>QLOH01000044.1:2147500-2698128 GCA_026901365.1 Sesbania bispinosa
GCTAAAGTATCTCTTGTTGCAGACAACTTAATTAATTTCTGAAACATATCAAAACAAATTTTTAGCAACATACATGACAAAATTTTAACCTTGTGTTTGGATGGAGCAATTGAAATTACTAGATTGTATATGTTAAAATAGTAAAAGAAAGAATTTTAAATGACAAATAAGAGGGATTTGTATGATAAATGAGAGGAATTTCAAATGACACATTAAAAGAGAATTTTAACATTTTTCTGTTATGTTTAACTTTTGAGGTTATTATTTACAATTCCTCTCATATAATTTACTTAACCTTGTGTTTGGATAGAGAAGTTTAAAATTACTAGAATTCATGTGTTAAAATAGTAGAAGAAAGAATTCCAAATGACAAATAGGAGGATTTTTTTATGACAAATAGAGAATTTCAAATGACAAATATTGAGAGAGAATTTCAACATTTCTCTTTTATATTCAAACTTTTTATATTGTCATTATCAATTCCTCTCATTTTAACAATTCACTCAACATTGTCTATTATAATTTTGAGAATTCTAAAATTCTCCATCCAAACACAGGGTAACAGACTCTATTACAATTTTGAGAATTCTAAAATTCTCTATCCAAACACAAGGTGGGTTTATTTGTTATTATGAAAACCTTTTGGGATTGTTTAAGGTCTCAAAGCCTATATCCATATATATGGAGCTAATTAAGTCAGTTTTCGATGGCTAAAGGTGAAAGTATCACGGATTATATATACTATATTAACAGCAAATCTTGGCGCCTGGTTGCCAAATTCTAAGTCCAACATCGGATCGTGGGGTCTCCATATGTTACTGTGTACAGGATGGCGCAACCACAGATTTGGAAGGATACAAAGGCCCATTTTGGATATAACTTCTGCAAAAGAATTTTTAGAAGAAAAAAAATGAATAATTAAATAAATAAGATAAATTTAACTTTTTCATAAGTTGAAATTAATTATTTATGGAGAAATTAAATGAGAGAGCTTATGGAGAAGGTGGACTACAAAGACTAATTTTCACTTATAGAGAAGTTAAATTCATTTGAACTCTTTGATTTATTTTTTTTTCCTTCTAAAAGTTTTTCTCCAAAAATTATATTCAAACTGGGCCATAATGAGAGGTATGAAAAACATTGCATATTTGTAAATATGAGTGAAAGCTGCGTGGGAAATAGCATGAAGGTGTTGTTGCATGCATGTCAAAGGATATATATTGAACGTAACCAATGAGGATGTAGCTGAGGGTTGGAAAGTTCGGAATGAGAATATATTAACTAGGGGTGTCCAACGAATAAATCTTATGTTATTTTAAGCTGATGAAAGTTAAAGTCAAATGTGAGTTTGCTAGTCGATTAAAATACAACTATAAATTTTTTAACTCGGCATCAACTTGGTTTGACCCATAGAATAATAGAATAGAATCTTTTTTCGGCCGATAATACAAATCCAACCCCATTCACCTTGTGTTTGACGTTTGACTCTCCTTTTGTTTTGCCAATGATTAAAGACGCGCTAGAGAGCACTTGAATATAATATATTGAATCATTGATTTGTATATAACAATGAGCTCACCGGTTTCTACTTAGATATTATATTATAGCTAGCTAGATATTGAATTGCTTGCGTTACCAAGTTTACAAATTAAAATCGTTGAACAAAGACATTTTGAATCAACAGCTATACCGCTACAATTTAGCTTTTTTATTTTCATCATATCCTCTATTTATATGTAATTTTAGTCATTGGCGGAACTTGATGAAAAATTTGGGGTGTCAAGTTAAGTTTGTTATATATAAATTATCTTTTTTTAAATTAAAAAAATAATAGAATTTCTCATTTTCTCTACTCAAAATAAACACACATGATAATGAAATCCAAGAAAAATTACTATTATTCACTTGTCATCTCATAAAAGGCTATCATTAAATATCAAAGGTTAACTGACATAAAAGGTTGAAGATTATTTTCTAGATTTCTAGGCTGGAATCCAAGATTTCTTTATTAAAATCTTCTTGGATAATCATCTTTATCAATTAAAGGATAATTTTCTAGGCTTATATAAAAAAAGGATAATTTTTTAGATGTATTTGATATGGACTCCATTTGAGATGAGCCTTTTGTACCTTATCCATTTGATTTGGTGGGTATTACCAAATTTAAGGGCACTTTCCCAAATCACATTCCAAAGAATTTTCAAATTCATTATATGTGACTCTAGGAACCTCTAAGAATTGTTTCTCATTTTTTCCAATTCTTGGATTCTCAGGAAATTTCTCCAGTTCAGTTGGAGTAGAAGTTGCATCTTTTTTTTTTTTATCTTTCTCACAAGTCTTTCTCTTGAAAAAAAAATCAAATCTTTTACTCTTTACCATAATTTTTATAATATAAATTATCACCTCTCAACTATATAGAAAAGCGAAAAATTATCTTCACAATGATTACAATGCAAAATATATCAAGACTCATACCAATATATCACTATAATTAAATAGGAAACACTATAAAAATTGATTAGAACCTGAGTTTTTCAAAACACATTGGTAACAATGATCCAATTGCATTCTTCTATTTATTTGTATTTCATGAGATCATAAATTCAAAACTTTTAAAATGAAGAAAACACGTCAGTTTTCTCAACTTTAAATTCAAATTGTTAACTCGGGTCCAATCACATTCTTCTATTTACCATAATTAAATTTGTTAAAGCATTTTATAAATAAATGCAATTAAGGTCTCAACTATCAAATTGATAGCCCTAAACCTCATTCTAAAAGCAGATTAATTTACACTATAATTAATTTTTTGTTTGTTTACAATTGCACGACATGCCATCGTCGAGGATAAGAGAAGTCAACTTCCCTTCCCTTCCGGTCCGGCCTTCCCCATGCTGCAGCAAGAAAAACTTGATTTTGCCTTCGAAAATAGTATCGCAATGTTTGTAAAGTAAAAACGAGAATACAAGAGACTGGAGACGAGAGATTGGGAGGCTGAGACTGGGAGCAAACAGGGGGATGAATTTAGACTTTTAAACTTTCTAATATTAACACATATCATAATATATATATATATAATATTAAAATATACATGAATATATATAGAAAAAAATTTAGGAAAGTTTGGGGGAGTCGTGGCTCCCCCCTGTCACTTAAAAGGTCTGCCCCTGATCTTAGTGCCTGTTAAGAGTGTTTTTAGTGGAGATGGAAAGAATCCCAATATATATTACCAACTGAGCCACAACTTTTCGTATCAATAATTTTATACAGTTATAATATATTAATATATATTTATATATCAATGAGCTCACCGGTTTTTGACTAAAATTGTTCTAGATATTGCACGTGTGGCATGGCAACTTGCTAGCCACCATGCAATTATATCTTCTAACCTTACGTACGTATTAATCCTAGCAATTAATATATAAACCAACACACTCCCCATTTAATTTTCTCATCCAATACCCAAAACCCACAAAAAAGACCAACACAATGGCAACCAAGCTGTTTCTCTTGTTGATATTGCTATCTCATGTTGCATCTTCTCTCTTAGAATGGTGCCACCCAGACGACAAAAGAGCCCTTCTCCAAATCAAGAAAGAACTCAACAACCCAACCATTCTCTCCTCATGTAAACCCTAAACCGATTGCTGCAAACTTAGTGTAGGAAATCATCTGTGGTTTGCATATACATTGATAAGGAATACATACAAATTTCGAGCTATAATTTAGGTTGTCGTTATCCCTAACAAGCTATAATTGAGGCTAACCTTTAGGCAACTAATGCTACAAGATAATAACAAATTATTTTACATAATATCTTATCTATCACACCCCCGCAGTCGAAGCGGGAGGTTTACAAACACTTAGACTGTCCCTAAAATCATCAAAGAGTATGTGTGGAAGGCCTTTGGTGAAGATATCAACAATTTGATAGCGGGATGGAACATGAAGGACACGGACTTCGCCACGGGCAACCTTTTCACGTACAAAGTGAATGTCCATTTCAATGTGTTTTGTGCGTTGATGTTGTACAGGATTACCCGATAGATAAATGGCACTCACATTGTCACAGTACACCAATGTAGATTTCTGAATTGGGCAATGAAGCTCAAGAAGGAGGTTCCGAATCCAACAAGATTCAGAAACAACATTAGCTACTCCTCGGTACTCGGCCTCGGCACTGGAGCGGGATAATGTAGGTTGTCGTTTGGATGACAATGAAATCAAGTTATCACCGAAGAAAACACAATATCCAGAGGTAGATCGTCTAGTATCCGGACATCCACCCTAATCGGTATCTGTGTAAGAGAGGAGGTTGCCAATGGTTGATTTATACAGATGCAGTCCAAAATCAATAGTACCCTGAATGTAACGTAAAATACACTTGAGAGCATTCGTGTGGTTTTCTTTGGGATCATGCATATGAAGACAGACTTGTTGCACCGCATAAGAAATGTCAGGCTTTGTAAAAGTAAGATATTGCAATGCACCTGCAAGACGTCTATACTTAGTAGGATCCTCATAGGGAATGTCATTAGAAGCGCCAAGTTTGGGCTTTGTATCAACCGGTGTGGGACAAGTTTTGCAATTAGTCATCCCTGCTCTTTCAAGAATTTCTTCTGCATACTTTTTCTGTGAGAGAAACATACCGGCTGCATTACGGGTAACTGCAATCCCTAAAAAATAATTGAGTGGACCAAGATCCTTCATAGCAAACTCTGTACTTAAGAAATACATAATTGACTTTCTAAGAGAATCAGAGGAGGCTATTAGGATAATATCATCAACATACAACAGAATATATGCAATATCAGACTCCTTATGATATATGAAGAGTGAGTGATCAGATTTACTATGATTGAAACCGATCGTGGCCACATAATCTGCAAAATGTTGGTACCAAGCACGGGGGGCTTGCTTTAAGCCATAAAGTGATTTCTTTAACAAGCAAACATAATCAGGATGAGAGGAATCCTTAAAACCCATGGGTTGATGCATATAAACTGTTTCATTGAGATTACCATGTAAAAAAGCATTTTTGACGTCCAACTGTTGAATGGGCCAAGACTTGGACAAAGCAATGCTCAAAACTGTTCGAATGGTCGCCAGCTTCACCACCGGGCTGAATGTTTCATCACAATCTACTCCTTTCTTTTGTGACCTGCCATCACCTACAAGACGGGCTTTATGCCTCTCAAAAGAACCGTCAGACTTGCGTTTATGTCGAAAAATCCACATAGACCGAATAATATTCACATTAAGAGGGCGGGGTACCAACTCCCATGTCTTATTTTTAATTAGAGCATTATATTCATCAGTCATGGAATTTTTCCAATTTGAGTCATGAAGAGCACTCACCAGATTTTTAGGTAAAGGGGAAATAGAGGTGGTGGTGGAAGCACTCAAATTATGGGCATATTTGGGGTTTGGTTTGAATATGCCTTGTTGACTACGAGTGGTCATCTGGTGAAGCCTGGGATTGGTTAATGTGGGCTGACGGGTGGAGGTTAAATAAGAGGGAGGAGTATTTTGTGAGGCTAAGATTTGAGTGGTATGAGGGGATGGGGCCGATTGAGGATAGGGTGACGCTGGCCGAGAGTTTGGGCCTGGATGTGTGATGGTGTCGGTAACAGGAAGAGTGGGCCAGAGGTGATGAATTAAGTGTGGAGAGGTGTCTTCACTTAAAGGGTCATACACACTTGGAGATGGATCATATATTTTTTAGAAAGGAAATTGTGTCTCATCAAAAATTACATGACGGGAAATAATTATTTTTCCAGTCGAAAGATCATAGCACTTGTAACCTCGAAGGTTTGATGGGTAGCCGAGAAATGCACACGGGGGTGGACCGTGCTTGCAGCTTATGGATTGTAGTGGTTGGAAAGAGTGGGTAGCAAAGACAACCAAAGACACGAAGATAGGAATAGAGCAGATCTTTCTGATAAAGGACTTGCGTCGGGGAACGATATCCAAGAACTTTGGTGGGGAGAATGTTGAGAAGATCAGTGGCCATTTGAAGAGCATGATGCCAAAAAGAAGGTGGCATGGATGAGTGTGCTAATAAGGTCCGCACAATGTTGTTGATTGTCTTAATGTGTCGTTCAACTTTGCCATTTTGAGGAGAGGTGAAAGGGCAGGAGAACCAAAATTGCATTCCATTTTCTTGACATAATTTTTGAAATAAACTATTAGCAAATTCCCTTCCATTATCACATTGGAAATTCTTGATGTCTCTTTCAAATTGTGTTTTAGAGTTTGGAACGATTGAAAGAGGGGAAAAACTTGTGATTTTTTAGAAATAGTAAAAGTCCACAACAATTTGCTAAAGTCGTTAAGAAACAATACATAGTATCGATGGCCAGAAGAGTTGGATATAGGTGATGTCCAAATATCACTATGAATAATATCAAATGGCAATTCAGTGAACAAAGAAGAAGCATTAAACGACAATTTCACATGTTTACCAAGAGGACAAGAAGTGCAAAAATTGTTACTGCCTTTATTACAATTAATAAAATTTTGACGACGAAGAGAGCTGAGAATAGTAGGTCCCGGATGGCCTAAGCGATTGTGTCACAAAGTAGGAGACAAAGCAATAAAAGTGGAAGGAGATGTTAGGGGAGATATGGCCTGATTTTTTGAAAGGATGGGGTAGAGATCCCCGGAGCTGTTACACCTCATTAGATGGTTCCCCGTCCGCAAATCCTTCACAAAAAACCCAAATGGATCAAACTCAACAGAAACCAAATTGTCAGTTGTAAATTTACGAACAGATATTAGGTTTTTAATGAGTTTTGGGGCATGCAACACATTATTTAGATTTAAAGGAGGGTGGGGTGGGGATAGTGTAGTGCTTCCATGACCACGAATAGGAATCAAATTACCATTACCAACAACAATATTATGATCTTTGCTCGAATAAAAATAAGATGAGAGTGTACCTTCATCCGCCGTCATATGAGAGGTAGCACCAGTGTCCATATACCAGTTCTCATCCGGTTGAAAGAATGCAAGGGTATGCATGGCTGCATTAATGTCTGTAGGTGTGTACCCAACATTAGATGGTGCTACTAATGCATTGTAAGCTTGTTGTGGTGGTCTTGGTCCAAGAATACCGGCTTGGCGTGGAGGTCTAGGCTGCCACGAGGCTGCTGGATAGGGGCAAAGAGGTTGGGCCCACCCGACCCAAGGATTAAAGAAAGGATGTCGGTACGATGGGTAGGTTTGGTACTGCGGTTGCTATTGCGGTGCACCACCTCTTCCAGCGCCTGCACCCCCGGCCTCGCCGCGTCCGCCTCTGCCACCGCGGTTGTTGTTGCCTCTGCCGCGGTTGTTTTTCTTGCCTCGATTGGTATTATTACGGCCCTGGGAAGTATTGTTGTTGTTGTTATGTTGTTGCGGCTGTGAATATGAGCCTTCATCCATGGTTAAGAAGGCGGTGGAACCATATTCACGGGCTGCTCGCTCCTTAATCGTGGTCTCTTCCAACTTCAATCGAAAACATGTTGTAGTAAAACTTGGCAAGTCATCCTTTTGTTGCATAACCGTGACAAAACCAACATAGGCTTCGGTTAAGCCAGCGAGTAGGCGGAGCACAAGACGTTGATCTGAAACAGGGGCCCCGACATTGGATAATTGGTCAGCAAGAGATTTGAGCCGGTTGCAATAGGCGGAGGTTGAGGAGAAATCGGCCAAGCTCGTGTTTGTGAATTGAGTTTCAAGATATACAGCCCTAGAATTTTTGTTATCTTGGAATAAATCAGCTACACACTGCCAGGCTTTTTCGGCCGAATCATCAGCGACGAGGACCGATGTGAGAATATCAGGAGATATAGTTGCATAAATCCATTGGAGTACAACAGCATCAAGGCGGTTCCATAGTGGGAGATTAGCGGCCTTGGTTGCTTGATATGCTGTTATGGCTGCGTCATCCATAGGGGGGATGATATGTTCAAGCACCGAATGAACTTTAGCTTGAACCTTAAATAAGGTTGCCCATGAGTGATATGGGCCGGTTTCCATGTCCAAGGTGATTGGAATAAGATGCTTCACGTTGGTGACGGCTAGGGCGGAGTGATATGTGGAATTGTCGGCCATTGATGGGCAGTGATGGGAAGAAGGAAAAAATTGCTTGGAAGAAGAAGAAGAAGAAGAAGAAGAAGAAGAGTGACGGCTAGGTTTTTCAGGAATTGAGGAAGGTAACCTAAGCTGATACCATGTAGGAAATCATTCGTGGTTTGCATATACATTGATAAGGAATATATACAAATTTCAAGCTATAATTTAGACTGTTATTATCCCTGACAAGTTATAATTGAGGCTAACCTTTAGGCAACTAATGCTACAAGATAATAACAAATTATTTTACATAATATCTTATCTATCACTTAGTTAGCAAGGTGTCTCTTGTTCTCGCTCTAACAACCGTGTTATCTATCTAACTATCTCAACCGACAACAACCTTACATCAATATTTCCACCTTCCATTGGTAACCTCCCGCACTTGGAGTCCCTTTTCCTCTACCAGTTACCAAAACTCACAGGCCCAATCCCAATCGAGCCCATAAACAAGTTAACCAAACTCAAATCCCTCACAATCAGCGAAACTGGTATATCAGGCCCAATACCCGACTTCAAGGCCCCACATCTGAAAAACCTCGCTACCTTAGAGCTCTCACACAATAGCCTCTCTGGGACACTCCCTCCATCTATCTACCAATTGCCTAAACTAGAAATAATCTTAATCTTAATATATATAAAAATAAACGAGTGGGAGACTATATTTTCCCGTCAAAATTGAGACTATTTAAGTGAATTTATTCTTTTCTTTTCTTTTTTAATTTTTTAAAATAAAGATTTGAATTTTGAAATGTGTAGTGGGATTGGAAACTACACCCTATAATAAATGTTAGATATTATTTCTCAATACATCATATTTCAAAATAGTGAGACCTGAGTTATTAGTGTATTCTTCACATTGAAATTTGCTCTGCTAGGGCAAAGCAAACCTTGCGAAGCGAACGACGCGGCCTGGGGAAAGGGGAATGGACTGCACACGGTGCCGTTAGGGGAGGTTGGTGTGACTGTTGCGACGGGAGCAGCGCCGGAGAAGGTGGCTTTTCTTCTTCCCTTCTTTTTCTGATTTTTCGTTTGATCTTTATTCTGAGTTTTTTTACAGGGGTCTATGTTTATGGTTGTCACGGTGGTGATGGATCTGTTGAGGGACTTTATACTGTTTATTATTCTGAAATCTTATTTAGCTATTTGTTTCATGTAAAAGGGACTTTCAGATTTGATATTCAGTAGTTTACACAAATTTCAAATGATTCCTTCTTCCCTTTTCCTCTTCTTTGGTGCTTCTTCTCCACTAAACATCTCTTTCCTCTATGACAATTCGTATTCTTCTTCTTCTGCTTACAGTTGCAAAACCAAAGGCGCTAAAATAGGTCATTCACAACCAAGACTTGGGAACGAAGCAGTGGCATGGTGGTGCGGCGGCCGGGTCTCGCTGCGAGATTGTAGGCGGTGGTGGCCGCGACGATGGCTGCAGTTGTTAATGAACTCCCTTTTCTTTTATCTCTGTCTCTTTGATTGTTATTTTTTTGATATTGAAAGCTTCTTCGTCTTCGGTTCCTTGGCACAGTGGGGCACGACCTACAGAGAACCAGTGATGTGGTGGTGGTTGTGCGATAGCCATGTCTGTTCGCGAGATTGAAAACGGTGATGGTCGTGATAGCGGCTGTTTTTGTGAGTGAGCTCCTTTCTCTCTTCTCTCTGTCTCTATATTTAGTTTACTTAAACTAAAAATTCCTTTTTACAAGGTGGTGCCTATGGTGTGAAGAGGGAAATTTCCATGTTCTCTCTTCTTATTGTTGTGCCATGTTTAGTTTATTTAAATTTTGTTATCTCTTTTCTAATAGAATTATCAGTTCTCCAATTTTGTCTGAGCTTGCTTATGGTTTCTTCATATGGGATATTTATTCTTCTTTTAATTAATTGTGTGTTTTGGTTCTGTCTTATGGTTTGTCAAGTGTCGAGCTCTATTGTAATGATGTTCACTTCTACTCGCAAGAACATCCTGATTAATAAATGATCTGTTAAATGTGATAGTTTTATGTGTGTAACCTCTTTACTTGAGATGTTTTAAATTTAACTACCCTTATCACTAAATTGTATATCGCATTTGAAGTTGACAATTGTTTTAATTTATTTTTTTACCTTGCAACACAGGTTAGTTGTACACTACCATGAACACCAAATTTTGAAATGTGCAAAAGTGTTTCTCTATTGTTCCCATGTTCAGTTGCCATGCTGAGGCTGATGTTAGAAGTGGTAGATTAGACTGGCCAAATCAATGCAGCCTCTAGGGAGAATATTAAAGCTGTAATGAAGCTTCCTTGAATACATGTTTTTTCGGTTACTATTTGCCTTTCGATTGTACTATGTAAATCAATTTCAATGGTTTAGGTGTTAGACTCTTTTCTTCCAGGGGTTACTTAGATATGAACCCTCTGAATGAATCAACTAAGAAGCTCCGAGAGATTCCTTTTGAGAGATTAACTTAGGAGATGATCCAACCAATTCCCTTAGCTACTACTTCTGTTGCTGCTGCATCATTGACCATCTTAATGATGGGTGCATTTGAGCCTGCATTTGATATCCTAAGATGGTCGATTAGACTGTTTGCCCTGACTATTTTTTTTTAACTTTATAGCTTTGCATCCTTAGGATAATTTAAGAATGGAGTCATAGTTTGAATTTTTTATACCAGTTTGGTCTACTGTAATTACAAGACAATTTGAGTGAAGGGTGCTTTCTTTCTGTTCCATTTTCTTCCAATTATCTTTGTTCTTACATGTTTGCTTTTATTTTATTTTCTTAACAATGTCACTCTTTCTTGCACCCTATGGGGTGCATATGCTACTAAGTTGGTGAATCTTTCAGAGTAACATAAAACATGCCCAAAGTGGTGTGTAACGTGTGTCACTGTTGCGAAAATAGACAAATTCTTTGTTGCCAATGGTTGGAAGTATGATGGATGCTCAAAGTGCACTACTAAAGGTGATCCTGAAGCAACACCCTTCGTATGTAGAGGTTGTGGGAAGAATGTCACATCAATAATTATAAGGTGATTTGTTGTCTTCTGTATCACCTATGTGAGAATTTGTATACCTTATACATTTTCTAAATAGTTTTGGTGATATGTTTTCATAGGTATAAACTAGAAGTTCAAGTATCTCATTAGAAGCAATGTACAAAGTTTGTGTTGTGGAATAAACAGTGTGTACAATTGTTGGGGGTCACTGCAGTTGAGCTTAATAAGCAGGTAATTGAGGTTTAGGCTTAGAGCTATCAAAATGGGCTAGCCCAGCTCACGCGGGCTGGCCCACCACGGGTTGCACGAAAAGTGGGTCGAGCAGGACTGGCTCACTTTTGTGGTGAGCTGGGAAAATACCAACCCGGCTCGACCCACCACGGGTTGGTGGGTTACACGGGTTGGCTCGCTTACTTTTAGAAAAATATTTAAAAATTAAATAAACAGAAAAATGTAATAAAATTCAGAAAAATCGCAAAAAAAATGAAAAAAATGGCCAAGAAATAGCCAACAATTTCCACAACTTGTCAAATTACATAAACAACATGCAAGATTCCCAATCCAAAAAAAATCACAATTTAAGCAATCCAAAATATCAATAATTTCCATAGCCTGTCAAATTACACAAACAACATCCCAGTACAAAAGAAACACAATTTAAACAATCCAAAACAGCCAATAACTTCCATAACCAGTCAAACTATCAAATAGCATGACAGTCACCACAATCCTCAATCTCAAGTATTAGAGTTATACAAAGTAAAAATGGAGTTCCAATTACTGAGTCTTGAAACATCAAACTTAAAACAATTAAAAGAGTTACACAAAATACAAATATTAGACTTCCAATTAAAAAAAGTGCTCCTTGATCAAAGAGTTGAATGTGTTGTTTCAGGAGCATTAGAGTCTTGGACTGTCAAATCAATAACAATCTCCTCCTTCTAAACATCTTCATTATTTTCATCTACAATGATGAAAAACACATATGTTAATAAAGAATGGTTATGAAAAACAAGGAATATGATGGTAATAAAGTATTCATAAGGTTATTATATAAGTACCTGATTTATCAAATTCAAACCCACTTAACCAATTACGAGTTAAAAGCAATGCTTGAACATTTTCAGGAAGCATGCTTGAATGATATTTGTTAAGCACACGAGCACCAATGCTAAATGCAGATTCACTAGCAACAGTAGTTATTGGAATGCTTAACACATCACATGCCATCCTACTAAGGTTTGGATAACGTTCTTGGCGATCCTTCCAATACATAAACACATCTAAATTCCTTTGGTACTTAGGTTCAAGTGTTGCCTCATCTAGATAAAGATCCAACTCAGATCTTCCAACATCATCAACATTTTCACTTATGTAATTGATGTATTCCTAAGACAATATAAGGAAAAACAAATTAACTAAAAGGAAAGATAACATAATAACAAAAATATAATTGTAAAAAGATATAAAGAATTATAACTTACATCCATTGGATCCATATCTTGTCCTTCCATCACATTTGTTGCTTCTTGGTGTACTTCTTGTGTTGGACCAACAATTCGAGAAGTTGGTGCACCCTACTCATTTGACCTTATATTCACATATTCTTCATAAAGCTTGAAAGTCTTGGCCTTTATAAGATTAATCTTCTCATCACAAGTAGAGGGATCGAGCTTTGAATAGTAAAATCGAAGTGCATTAACTTTCATCCTTGGATCAAGCACCATTGCAATGGAAAGAATCTCACTATAGTCATTCCAATACTTACTAAATTTACCCATCATCCTCTTCGCCATGTCTCTAATTATCAAATCATCACATTGGGCATTTTCCTGCAACAAACATTCAATTTTCCATACTTGCAAGAAGTATTGATTAGAAGTAGGATAAGTTGTACCCGAAAACAACTTAGTAATTTTGTCAAATGGCCTTAAGAATTCACACATTTTTTCAGCCCTTTTCCACTCATCATTTGATGGACAAAATTTGTAGTGTCTATCACGAATTGTGAATTGGCCAAAAGCACGACGATACCTAAGTGCACTTTTCAAGCATGACAAAAGTAGAATTCCATCTAGTGGGTACATCCATCCTTAAGCCTACCTTAGTATCGATTCCCCTCACTTGAACAACACACTCCTTAAATTGAATCTTTCTTGCCTCTGAAGCTCTCACATATTTTATACTTTCCCTAATCTTGTGCAAAGCCTAACCAGCCACCTTTAAACCCTCTTGAACTATTAGATTTAAGATGTGGGCACTACACCTCACATGAAAGAATTCACCATCACACAATAAGCTATTTTGCAATCTCAATATCTCACTTAAAATTCCTTGCAAATCATCATTGGCACTAGCATTGTCCAAAGTGATAGAGAAGACTTTTCGATCTATTCCCCAATAAGTCAAGCATTCAAATATTTTATTTGCCATATCATAACCAGTATGTGGAGGCTCCAATTTACAAAAAGCAAGAATTTTACTATTCAACTTCCAATTAGAATCAACAAAATGAGCAGTCAAGCAAATGTACCCCTCTTGAGTATAAGCAGTCCAACAATCAGATGTCAAACAAATTCTATTATGGCATCTATGCATGGCATGTTTCAATTGATCTTTATGTTCAAGATGAAATTTCAAAATATCAGCAACAACAATATTCCTACTCAAATGCTTTACATCCGGATTTAACAATGAGTGCAATTCCCTAAACCACTTATATTCAACAAATTTAAAGGGCAGCCCATGCTCAATGATAGCCATTGAAATAACCTCACAGACACGTTTATGGTCAATTTCCCTAGCCCTTAACTTCCCCACATGATCAATTAACAGTCCACCCACATCTTGATATTTAGGGATAAGTTTGCACTTTTTCAAATGACGCAATAGTGTTGAAGTTCCTATTTTAGAACCACCAATTACATACTCTTGCCCACATGCATTGCATTCAGCCTTTTCTTTACCATCTTTCACACCAAATTTAGCAAAATGTTTCCAAACTTCAGAAGTAAATGTTTTAAGCCTCTTACCCTCCTTTTCAACATCACCACTCTCTTTCTCTTTTGGATTAGGAGCCACAATTTCATCACAAATCCTTGGATCATCATCAATACAATTGACACTTTGAAGGATAGTTTCAGATTCCATTCTGCAAATTAGATGCAATGCAAATTTTACAAATTTTACTCAGATTACTCAGTCACAGATTACAAGCACACAGTCACAAATTATTTACAGCCACAGATTACAAGCACACAGGGATACTCTCAGACACAGATTACTCACAGACAGCCACAGATTACAAGCACACAGGGATACTCTCAGTCACAGATTACTCACAGCCATAGATTACAAGCACACAGTTAGGGGTGTAAGCGGGTCCGACCCAACCCGCGAACCCGATGAATCCAACCCAACCCGAAGATATTTTACGGTTCGGTTCGGACATTTTCTTTCAAACCCGATCTGGTTCGGTTCGAGTCTCGGGTTTGCCTATTTTGAACCCGATAGACCCAACCCGAACCAAACCAGAAAAAGAAGTCCTAATCTTATTTCATTTTCATGCAAGGAGAGAACAAAAATAGGTGCAACGACAGCACAAGCAGAGGTGGTTCTCCAAATCCTATTTCATCTGCTCCTCTCAATTTATTTTTCTCTATTTCTTTTCTTTTTTTCATTTTATATTTTAACTTAATTTCATCTTCCATATTCTTTAAAAAAAAAGAAAAAACTTTCATGACCCGATGACCCAACCCAACCCAACCCGAACATATTCGGGTTGGTTCAGTTTAGGTTACTCACCCCAAAAAATACAAAACCCAAACCAACCCAACCCACCACCATTCTATTGGTTTGGACTTAATGTTACCCCAAACCCGATCCAACCCAACTCGATTACACCCCTACACACAGTCACAGATTACAAGCACACAGTGAAAGCAATATCATCAATATTAATTACCTCAATGAAGACACGGCTCTCGAAGATGAAGACACAGACGAACTCCGGTCCAAATCTGAACTCTGATCCAGCTCTGTCACGCAGACAAAGACAACAGTGAATACGACGAACATGACGGCGAAAAAGAAGACAGGGTCGAACGGGAAGAAGATGAACGGTGAACAAGGCGCCGCCGATCTGTCTCTGTCACGTAGTCTAGTGGCCGGAGAACTGAAGAAGAAGACGCGGTCGAACGGGAAGAAGATGAACGGCGAAGAAGGCGCGGCCGATCTATCTCTGTCACACAGTCTGGTGGCCGGAGAACTGAAGAAGAAAACGCGGCCGAACGGGAAGAAGATGAACGGCGAAGAAGGCTCGGCCGCCTCCGGTGAACTGGGTGAGGGAGAGGGACAGAAGAAGGGTGTCGTTGTTGTGTTAGGGTTTCAGGTTTTGTGAGTGAAATTGTGATTCGATAACCCTAACTAAATATCCCTTTTCACCGTGTGATTATATTTTTTTTATTTTTTTAACCAAAAACACGGGTTGGTCCGGCTCAACTCAGCCCAAACCCGGCTTGGCTCACGGGTTAAGTGAGCCGGGTCAGATTTACCCGGGGTCTAATGAGCCTAAAAATTTTCAACCCAACCCACTGGTGAGTCGGGTTTACACGGGTTGGCTCACCAGGTTGGGTTTTGAAGTCATAAGAAACTACAATCTAGGGTGTTAACTAATATTTTTTTAAAATTGTAAAGCATGGTGAAGACAATCAGTAGAAGTGCAGACAAATGATCAAGGATCTCAGTATTTGTAATCATGTCAGTTGTCATCTAACAAGCTGACTAAGATGTAATCTTTTTTTCTATAATGTAAATTATTCTCTTCCCGAACAGTATGGGGTAATTTGGCAGAAGTATGTCATGTTCATATAGCAGAACAACAAAGTGTCACTCGTTCTGCCTTTGGTGTCAATCTGTTTCACATTATGACTTTTTGTTTATGTGGACATCAATGTAGGAAATTATTAATGGTAACATATAACTCTTAGGATTTTATATTAATTTAGTGTGAATTTTGTTTCATTGAAACCTATATTGCTCAAATGAGGTTAGAAGACTGTCTTTAAATTCTGAGTTACATAGCTACTTAAAAAGAGACCGAAGGATGAGTGTAATCACCACAAGGTATCATTAATCTATGGTTAACATTGAGTGGAGATGAAAGATGGTCACTCAACATACCACCTAGATCACCCACAATAGGAACATTATTTATTAACACGATTTATTAATGCCAAATATATATATATATATATATATATACACACACGTATACATCTTCTAAAAAATAGTGTTGCATTTCACACTAAAATAGTGTTTCACACAAAAATTGTGTTGGCATTTCACACAACAATGGCACATAAGTATTGTGACTTTTTATAATAATATTTAAAAATTATTTAATAAAATAATGACTTTTTAAATTAAATTGTGATTATAAAAATTTGCTCTTGAAGTTCACTAATAATATTTTCCCCGCAGGTGAATAAATCTTAACATAAAAATTGATTGACATTAAGAATGAAAAGTATAGATTTAATTTTAATATTAATGTAGAATATAGATTTTAATATAATTCACTTGAGAATAAAAAAATTTTCATAAATTCTATTCATGTTTAAATATAGATTATAAGGGTAAATGGGATTTTATTAATATTTAAATTATAAAAACAAGAATATATGAGACGAGAATGAGAAGAGAATGAGAAGTTCAGTTGAAAACTTATTAATATCTAAATTAACAAGGTAAAAATTATACTTCACTTATTTTTAATAGAAATTTGTATTGATTATAATTTTATAAATGTTTTAATTATGTTTTTTGTTGTAAAAATATTTAAAAAACTAATAAAAAATGAATTACTTTTTTAAACTAAATTTTGATTTTATAGATATAAATTTTTTTTTTAACTTTTCTTATAATATTTTTTATACACCACGGGGGAATAAATATCTACATAAAATTTCATCAATATTGAAATGTTATAGTATATAGATTGTAACAGGTGAATATAATTCACTCGATGATAAAAATTTTTACATAAAATTTTTTCATATTTAAACTTAAAATTATAAGGGGTAAATACTTATAACAAGAAGGAAAAAAAATTTGTATGAAAAGACGGTAATATGAAAATCATAAAAGTAAATATATATCACTTTGGGATTATCATTCTACATAAAATCAATGATAATCTACTTATAATAATTTTAATGAGTAATTCCATATAAAAAATCACAATTCCATATGACCATTCTCCCGTGATCTTGTTGAAGATTTAGAAAATTCATTAAATAAGAAATAATATAATTAACAAAACAATAAATGGTTTATGTCCGTTTAATTTCTAAAAGTTTCAATACATATATAAAAGTTTATCATCAATCATGCTATGAAAAAATTGATAAAGATTGATAAGCGGATAGAAATGGTGGTTCAAGTTTTGGAATATTAGTGAATATTGACAAGTGTTGAGAAATATTAAATTATTTCAGATGTGAAAATAATTTTAAAAATTTCAATTTTTAAAAATAATTTATGATTTTTTTGGTTTTTCTTTCACATGTATTTATTGTACCCACAAATTTTAAAATTACGCTAATAAGTATCTCATATTTTAATGACACTTTTTCTATAATGTATAAAAAATATTTTAAAATTTTTTATTAAAATGATTCATTTAGTAAAACAAATTGTATTTCCAATCAAATTAAATTTATATATATAATATAAATATTTTTAATTTAAGAGATTTATACATAATTTAATTAATAAAAATATTTTAAACATTAATTTTGGTCCTATAAAATTTTATGTTCATTTATATTAGTTTATTCTCTTTTAATTTTAAAAATTAACTAAAATTTATACAACACAGATAGTTCTGTGAACTACAAATGGTAAAATAAAAATTTAATTGAAATTAGTATAATTGGTGAAAAACGTTTATTGTTAAAAAATTAATATTATAATTAGTTTTGTGAAATGTAAAAGGTAAAATAAAAATTTAATTCAAATTAATATAATTGGTGAAAAATATTTATTGTTAAAAAATTAATATTATAATTAGTTTTGTGAAATATTAAAGGTAAAATAAAAATTTAACTGAAATTAATATAATTAGTGAAAAACATTTATTAAAAAAAATTAATATTACAATAATTCAATTATTTTAAAATTTCAGGAAAATAAAAAGATGAATTTGATTAATAAACATAATTATATTGATGATTTGTATCATGTATTATTTTTTATACTAAAATTGTTTGTATCAGCAACCATTAGATGTAAGGGATAAATTGTGCTTAATGTTGCATGCATCAAGCGACATAGTTGCTTTACTAATTCCAGGAGGTAGGACAACTCATTCAAGATTTTCTATTCCGATTAATGTGGATGAGAACTCTACTTGCAATATAAAACAAGGAAGTCGTTTGGCAGAGTTGACTATTAAAGCAAAATTAATTATTTGGGATGAAGCACCAATGACACATAAGCATTATTTTGAAGTAATAGACAAAACATTTGGAGACATAATGCATTTTTCCAACGATTATAGCTTAAATAGACTTTTTGGAGGAAAAGTGATAGTATTTGGTGGAGATTTTAGACAAATACTTCATGTAATTCCTAAAAGATCAAGACAATATGTTGTTCATGCTAGCATTAATGCATAACACCTTTAGAGGCATTGTCAAGTCTTAAATATTAACAAAAAATATGATGCTTCAAACCGACTGCTTTGATTTGGATGTAGAAGAAGTAAAAAAATTCTCATAATGGGTGCTTAGTATTGGTGATTGAACCATTAAGGAACCAAATGATGGAGAGGTTAGTATTCAAATTCCAAATGATTTACTGATATCGGATAGTGTTGATCCAATCGCTTTAATTGTGGGTAGTACTTATCCCCTCATTATTACAAAACATGCATGATGCATCCTTCTTTTAACATCAAGCTATTGTAGCTCCAACAAATGACATTGTGTTCAACTTGAATGACCATATGTTGTCATTGCTTCCTGGAGAATAAAGAACATACCTAAGTTTTGACCGTCCGTGTACATAGAGTGTTCATTTATACTATTGATGATATTCACACTCCATAATTGTTTAATACAATTAATTCATCTGAGCTACCAAATCATATCTTAAAGTTGAAAATTGGCGCATCAGTAATGTTGAGAAACATTGATAAGTCTTTAAGTCTCAACAATGGTACTAGAGTCATTATTACTCAGTTAGATACCTATGTATCAGAAGCAAAAGTTATTTTGGAGTAAATGTGGGGCATAAGGTATTCATTCCTAGACTGTCATTGACTCCTTCAGATAATAGAATTCCTTTTAAGTTTCAGAGAAGGCAGTTCCTTATCGTTGTATCATTTGCAATGCATATCAATAAAAGTCAAGGTCAATCTTTGAAGCATGTCAAAATTTACTTGCCAAAGTTTGTCTTTTCTCATGGGTAATTATATGTTGCAGTATCCAGAGTCACAAACAGAAGAGGATTGAAATGACTCATAACTGATGATGAAGCGCATATTTCAGATACAACTTCAAAATGTTGTATATAAAGAAGTCTTCCAATTTTTAAATTAGGTTGCTCCTCAATTCTTTTAATTAGAAATTATTATTATTATCGATAAAATCATTTTCTATCCATTTGTGTTCCATCAATGAATATCATATACTAATCTTCTTTAATTTATGACATTTCCACATTTTTTGCAGGTTTTTCAGGAAACTTCTTTCTATAGCTGCTTATAATTTTTGATATAGTGATTTTAATTAAAATTTCCAGATCAATATTGTTCTGTATGAACAAGTTTTATCAATAAATGTTTAATGAACTATCAACGCTTCAAGTATATTGCTATTAAGATGTCTTTACAATGAAATTTATTATAATCAATATTGTTTAAATACTTTTTTTTCTTTTTTAATATTAATTGTTATAATAAACTATACATGTATTCTTAGCTAAATTTAATACTCAACTCTTTATCATTTCCCTTATATTCTCGTGCCGTACATGTCACCCCTACTACTATTCTTTCAAAACAACAAGTTGACAGGTTCAATCCCTCCTTCGTACGGTTACTTCAATAACAAACACTTACCGGCTTTACTTCTCTCTCATAAACTCTATGGGAGTCCCTATGTCGTTGGGAAGGTTGAACACTTCCGTTGTTGACTTTTCTTATAACAGTTTTGAAGGTGATGTTTCCATGCATTTTGGTTCCGATAAAGCTACAGTGCATATACCTTTCTTGGAATATGTTTGCTTTTGATTTGGGTAGAGTGGGGTTGTCTAAGAAACTAACGACTTTGAAAGTCGATCACAATCAGATCTATGGGAAACTCCATGTGGGAATAGAAAATATTTGGGAAAAATACGTTTTTTATCTTCTGTCAACTTGAGTTTTCGTCTCTATACATCCTTGATTTTTTGTTTATGTACTTTTTAAACCCCTAAACATATTAGTCCCTGCCGTTACTTTGGTAACGTTAAACCTGTGACGTGTCAATCACCTAGCATGTCACGTGTTAATTGCCTAGCATGTCACGTGGTTTAACGGACCAAAATAACGGCAGGGACTAATGTTTAGGAATTTAGAAAGTACAGAACAAAAAATCAAGAATTTAAAATATAGGGACGAAAACTCAAATTGACCGAAACTACGGGACCAAAAACATATTTTTTTCGATAATATTTTATCTTTGAATGTGATACAATAGGCTTTGTGGTGAGATTCCGAAGGGTGGCAATTTGCAGAACTTTGATGTGTCTACGTACTTTCATAACAAGTGCTTGTGTGGGTCCCCGCTTCCAAGGTGCATGTGATCGAGGTTTCTTATAATAATCAATAGCGATATATGTCCAGCAAGCATTGGTAAACTGTTGGTGGGTTTTGTACTTTACCCAATGTTTTAAAAACTAAACCGGTGAAAGTATTAGTTCACGGTTCAATGGTTCAATCGTGGTTAAACTGTAGTTGAATCGGTATTATTAAATATATATTTTTAAATATTATATAATATTTTAATTAATAAAATAACACAAAATTATAAGAAATTACGATATATGAAGTTATAAACTTGTTTAAACAACCTTATTATAAGGTTTATAAAACAAAAAAATAAAAAAAATTTATAAAATAATAAATATCTATGTGTAATTCTGAAACATATGTTTTTATTTATCTTAAAAGTATTTTAAATTAAATAAAAACTAAAAAATAAAAAAATAGAATTTTTTTAAGAAATGCCGGTTCAACCGGTTTTTTATCGGTTTTGGCCGGTTTTACCGGTTTTTGGCCGGTTTACCGGTTTTTTGCAGCACCGGTTCACTGGTTTGTTTGGACCGGACACAGGACCGGTTCACCGGTTTACTGGTCGGACCGCCCGGTCCGGTCCAGTTTTCAAAACTATGCTTTTCCCCCTTTTTGTTTGCGCCATTTTTTTAAAAAAATAGTTTTTATTTATTTTTTAATTTATTAACATATTTATTAATATTTATTTATTTCATTAAATAAAAATATAGATCAAGAAATACAATAAATGTGTGTTTTTTGAAGGGTTAACATAAGTTTCTTATCATCATTATTTTATTTTGATGTTAATAATTAAATATATTATCTCATTCACCGTTTCTGTGCACATAATTAACCTCACAAATTCAATTAACCAAATATCATACACCTTGTTAACCGCCAATGTATACATCGTTAACCTCATTTAAAAATATATTAACTGTTTCTAGACACATAATTAACCTCGTGTTAACAGAAGTTGCAATTAATCTCACAAAATCAATTAACCAAAAATCTTATTCTGTTAACCACAAATGAGTACACCATTAACCTCATTTTTAAATATGTTCATCGTATCTACCACATAATTAACCTCGTGTTAACATGAATAATTAACACAAATTTTATGTGATCATTTATTATATTTCTTTATCTATATTTTTATTTAATGAGATGAATAAATAAAAATAAATATAATAATAAAATAAAAAACAAATAAAAACTATTTAAAAAAAGGGGCTCAAAAAAAGGGGACTAAAAAAACACTAAAAGACAAAACCCCGCAAACAGTGTACCAGTACCGCACTATTTGCGGGATGTTTAACATTTCTGTATTATAATAATATTGCGTTCAACACAATAGAAAATGCGAATTTCACCGAAAACAGTCCTACACTGTTTGTACCGCAAACAAACAGTGTAGCCTCCGTTTAGTTAAGATTCTGAAATCTCTCAACCACGTTTTGACTGGTCAAAACGTGGCTTCAGTTTTAGTCAGTGTGTTTGGATAATTGTGGTAGCACAGTAAACCAATTTTTGTACTCCTGTCAACGTGGTTTACGGAATTGGTTTGTAAAATGATTTTGGCATAATAAGTTTGTCTCTTTTACGTATATACCTCTATTAATGATAGCCAACAGTAACAAGGTATCCAAAAGTGATTACGTATAAACTCATTTTGGTAATTTTATATCCAAAAGTGATTTTACTTTATCTCATCCAAACAAAACTAATTTATGTCAACCTACTTTTATAATTAGGTATCCAAACAAAAATCAATTCTACCAAAATCAATTTTACCCAAATCAATTCCTGCAAACTGTAAACCAAACGGGCTCGTAGTTGTTTGTTTACGTCTCTAATGCCCAAACTAATGATCTCGACAGTAACAATAGTTTTAGAGACGGACTTTAGAGACGGAAATTTGCCTATAATAGAAAATTTGTCACTAAATAATGATTTTGGAGGCAAAGCTTAGAGACCGAATTAAATCCGATCCGTCTCTAATTTCATTTTCTTGTTTTAAAGTAAATTTTTTTTATCATATCATTTTTTATAATTCGATATGATAAAGCCTCTTAAAATAAAATTATTTCATTATATCATTTTATTTTATGTTATACATGAGAAATATAAATTTTTATATAATTAATATCTTCAAATATATAAGTTATTATCAATAAAAATATTGAAATATGAAGTTTATGCTGAATTTAAAATAAATAATTTTAATTTAAGAGATAATTCATTTGAATTAGGAATTTAACTTAAATGAATATATTAAATAATAATTTTTTTAATTTTAAATTATTAATTCATAAAAATAATTTTTAATTTTTTTAAATAATAATATATTTTTAAAATTCTAATAAATTAACAATAATAATGTTTTTTATGTTTAAACTTATTTTATATTTATATAAATTTAAAAACATCATTTTCCATACTTATTTGAATTTATCTTATTATAGTAACACTAAAGAAAATGTCTAATTATACTTATAAAAACAGTTTATTATGAACCTAAGAACTTTTATATTAGGGTTAAATATGTTTTTTGCCCTGAAAATATGATGAAATTTTGTTTTGATCCCTCGATCATTTATTTTTCATATGTTTTGATCATCTAATTTTTTTTTAAATTACATGATTTAGTCCTCTTTATTAACTATATATACTCTGTTAGTCATATTCGCAGCTCTACTATGACTTTTCCCGAGTAAAAATTCACAGGATTTTTTTTTTCAATTTTCTCTATAGAAAATTTATTTGTAGTAATTTTCCAAAACAGCTACAAATTTTTTATATAAAAATTTAGCTATAAAATTTCTTTGTTTTACTGTTAAAAAATCTATAGTAAATTTTCCATGAATTTTAGAATCTAAGCAAAATTTCTTTTGAATTTTGAAACCCACTGGAAAATTCGAAGGAAAATTCATAGAAAAATCTACAAGAAATATTTCTATGTCATCGTTTAGCAAAATATAACAAACGACAAGGACTAAAATAATGTGATTTTAAAAAATAGATGACTCAAACCAATGAAAACTTAAATGAGGGATCAAAACCAAATTTCATTATATTTTGAAGGACCAAAAACATATTTAACCCTTTATATTATCACATATTCTTTTAAAAATCAACTCATAATATAAAATCTCTTTTAATAATTAGTTATTAAATAAATGATTAATTAATTATTTATCCAAATATATTTCTATTCTATCAAGTTAATTAAATAATTCATATTTATCTAATATAAATAAGTTAAATTGATTGAATCTGATACTTTTATCTATTTTTAATAAATATATCTCATTTAACTTAATTTATCATCATATATAATATGCATAAATCTTTGTAAAATAAAAATATAAAGATTTTTTTATACTTGGAAAAAAGAAAAAATAGAGAAAGAAACATAACAGAAGTACAAACTAAAAGGGACCACACTCATCCTGCAGAATTAACATAGCCACTCAGGAGGGGGGCAAGCCATTCTTTAAACCCATTCTATTCTAAATTTCTAATTAATTGAAAATTTGAAAATCTGAATTAGTTGAAACCCTAATGCTCTCTGTCTCTCTATAACGCCAACGGCAGCAACGCACTATGCTCTCCGCCTCTCGCAATCTCGCGTAGCATAGCATTCGCATCAGAGTCAAACCCTCTCCTTCTCATACCGTCGCGCGGCTTCTCGTCCCTCTCGTTTTCAGGCCTAGTCGCCGACGTAGTGCGTCGTTCCTCTTGTTCTCAGCCTCAGGCAGCGCCGCGGCAACAGTAGTAGTACGCTCCTCCTCCATTCTCGTCCCTCTCCGTTCTAACTCCTCCTCTAGAGTAAGTTCATCAAATTGTTGTCTTACAGAGTTTATATCTTAAGTTTATATTTCTATTTAGGTCCACAAAGGCCACGGTTGCAGGAAGGTTTAGAAAAGTTCACAAGGCAATATTGGATAATCAGGTATGCCTCTTTGTGAAATTCCTAGACTGAACTGAGCTGTGCCAAATTTGTTAACTATTTTCAGGTTTCATCATGTTTTGATGGTAATTTTTAGTTAGTTGTTGAAGAAGGGTTTCAGGTTCCAGCTTTAATCTTGTGCTGGTACAGAATGACCTTAAAAGTCATGTTTGCTAGCATGTTTTTGGTCTCCTAAATAGTAATAGTGGTGGCTATAGTTGTTGTGGTCTACGTGAGTAGAAGTAGAGGTTTTCCCACTTGGCTGGCTTGTGTCTATCTGTCTTGTCTTTGATAGCATGCTCTTGTAAGTTTCATTGTTATATTTGTTTCTTTCAATTATAGCTTTGGACACAACCCTGCTTTCATCCTTACCACTTACTAGTTGGTTATTATAGATTGGATTTAATATTGTTGTAAAACAGTTGAGATAATTTACCAAACTTTTTATTTCTTTCTAAATAAAATTATTGGTTTCTAGATTGGAACCCAATTAGTATATAAATTAGAGACGGAATATAGAGACGATTTTTTTATTAATTTCTAAGCTATTTAGAGACGGAAATTTTAACCGTAGAGACGGAACTGAATCTGCTCATTGTAGACGAGCAATAAATTTTGTCTCTAGTTACAGACGGATAATTAATAAATCAGAGACAGAAAAAATCTGTCTCAGTTAGAGACGAAATCATTTTCCCTTCAGAATGATGTTAGAGACGGATTTATCAAATGGTAGCGACGAAATAATCCTGTCTCTATATAGATAGAGACAGATTGAAAATAAATCCGTCTCTACTAAATCTGCGACGCACAAATCAGCGACCACTCTGATTCTGTCTTTGATTCCGTCTGTAACCTGCTCAAAGACGGAAAAAGTGTCTTCTAGAGACGGAAAAATTTCGTCTCTATTTCTGAAATTTCTGGTAGTGCCTTCATCAAATGCAATCTTGTGAATGTGAGGTTAATTGCGTGTCCATTAACGGTTAATGAAATAGTAAATTTGGCAATTGCATCATCATAGAACAATGATCACATGAAATTTATGCTAACCCTTCATGAAATGCAATCTTATGAACATGAGGTTAAATTGTGTGTCTATTAACGGTTAATGGAATAGGAAATTTGGTTATTTGCATCAAAATAAAACAATGATCACATGAACTTTATGTTAACCCTTTCTGTGAACACGAGGTTAATTAATTGTGTGTCCAAAATTGATGAATGAAATAGTATATTTGGTTATTAATATCAAAATAGAATAATGATGATAGAAAACTTATGTCAACCCTTCCGGGAATGCAATCTTATGAACATGGGGTTATTTGTGTAAACATGAGTGGTTAATGAAATAGTTAATTTGGTTAATGACATCATAATAAAATAATATATGATCACATGGAAGTTATGTTAACTCCTCCTCGAATGCAATCTTGTGAATGCGAGGTTAATTGTGTGTTCTCAAATGCAATGTTATGAATGTGAGGTTAATTGTGTATCCATTGTTTTATTATGATGTCATTAACCAAATTAACTATTTGTTTGTGGTACATGTATTACTATTTGCGGTATGTTTAGTATGATTGTTTGTATATTGAGCAAAGGGAAATATTTTGTGTTCCACAAAGAGTGGCTTAACGTAATGATACACTATTTGTGGGTTTTGTCATTTAGTGCCTTTTTTTAATAGTTTTAATTTATTTTTTATTTTATTATTATATTTATTTTTATTTATTTATCTTATTAAATAAAAATATAGATTAAGAAATAAACTAAATACCATAAAAGAAATTGACACTTACGGGGTGTACGTAATTAATACGAGCTAGGCTGCGAACTTCTGGAATGAGAATATATAACTAGGGGTGTCCAAAGAATTTGACACCATGCCATTTCCCCCATTAATTCACCTTTTGTAAAGAATGATTAAAGATGCTATAAAGAAAATAGTAAAATAACATATATCAATGTGCTCACCTGTTTTTGACCACTACACAGAAATTGCATGGTATAGCAATTAATTAATTGTAATTAAGCTAGCCGGCCAGCACGCAATATTTTCTAACCATACGCGCCCTAATCCTTTCTCTATATAAACCAACACAATCCCTTTCCATTTTTCTCATCCCAAACTCAATCAATTCCAAGGCACAATGGCAACTAAGCTATTATTTCTCCTGTTGATATTGCTCTTTCATGTCTCATCTTCTCTCTCAGAACTTTGCCACCCAGACGACAAAAGAACACTTCTCCAAATCAAGAAAGAACTCAACAACCCAACCCTTCTCTCCTCATGGAAACCAAACACCGATTGCTGCAACTCTAGTTGGTATAGTGTCGAATGTTATTCCTCTAATAACAACCGTGTTGGCTTTCTAGCTATAGAAAATAACGACCTTACCGCTCAATTTCCACCCTCCACTGGTAATTTACCATATTTGGAGACCCTAATTATCTATCAGCTCCCAAATCTCACTGGCTCAATCCCTCATTCCCTATCCAAGCTCACCAATCTCAAAAGTCTCACAATCGCCTCAACCGGTGTATCAGGTCCAATACCCAATTTCATTACCAAAATGAATAGCCTCCATCACATAGATCTCTCCGACAACAAACTCTCTGGAACACTCCCTCCCTCTCTCTACAAGTTGCCCAATCTCTCAGTGATCGTCCTTAATAACAACAAGTTGACAGGTCCAATCCCTGCTTCATACGGATACTTCAGAAACAGAAACTTATACGGTTTATATCTCTCTCATAACCAGCTTTCGGGGAGACTCCCAGTGACATTGGCAAGGTTGAAGCCTTCCATTATTGACTTGTCTCATAACAGGTTTGAAGGTGATGCCTCCATGCTTTTTGGTTCTAACAAAGAAATAGAAACAATGGATATTTCTTGGAACTCGTTTGCTTTTGATTTGGGACGAGTGGAGCTGCCGAAGACCCTGCAGAGACTGCTAGATGTGAGTCATAATAAGATCTACGGGAAGGTCCCTGTGGGAGTGCAAAATTTGCAGTACTTGAACGTTAGC
This sequence comes from Sesbania bispinosa, assembly GCA_026901365.1. Lineage (NCBI taxonomy): Eukaryota > Viridiplantae > Streptophyta > Magnoliopsida > Fabales > Fabaceae > Sesbania > Sesbania bispinosa. The sequence goes on from QLOH01000044.1 coordinate 2,175,400, forward strand.
TATAATAGGTTGTGTGGTGAGATTCCAAAGGGTTTATGGTTTAGCGTGGATTCATATATTCATAACAAGTGCTTGTGTGGATCTCCACTTCCAAGTTGCAAGTGATGACCACGGCTTAGCTTCCTGTAAAGGAAAGTAAGTATTATTGGTGTTCATTTATATTTAACTAGTACTAACCCGTGCTATTGCACGAGTTAAAATTTATAATGAGTTTTACACAATTAACATTAGTTTTACATTGTATTTCATAAATCAACGACAATCACAATTAAATGACACCAGACTAAAGTACAAAAGCATTATATTTTGTCAAAGACCTCACTGTATACAATGTTATCGGTAACGGATGTTCGACCAAGATTGTCACTAACAATAAGAATTTTAAGTCCATCCTTTGACCAGACTCTGGATATTGCCACGTATAATTGGTCATGAGTGAACACAGGACGTGGTAAGAATAGCCCAACTCGTGATAACGTTTGACCTTGGTTTTTATTAATAGTCATTGCAAAACAAACACATATAGGGAATTGGCGCCGCTGAAACCTTATTGGAGATATGCTATCAGTTGGAATCAAGTTCATTAGAGGAATATATACCTTGTCACCAGATCCATTGGCGTGCATGACAACTGCGCCAATCACATTAACAACAAGCTCCTGGACTATTAATCTAGTGCGAACCCTGTGCTATGCACGGGTTCTAAATAAATTAATCAATTTGATGACAATAATTGATACATTGATATTTTATTATGTTAATTAACAATTATCATGGTTCCATGAGTTTATTGTGGACTATATAAGATCTATATCTTGTTAAAAACTTCTGTATATACAATGTTATCAGTTATGGATGTCAAACCTAAACTGTCATCAACAATCAGAACCCTTAGACCGCCTTTGACTCTCACCCTAGATATTGCCACATATAATTGACCATGTTTGAATACATGTCGTAACAAATAGAAACCCACACGAGACGAAGTTTGGCTCTAGCTCTTATTAATGGTCATTGCAAAGCAAACACAAATAGGGAACTGACGTCGCTGAAACTTTATAGAAGACATGCTATCAATTGAAATCAGGTTCATGCGAGGAATATATACCTTATCCCCTTGCCCATTAGCGTCAACAACAAATGCTCCAATGACATTGACGACAAGCTCAATAACTATTAACCGCGCACCATTAATATTGCATAGTCCAGCAAATAGTGAGGTAAATGAGATATTAAAAAATTACATTAAATTTAATATAAATCACTAAATCAACACAATCATTATATTTCTTAATTTGTGTTTCTACGTAATAAAAAACTTAAATGAATTATGACAAAAATTGTTCTAATATAATAATAATAATAACAATAATAAAAGAAAACTAATGTGTGAGAAAGAAAAATGGTAGTAGCAATACTGCCCCAGTGTAGTGTGGGAACAATTTTAATATATAGTAAATAGAATAAATAAATCGAATAAATAAGAGGGGTAATAAGTTAAAACATTAATAAATAAAATAGAGAGATAAATGAAAAATTAAAAAATCACATTAAACTTAATATAAATCAATAAATTTATTATATTTTTTAATGTATACTTTTTATGTAATGAAAAATCAGAAATGAATAAAGACGTAAATTATTTTAATATAATAATAGTAGAATAATAAAATTAACGTGTCTTGTAAATTAATTAGAAGCATGAAAATTAGAAGCAAGCCCCTGCTTAGTAGAGTGGAAATGGGGGAGAAGAGAAGTGAGATGAGTGGAAGTGGAGGGAAATAAACCTATTTCCCTTGTTTGGTGGCACAGTGGAAATGAGGAGAAATGCACTTTATGATGGGTCCCACACCAAGGTTTATTTATGGTGGGTCCCACACCAATCCCTTTCACATTTCTCTTCTATTTCTCACCTATTTCACTCACACCAAATAACCTACTTTCACATTTCTCTTTTATTTCTCACTCATTTCACTCACACCAAACAACCCTTATTTCTCCTCTATTTCACCTCTATTTCACCTCCATTTCTCTTCTTCCCACTTCTCTTCTATTCATTTCTTTTCTCTCCATTTCTCTACTCCCACCAAACAAAGTGGAAGCGTGGCACTATGCCAAAAAAGGTCTTAGAGGGCGCTCTCGTGCAGCTTTAAAGGGCGCTCCCGTGCGCACTAATAGAATCTGCTCTTGTTTGGTCAATAAAACGAGGACGCTCAATGGAGCGCCCTGACAGAAGCAAAAAGATGGCGCTCCCGTGCAGCTTTAAAGGGCGCTCCAAGGAGCGCCCTCCTTTCTTTCTTTTTTTTTTTTCAATTTTTTGTTTTTTTAATCTACTTTAACCTGCATATTTATTTCAGTCTGATCCCAATGGCTTAATTCAAAATCATGCATATTAATTCCTTAAAATTCAAACACTTGTCATACTATGAACAACACTTAGTAAACAACACACATACTTTTATACACGTCATTATTATTTTCCGTTTCAACCATGTTTTTTATTACAAATAAATTAAAGGAAATAAAAGATGTGAAACTATTCAAAGCATCAATAGGTTATCTACTTCAAATGAAGAATTCAAACTTGTCATACTTTGAATAGTTTCCTACGCATGCTATAAAGTGTGGTGAAAGTATGAAGTACCTATCAAACTTATTCCTAATGCATGTACATACAAATAACCTAATAATTATAGTTGAAAGAAAAACGATAATATGATAAAGGATATACCTGATTAAAGTCGATCACCAATAAGCAGTTGTTAGATTATAAGCAGTTAGGAAACAAGACCTGAAAAAAAAAAAGACAAGTCAAAAAATTAACTAGTAATAAAAAATAGTAGTCGTTAAAAATTTGAACAGCAACCACCAAATTAACGAAAAAACAATTTTAACTCTAAATCACCAACTACCAGTCCAAAAGAGATCAATATGAGTAATATATATTTATATAACATTTCAAAATCTAATGTAATATATGACAACCTATATACTTAACACATAAATCATTATAAACTATATCCCAAACATCAAATCATTATAAACTATAATACTAATGTTCAATGTTATCTAACCTTAACAACAAATAAACAGTTCAGATAGCAAAAAATGTCAATGTTGGAGTTGTTTACCCTAGTAGCCGCCGCAGACTGAGAGAAGAAAAGGGAAGGAGGGAGTCGCGTCGCGCCGAGGGAGAGGAGAAGGGAAGAAGGGAAGGAGAAGGAGAAGCTCACGTACGGTTGCGCTGTGGAGGAAGAAGGGAAGGAGAAGCTCTCCCAAGCTCCCTCACGGACGAAGACGACGAACACGGAGGAGAAGGCACGAATGAAGAAGCTCGCGCACGGAGGAGAAGGGACGGTGGAGAAGGGAAAGAGGAACAAGCTTGGGCACGGAGGAGAAGGGACGAAGGAGAAAAGACGAAGGAGAATGGAGGGAGAAGGGACGCGGGATGAATGAAAGTGAAAATTAAATCTGGGTGGTCATTTTTAAGGATCAACGAGGGCGCTCCGGTGGAGCGCCCTGAAATAATTTTAAAAAAAATAAAAAAGAGCGCTCCCGGGAGCGCCCTGTATTCCCATAGAATTAAAAAAAAATAAAGGAGGGCGCTCCTGGGAGCGCCCTCTATTCCAGAGAATTAAAAAAAAATCATGCTGGGCAAAAAAAATAAAGGAGGGCGCTCCCTGGAGTGTCCTCTATTGCAGGGCAAAAAAAATATCCACCAGAAAAGAGGGCGCTCCAAAGGAGCGCCCTGTAAAAATAAATAAAAAATAAAGGAGGGCGCTCCAGAGAGCGTCCTCCTTTCGTCAGAAATAAAAAAAAAAAACAAATTAACGTTGGGAATAAGGGTTTAGGGTTTAGGGAGCGCCCTGAAAAATGGCCAAAGAGGGCGCTCCACCTGAGCGCCCTGGAATTATAAACAGAAAATCCAATGAGGGCGCTCCTAGGAGCGCCCTCCTTTCATCAAAAAAAAAAAAAAATTCACGCTGGGAACAAGGGTGCGCTGTTGGAACGCCCTCTATTCTACCTATAAGGGCGCTTCCGCCCATTTTTTGAGCGCCCTAGTATTTAAACGATTGTTTTAAACGCTAGCCCGCACGGGAGCGCCCTAAAGGGAGTGCTCTAATATCCTCAAATTGGCGTAGTGTGAGCGTCTGGAAATGAATTTGTTCTAGGTGCTACCAAATTTGACAGCTAACCAGTGTTTTCTAGAACACGTGGCGGGCACACCTTGGCTCGCAAAAAGTGTGTTTGCAAAAGTTGCATTTTGCTTGCTCTGCCTAAAACCCAAAGGACATTTCAACGCGCTCCAAGATGAACAGTGTAAAGGTTCCAAGCAATTTACGGTAGATTAGATATTATAGATGTGAGTGATCGATTTACGATCAATTTTAAAGAAATAATAATATCAATAATGATACTCATCAAGAGCCTACCTCACAAGTATTTTTTTCTTTTGTTGGTGTTCCACTTGAAATAATAACATGTATAGTATTTAAGTTATTGAGCAAGTATTTGGGTGTTTTGTTTTATTTAGCTAGTGGTATATAATTAACTTAAAAAGTGTTGAATTAATGATATTAATTAGAATTTATGAGATGTTTTACGATGAAGATGTAATAGTGATTTTTTTTTTAAATCAAAGATGTAATAGTGATTAAATGCACATATTTGTGAAAAATAATGACGAGACAATTTAATATTTATTTGATGACATGTATAACTAACTTAATTAAGCAATTAATTAAACAAATGAATTTTATAACTTGGAATTGTAGGTCGGGGATGAATTTATGGTAAGGATTTTGTCAGTCTTATTAAAGATATTTTTGGTTTAACCACATGTATCCTCCACGGGAGGCAATCCTGTTCGAGCCGGGAACATCCACATCATGGTGGGACTAACTCTTTCAGCGAGGATTTTTTCCATCCACAAGACTCGAACCCGAGGCCTTACTTAAAGGGAATCAAGCATGTACCACTTGAACCAACCCCCGTTGGTGAGACAGCTTTATAATGCACATTTCATTATTTTACTTGAAACACATGCAAGTGGTGATAAAGCTCACTATAGCATTTATGACTCTAGGAGTGTGTTTGGCTTGCCATTTCAGCTAGTTGAAAGTTAAAAATAGTAGCTGAAACCATTTCAGCAGTGTTTGGGAAGGTAGCTTTTTTTGGGTAGCTACAAGCTTTTCTTAAAAAGCTACTCGGGGTAGCTTTTTTAAAAAAACTCCAATTTTCAGCTACTAGCTGAAAATTAATTACAAGTTTAGCCCTCAACCACCCCCACTTATCATTATTTAATAATTGATGTTGTCCTTAAATGTCATTTTACCATTTTCAACTAGTTTTAGCAAACACATTCAATAGCTTTTCAGCTTTAAGCTAGCTTTAAGCTTTCAATGAACTTTTCAGCTTTAAGCTAGCTTTAAGCTTTAAGCTTCCAGCTAGCTTTTCAGCTAGTTTTACCAAACACACTTTAGACCACAGCTAAAAATTGTGGTCGCAGACATTAAAACTATGACCTAAAGGTTTAGGCCACGGTTTCTTAGCCGTCCTATCTTCGTCCGTGGCCTATTCCAATAGGCCACAGTTTTTCACCATCGGTCACACTTTTTTACAATCGTGGTCTAAACTTAATACAATAGACCACAGTTTTCGTGAGCACTTTCAGGTCACGGTATTTATATTTTAGATTTAGACCACAGTTTTATTCGTGTGGCTATATGTGTAAACCACGATTTTTCACATGTGACCATATATTTTATACCACATTTTATAACTGTAGACAATAAAGATAAACATCAACCATGAATTTTAGGCTATAATTATATAACCGTGGCCTATACATTTTAAACCACAGTTTTTAGACTTTTAATTTTTATTTAAGTATGACCACACCATATATGTAATAATTATCAATTTTGAGTTTAGGTAACACGACTTTTATAGAATTATTTATTTAATCCACATTTATATGAATGTCATTTATTAGTTATATTATTTAATTATATATATATAATCGGATGCTGTATATATAGTACAACGACTAAATATAAATAAAATCAACACAATTTAATTAACCTCTAAATTGTAACAAGTATATATATAATAAATACTTAATCTAAAATATTAATTCCAAAAGATGTATAAAAACACTTGTATCTCTTTTTTGTCAATTGTATAAACTCTCAAAATATAGAAAATTGACATAAAAATATCTAATCGATAAAATATCTTCCCATCTCTTAAATTCAACAAATAACATCCAATTAAGAATATTAACTTCCAAGACATCCCATCATGAATATCATTCTTCTTCTACATCTTCAAAATGATCTTCATCCTCGGCTATAACTTGAGATTGTAGTAAAAACAATATGCATTAACATAAGATTAAGCTTGATCCATCAACCAGCCATGATAAGAGAAATAATTTGATGAATAGTTGGCTCTCTAATTTGACAATAATTTGATGCAAGAGAAAATGAGAAGTTAGACAGAGAAAAACAGAGTGTGAGTGATATAAACAAGTTTTCCAATATTGATTGGTAATTCTAACCCAAAAATAGTAAATATGATTCGAGTAGGTACAATAGTATCTTTTGAGTACTGCCTAAGCTAATGGGAAGTCAAATCTATTAAGAAGCTTAATGGGCTTTTTATTAATTTTATTTTAAGATTTAAAATTAAATCATAATTTAAATGATCATAACTTTTCAAAATTTCATTTTATTTGTAAGAAATTAAGTTTAGAATTGATACGTTAAAACTAAATTACATTCCTTATCTTTAATTCTAAAATCCTAATGTCCTAATATAATTTTAAAATTACTATGTGTAAATCAAAAATATTCCACGTAAATGGAGATAAGGTACTTTTTACTTATTATTTAGTATTGATTTCAGAATCTATTAACTTTTAATATAACTCTTATATATATATATATATAATTGCACATATTTATTCAACATGATTGCTCAAAGCATAAAGAGAGATATAATGCAATAAGAATGTAAGTTTGAACCTATTACTAGATACTGATGTAGAGAAGCAAATAAGAATATAAGCTCTGAAGTCAAAATTGAAAGAGACAAAAAAAAAATGGTTGTTAGAACCGGACCGGACCGGCCGGTTCGACCGGTCGGACCGGGAACCAGTGGTAGGAGCGGTTCAACATAACCTGAAAATCGGAAGGGAGAAGAACCGGTCGGGAACCGGTAAACCGGTCAAGAACCGGTGGTTCAACGGTTTGGAGTGGTTCAGAGTATTTTGAATAAAACAACGTCATTTTACTATTTTTTTAAAACAAACAGCTTTGAATTTTGAAATTCCCTCCTGCTGAGCCTGAGTTGTTGTGTTTCTCACCCGTTAATGACTTGAATTAGAAAGGAAACCATCGCCCCTTCTCGCTCTCTCTAGGTTGAGTCTGGTTTTTTTTTTCTGTCGCCCCTTCTTCATGAAAACCGCCGCTCACCGTTGCTCGTCCAGTTGCATCGTCGTTCTTGCTCGTCCATCTGTGTCGTCGCGCCCTGCACCTGCGCTGTCACGCTGCGTCGTCCACCTGCTCCTCCACGCTGCGCCGTCCATCTGCTCCTCCACCGCTGCTCGTTCGTGCTTGCTTCTCCACCTGCGTCGTTTTTGTTCTGTCACACACTGTGCAGAGCTCCGCCGTGCCCAATTGTGCGAGACCTTCTTCTCCCCTGCTCCGGCGCCCCTGCTCTGGATTGGTCTGCTATTGCTTCTACACGCTGCGGTCTACAAAAAATCTACTCTTCACTTCTCCATATAGCCATTAGAACTAATGCCCACCCTACACAGGTTTTTCGCGGCATTGATCAATTGGTTGTTTGACTTGTTTCAGATTTTCAAACATTTTGGCATATGTTAGATTCAATTTGAGAGTTATGATAATGCTGGAAGACGTGGTCCATATGCCAATATACTGACATTTGATAGGATTTATTTGACTTTATTTTATGTGTAATTATGAATGATGAGTAAATTTTAATTTTAAATGTTTTAAAGTCATGGATATCAATTTTTTACTATTTAAATTTTAATGTACAATATAAAAATATTAAAAAAATATTATTTTATTTACTACCGGTTCGACCACGGTTATACCATGGTCCGACCATTAAACCTTGAACTGGTGCCTAGACCGGTTCGATGACCGGTCCAGTTTTAAAAACATTGCAAAAAGGATTGTACCTGTAGAATATTAACCATGGTTGTCAGAATCGGACCGGACCGGACCGGCCGGTTCGACCGGTCGGACCGGTAACCGATGGTAGCAGCGGTTCAATTGAACCAGAAAATCAGACGGGAACCGGTAAAACCGGTCAAAAACCGGTGAACCAGTCTAGAACCGGTGGTTCACCGGTTTTCAACGGGTCTAAGGGAGCTAGCCAAAATGATGTCGTTTTACCTTTTTTTAAAAAAAATTGCAAAAAAAATTCAAAAAGGTTGCTGTTGTGCACTGCTGAATCGTTTTACGGTTTTAGAATTACAAACATAACACAGAACCTTAATCTAATTGCTTGGAAACAGAACACAGAACACACACCACTTTGTCTGTCGCGTCCCTTTCTTCTCGGGTTCTCCCTTTCTCTCTCGGCCGCGTCCCTTTCTTCTCCTGATAAAATATAAATTTTATTTGTGCTTTCACAAATACATGCATTTTGTGGCGACTTTAGACCGCCAGTAAATGATAAGTTACTTTTAAAAAAATGCCCAGTGAGGGCGCTTAGCAGGAAGTAAGCGCCCTTATTAGCTTGAGTAAGGGCGCTTACTTCCTGCTAAGCGCCCTCACTGGGAGCATATTTCGAAAAAAAAATTAAAAGTAAGGGCGCTTCCGTCCCACAAAGCACCCTCACTGATTTATGTTTAAGGCGTTTTGTAAACGCCCTTGTTTCTTGGTACCTACAAAGACACATGATATGAGGGCATTCATAAGCACCCTCAAAATTAACACGGAAGTGCCCTTATATGTCTTTTTTGGCATAGTGCAATATCCTCCTTTGGAAATGGGGTCTAATTAGCACTTCCATTGATTCATACCTTACAATTTTAAATTATATTAGATGTTCTCAGGTGTCAATTTAATTGAAACAAGCAAACTTTATAAACTAAAGTATTAACTCACCTCCATCTTTCCACCTCCTTCAAGCAAAGGTGGAATTTCCTCATTTGCAGGGGTACTTTTCCATTCCTTTGACACACATACCTTGTTGCTTAAGCAATGCTGACAGTACATAACATAGCACACTTATCAGTCTGGCTTGTTAGACACAATGACAAACCAAAGTACAATTGAGAATAAATGATGTCCACCTTCAACTTTTCCTCTTCCTTCCTCGACACTGGTACTAGCAAGTCTTCCATTGATCCTCTCAGGTGCAGGCCCACCAAAAGTCATCACATATGAAAACTTGGTGTTCACATGCCATAATACCATTAGTCAAGTCAATGAAAGGGATCTCAAATCTCATACAGTAGTAATAGGTACTTAATATTGTCAATGTCAAATTTAATACTGGACACATTCTTAGATAACCTGAACATGCCGAAGTGAGCCTTAAAATTATACATTTTCTTCCCTATACACCTGCAAGATGAAGACTAATTTCAATCAGGACTCCACATTGTCAATGATGGGAAGTGGCCAACCACTTAACATGACTGATTAGAAAGAACAAAACTGAAAAAAAAATCTAAACCAGATTTACACAAGTAACTACAAATTTAATATTCAAATATAATACTGAGGCTGATTTACATAAAGCATGTACGAAAAGAAAGAAAATACTTTTACCAGCAGCACTGATATCATCCATGGACCATGGTTTATAAAAATCAATACCACATATGTGAACAACTTCAGGAAACAAGAAAAATACCACGTGGTTATATCTATCAATCATAGCTTCTAATTCAGAAAAACAGAAATTTAACAATTACAACACATAGGATTCAGATTTCAGAAATTTAATCCTTACCCAAAGAGCACAAAGATGAGCCTTGAAGGGTGAAGGGAAATCTACAGATTGTTGTTCTTCTCTATGCAGGTACAGGCGACGCCGGAGGTGGAAGGTAGCTGAGACAGAGGCGCAAGGCGGAATGTGACACCCTTCTACCTCAATCTCTTATACATTCAGCATTTTGAAATATTTAGGAAAAGTTACGGATCACATCGGGTAAAAAGGTTCACATCTCTTTCTAACAAAACGTCATTTGATTCAAAATCAACGCAATTAAAATAGAAGTCAAAGTCAACGGTTTTCAGAATAATTTAAGCCTCAAAATCTCAAATGTCAACATCAAGACATCTTTATTGGCCATGTAAGGCACTTAAAATAATTTTCATAATCTCTCATCATAAAAATAAAAACCCCTATTACTAAACCTTGATGTCACAAGTATCAGAGCGACACCCCTTCAATTCAATACTCGGCACCTGACGGGCCATCTTCACTACCTGTAAATTAACCACAGAGAACACGGTGAGGAAAAGAACACCAACTCATACATGCACACAGAAGGCTACCCTATCCTCACCCACACATAGTCATAATCATCATCAAATCATATCATAATCATATTATCTCACACTTTTATTATCAAATATATTATCTCACCACAAGTTTATAAGTCACACTTCGCAAATCATCAAGAAAAACACATTCTCTACACTCAACATATAATACTCATATCATCATATCGCATTTCAATTTCATCATAAAATACAATGTAGGTTCACTCTATGATCATGCACACCAACACTCATCCCAAGAATCATGATTCGGAACTCCGCACAATGGGCACACCTCATCAATCCTCTTAGTTGTTACCAATGATGGTCCTACCGTTAACGCCCTCTCTGGCCTATAGGTTGCACCCCCTCAATGGGCCCGTGCATCGAATGTCTCCATCATGGTCTTTGCACCCCCTCTATGGGCCCGTGCATCTCAGTTACCACACCTCATATGTTCTATGCATCAATATATCATCATCATACATCGCATACCTCATATGCTCAATGCATCATCATCGTCATACATCTCATACCTCATATGCTCATTACATCATCATCGTCATACATCTCATACCTCATATGCTCAATGCATCATCATACATCACAATATTATAAACATCTAACATTACATGGGATACTCATATCACCATACTCATGCCACAAACAACACACTCTAAACATCCAATTAAATGTCTTAATTCCACAGACAAATTGTATAAACAACATCAATAGATAAAAGGGTCACAATCATCACATAAACAACACTCTCATACACAATTTGATCTGGTAATCGATTACCACACAACTATAATCGATTACCAGCAACTCTGGGACACAAAATTCACTTTGGTAATCGATTACAAGCCTCATATAATCGATTACCAGCCAATCACCTCTCTGGTAATCGATTACCACCCAGTTGTAATCGATTACCAGCATGTCAACTCTCTGGTAATTGATTACAGGCCCCCTGTAATCGATTACCTGCAAGCCAACTCTCTGGTAATCGATTACAGACCCCCTGTAATCGATTACCAGCAAGCCAAACTTATTCCATGCTGCCCAAAAAACCCTGTAATCGATTACAGACTTCTGTAATCGATTACCCGCGACACGAGACGACAGTTCTTGCGATTTTAACCCCTTTTAAACCCTTTTCTTCAACCTCTAATCAATTCTCATTGTTAATACTTCAATCATACACGTTTATACCGAACAAAATCAACAAAAACACCAATCTTTACAACAAATTTTCACAGTTATTCCATTATAATCCCCAATCGCAAAACCCTTATTTACCCATTTTCGCTCTTCTCGCTACCCTCATTCAATTCATCAAGATTTATCAAGATTAACACATTCAATCACCAAAACAACCGATTTTCATCATACAACACGTAATGCACATATCAAATTCGAATTTAAAGCCTTAAAGGGTCTTATGGTTGCCCTCACTACCCAAGCACCCCCACATACACATACAAGCAGCACCATTTCCCCCATCGTACCTTGAAGGTGAAGATCAAACAGCAACGATTGACTCTTTCTTGATGATCACTCTGCAGCAACCTCCTCTTGAGATGTCGTTTCTCCCCTCCTTATGGTTTCGCTCTCTGACGATTTGAAAAATAAGGATTAAGGTGAATTGGTAACCCCTCCTTACTTAAATGCTTAACTGGGCTGGGTCCACCCTCAACCCACTCATCCTCTTTTAATTAGAAATAACATTATTAATAAAAATACTAATATTACTAATACTATTATTTATTTATTTCTCTTATTTTATTTAATAACATTTGGGATGTTACACGGAAGGCGGAGGCGACGAGCAGACGCTTCACGGCTGCGAACTCACTGTGCAGTGCGTGCGTCTGTCTCTGCTGTATGCTCATGGTCACAGGCGCGAACTCACTGCTGCAGCACAACGGCGGCACGACGGAGGTAACCGGATGGTGACAACAAGATTAGAAGGCAGGGGTGGGACTGGGAGGCGCAAGGTCTAGGGTTCAATTTCTCTTCTCTGTTACTTTTTCATTTGATAAATTGAATTGATAGTCGAGTCTAATTTTTTTATTTCCCGTTCCTGTCCTTGGTTGATACGCACACAGGCTAAGCTTTTTTTTTTTCACTAAGCACAAAAAGACGTCATTTTGATGTCAATTTTTTTTTAAAAAAAAATGCACAGTTTTTTGCCCACGGTTTTATATACTAAGTTTTATAAACTACACTCATTTAAATGTGGTCATACATATCTACAGTTTAATAACCGTGGTTTATTTATCATCCACATTTTTTACACCATGGCCTAATATAAATAGACCACGGTTTAAACATTTCAACATTAAAAGCAGGAGAAATCATATATATATATATATTTGTCCACATATTTTCATGTTTAAGCCACGGTTATTTACCTGTCTATCAAACTTGATTATTTGATTCATATAAAATATTTGATTCTATTGAGCAGTCTGGGGGTTTTATTTTTGTTTGGGATAACTCTAAATGGTCCATACAGTTTTTGAATCATAATAGACAACATATGCATATGAATGTTAAATATGGTCTTAATTCTCAATTGTTCCTTATTGCTATATATGCAAGCCCTCAATTGATTAACAGATCATTGGGATTCTATAAGAGACATTGCCTTTTCAATGGTAAGTGAATGGTGTTTAGTTGGAAACTTTAATTCTATTTCTAGTCTTTCAGAAAGGAAAGGAGGTACTCAATATCCAGCCCTTCAAGGTATGCATCAATTCAATGATATGATATCTGACTGTAATCTTATTTATATTGGTTTTGTTGGTGCCCCTTATACTTGGAGAAGAGGGAATCTCTTGGAAAGACTTGACCGGGGCCTAACTAATATGGATTGGAGAATTAAATTTTCTAATACTTCTCTTAATATTCATTTACCTTTTATAAATATGACCATTGCCCCTTATTGATGAAATTTGACATGGCTGTTCCTAAGAATCAGCATAGAAGGCCATTTAGATTTGTAGTAGCCTAGCTTACACATCCTAATTTTAATGAATTTGTTTCCAACATGTGGCAAAGTAATAGAAATTAGAATTATATCATAAATGATTTTAGAAGTCATATGATAACTTGGAACAAAGAAATTTTTGGTCAGTTCTTCTACCATAGTTAGTATTTTCCTACCTTAGTTAGTTTAGGATTACTCCTATAAATAATTGTTGTATTCTCTTCTCTTAGCATCTTTCAATATGATAATATTTGATTCATTTCCAAATTACCTTTTCTCCATTTTTCATTCCCAATTTTTTGAACCATCTTTGATTTCTAAGATGGTATCAGAGCTCCATCCATGGAGCTCACCACCTTCCTCTTGCCACAATACTCTGTTTCCAGTAATCTTTGATCCACCTAACTTTCTCCTCACACACTCCATCATTGCTCATCTATGGAGGTTAGCAAAAATGGAAAAGAAATCAATATCATTTCTTCCTCCTAGAGCTCCATCCAACAAACTGCAATGGACACCAACATCAAATCCACTCACATTCGGGAGCTTCTATTCATCAATGGTGTCTCAAAATCCTAACCACAGAAACTCTCTCTACCCCTCAGTTGACGTCAGTGACCTCGCAGAAGATCTCGTCCCGGACAACACCAGCCCCTCTGCTCCTCCGGCCGTCGCCGATGAGATCCAATGGCCGCTCGTGAAGGACGAAGCCGCATTCAAAGTCGACGATTCGCATTACTTCTCGTTCCGCGCTCCCAAGGAGTGTGATGATTTCGATTCGAGTGACGATGAAAAAGAAAAACAGCACCGACGCCGTCGCCGGAAAAAGAGCGAGGGTTCCAGCATGTTGAGCTACGGCTTGACGATTGCATCGAAGCGGCAATAGGGTTTGTTGAAGGATCTGGATAATGTTTTGCAAGAATGCAACAATTTCACTTTGCAGAAGGTGTCATAGAAGGCGAAGAAGAAGGGAGAGGCTCTGGATGGTTCTGTGGCGAAGGATTTAAGGAAGGAGGAGAAGAAGGAAATGTTGGAGGAGAGATGTGCTGCTTATTGGACCACGTTGGCTCCTAATGTGGAGGATTATAGTGGAACCGCTGCGAGGCTCATTGCTGCTGGGTCTGGCCAACTAGTTAATTAAGGGGATTTTGTGGTGTGGGGATATCACTGTTGAGAGGTTAAAATGGGGAAATGAGATCATGAAGAAGAGGATGGGTTCCCCTTCACAGGCAGATATTAGTCCTGAAACCTTAAAGCATATCAAAAGGGTTAAGAGAGTGACTAAAATGACCAAGAATGTAGCGAATGGGGTCCTCTATGGGGTTGTGAGGGTCTCTAATACTGTTGTAGAGCAAGCAGGTGGACAGCTCTATGTCTCCCTCAAGATGGAGAATTAATCGCAAACTCACTGGGGAGCTCGTTCCTCACGTCTATGGCTCTGTTCCTCTTGTGGGCTCTTGGGATCCTTCCAAAGCTCTTTCCATGGAACGGGAATCGGTGTCAATGCGGGAGCTGAGCTTTGTTGTTCCAACTAATCATGAAACTTTGGATTTCAAATTCCTATTGAAGCCCAAGCACACCAATGCAATTCTCATTGTTCAATTTGATGGTGAAGGGACCTACACAACCAAATTATGCCACTGTGACAAACATTTTGCCTGATTGTGCTGCTGATATTGGTTGATAACAATTATCAACTTGCGGGATTGTTAGAAATCACAAATTCTGTTTAGGGAAAATCAAAAGAGAATAAGTTTGTTATTTTACTTTAGTTAGTTCTTTTACCATAATTAGTATTTTTCTACCTTAGTTAGTTTAGGATTACTCCTATAAATAATTGTTGTATTCTCTTCTCTTAACATTTTTCAATATGAGATAATTATTTGGTTCATTTCTAAATTCCCCCTTCTCTATTTGGTGACAAAATACGAACAAACATGATATGATAAATTCAAAAAAGGAATTTGTGTCGTGCAATTTATTTTAAGTTTCCAATATATTTTCACTATCCTTCTCCGTAAGTGACACATCATATTTGGCATTGCCAAAGGAATTCAAAGATAATTTGCACTAATCTAGGTGTAAGGATTCTTTGTAGTCGATCCATCTCTACAGCCACTTATAGCTACCCAATAGCTACAAATTCGCTACAGATTCCATGGCTAATGTTCAACAGAAAAGCTAAAGAAGAAGGAGAGAATCCATATCCCTAATCTACTACTTTACACACCTGAATCTTCCATTAAAAAACATTTTACTGCTCATTTGTAAAAAGAAAAAGAAAAAAAATTGCACCATCGCATACTATTATTTTCATTTAATACACCTAAGAGAATCAAACTATCTATACTATTACAATTGACTAGATTTTTTCTCACTATTCATAGGGGGATTAATTTTTTTTAATTCCTATAAGTAGTAAAGTTAAAAGTTCTAAATCTAGCCTAACCTAAAAGATACTCCTTCCGTTCTATTTTACTTGTCTTTTAAGGTTTTTGCACAGTAATTAATAAATGTAAATAATTCTCTAAATTTCATCAAATATTTTAACTAATTTACTATTGTATCCTTTATCATTTATTATTAAAATTTGTCTCATTAATTCTTTATAAAGGATATATTTGGTAAAAAAAATATTAAATGCTTTGGAAATTGAAAAATGACAAGTAAAATGGGACAATTTTTTTTCCCTAAAAAGAAAAGTAAAATGGGATGGAGGGAGCATCATAGATAGTAGGTAGATAAATATGGAAAGTTTAGGGAGGAGAAAAATAGAAAGAAAAAATAATAAAGAGAAAGAATGTAAAAAAATGTGATATGAAATGAAGAGAAAAATGAAAAGAAAATTAAGGTGTTAAAGGAAGTGTAAAACAAAAAAAATGTGAAAAAATTATTTTTTTTAAAGTATTAAAACTTTGATAGTTAACTTTTGGGTGTTGAAATTAGAAAAAAGAAAGAGATAAAAAGAAATAAATCAAGAGAGTGTGTGAAATAAATGATAATTGATGTGATAGGAAAGAAAGAGAGATAAAAAGAAAAAAAATTAGGCGTAAAAATATCTTATATATTTTAAAATTAAACTATCAAATACATAAATACATTACATGTTGCAATCTAAATATATATAAATAATAGGAATTTAAGTAAACACAAATGACAAGACAACACTAAATATTTTGAAATGAATACAATAGGAATTGAAATCAACTAAATACATACTCCCTCAATTCCTTTTTATAAGGCACATTTTAGAATTTTTTTGTATTCCTTTTTATAAGTCACTTTACAATTTGAAGAAAACATTTATTATAATTTTTCTTATTTGCCCTTATTAACTTTAATGTCTTTTCAACTATCAAATGATAGTGGAGTTAGTTAATAATATTAAATAATGGCAAAACTAGAAAGTTAAACTATTTTTTAAAACTCAAATAAAATCATTAACTAGCTTTAATTACTTTTATTGGTCTTTGTGATTCAATATAGTGTGCCTTATAAAAAGGAACGGAGGGAGTATATTATATTTGTTTACATTTAATGGTATATAAACTAGTTTCATTTTTTCCAAACAAAAAGAAAAAAAGAAATGCGGAACACATTTGGGGACACCTCGAATGAATTTAAATAATTCTATTTGATCATCTCACTCCACTAAAGTTTCAACGAATACAATTTTCATTTTTCTTTGTTTTGTTGTGACCATTAATAAAAGTCAAAGCTAGACATTGCCACACGTTGGTGTTTATTTACCAAAAACCGTTTTCTCTCATGGTAAATTATATGTTGCTATATCTAGGGTGAAGTCTCGACATTGACATAGGATTCTTATATGTGATTATATTTTTAAATGTTATAATTTGACGAAAAATATAGTGTATAAAGGGGTATTTCAAAAAATATAAATGATATGATATGGTATATTTTACATTTATAATTAATAATATTTGAAATTTGTTGTTTCAAATAAATTGTCTATGTTTTATTTTTTTTAATTCTTTCTATATAAACAAGTATAAATTTTAATATAAAAAAAATCACTAATCATTATCATTTTCTAAAGTTTACATATTTATATTAATTAAATTAAATATATTATAGTATTCATTATAAACAATCTATTTGAATAATAATATCCATGTATCGCATGGGTCGGACACTAGTTTAACACAAAGAAGAATATTTAATTGAGTCATTCTCTTCATCCCTCCCTTTCCCTTGAAAGATTAACTTGCAAATATATATCCTAAATAAACTTGAATTTGAAATTTTAAACGCCTTCCTTCAAATACCTTTTTTAATTTATATTTTTCTGAGAAGCCTTTAATTAGAGAGGTGTCCTGATGAGTAATATGAACATTGTTCCTCTTGCTAAAGTATCTCTTGTCTGCAGACAACTTAATTTCTGAAACATATCAAAACAAATTTTTAGCAACATATATGACAAATTTTAAAGGTTTATTTGTTATCATGAAAACTTTTCGGGATTGTTTAAGGTCTCAAAAGCCTATATACTCAACACCATATGGAGCTAATTAAGTCAATTTTCAATGGCTAAAGGTGAAAGTATCACAGATTATATATTGTTAATTTTAGAATTATCAAATAGTGAAAATTTCTTTGATTGGTAGAAAGGATGGAGGTAAATTTATGTTGATAGACTTAGTTGAAAGGAAAGCTAGCTTAGAGGAATAGTTGGAAAAGCTTTGGGTAGAAATGACTTACTAGTTGCTTTGTTACAAATGTTGGGTACATGACCTATTTATAGGCCTCAACACCACCATTCATGATTTATATAGAGAATTCTAGAGATGTCTATTCTAGAGTTTTCTATCTATAAGTAATTTGTCTACATAATTTTAGATTTTGTACCATCCAGTAGTTACTAACATCCACCTATGTATTTTCTATAATAATCTAGCTTATTCTAGAAGTTTGAATCAAACTTTAACACACACACACATATATATATATATATATAAACATCGGATCGTGGGGTCTCCATGTTACTGTGTGCAGGATGGCGCAACCACAGATTTGGAAGGATACATGGTCGGAGGTATGTAGAACATGGCCTATTTGTACATGCGAGTGAAAGCTACGTGGGAAATAGCATGAAGGTGTTGTTGCATGTCAAAGGATATATATTGAACGTGGAGAATAGGAAACGAAGAATAAACCAATGAGAATGTAGCTGAGGGTTGGAAAGTTCGGAATGAGAATATATTAACTAGGGGTGTCCAACGAATAAATCTTATGTTATTTTAAGCTGATGAAAGTTAAAGTCAAATGTGATTTTGCTAGTCGATTAAAATACAACTATAAATTTGACCCATATAATAATATAATAGAATCATTTTTCGGCCGATAATACAAATCCAACCCCATTCACCTTGTGTTTGACGTTTGACTCTATCTTTTTTTGTCAATGATTAAAGACGCGCCAGAGAGCACTTGAATATAATATATTGAATCATTGATTTGTATATAACAATGAGCTCACCGGTTTCTACTTAGATATTATATTATAGCTAGCTAGATATTGAATTGCTTGCGTTACCAAGTTTACAAATTAAAATCGTTGAACAAAGACATTTTGAATCGAGAAATGGTTCTTGTACAACCATTTTATACAATATAATGTACAACTTCGAGAGAGAAGTGTGAGATGTGATGAGTGATGTGATGGAGAGAGATAAAGAGAAAAAGTGTGTTATATAAATTGTTGTATGAATAACATAACTCTTTTGAATCAACAGCTATACCGTAACAATTTAGCTTTTTATTTTCATTATATCTTCTATTTACATATAATTTTAGTGAAGGTTAATAGTATTTTTAATAGAAATGGAAAGAATCTCCATCTGTATTATCAAATGAATCACAATTTTTTGAAAACAATAATTTTATATAGCTATAATATAATAATATATAGTTATATATGAATGAGCTCACCGGTTTTTGACTACTACTGTTCCAGACAATGCACGTACGGCATGGCAACTTGCTAGCTAACCACCATGCAATTATATCTTCTAACCTTACGTACGTATTAATCCTAGCAATATATAAACCAACACACTACCCATTTAATTTTCTCATCCAAAACCCAAAACCCACAAAAAAGATCAACACAATGGTAACCAAGCTGTTTCTCCTGTTGATATTGCTCTCTCATGTTGCATCTTCTCTCTCAGAATGGTGCCACCCAGACGACAAAAGAGCACTTCTCCAAATCAAGAAAGAACTCAACAACCCAACCATTCTCTCCTCATGGAAACCCCACACCGATTGCTGCAAACTTAGTTGGCAAGGTGTCTCTTGTTCTCGCTCTAACAACCGTGTTATCTATCTAACTATCTCAAGCGACAACAACCTTACATCAACATTTCCACCTTCCATTGGTAACCTCCCATACTTGGAGTCCCTTTTTCTCTACCAGTTACCAAAACTCACAGGCCCAATCCCAATCGAGCCCATATACAAGTTAACCAAACTCAAATCCCTCACAATCAGCGAAACCGGTATATCAGGCCCAATACCCGACTTCAAGGCCCCACATCTGAAAAACCTCGCTACCTTGGAACTCTCACACAATAGCCTCTCTGGGACACTCCCTCCATCTATCTACCAACTGCCTAAACTAGAAATAATATTCTTTCAAAACAACAAGTTGACAGGTTCAATCCCTCCTTCATACGGTTACTTCAATAACAAACACTTACCGGCTTTACTTCTTTCTCATAACAAACTCTCAGGGAGAATCCCAATGTCGTTGGGAAGGTTGAACACTTCCGTTGTTGACTTTTCTTATAACAGTTTTGAAGGTGATGCTTCCATGCTTTTTGGTTCCGATAAAGCTACAGTGCAAATATACCTTTCTTGGAATATGTTTGCTTTTGATTTGGGTAGAGTGGGGTTGTCTAAGAAACTAACGACTTTGAAAGTGGATCACAATCAGATCTATGGGAAATTGCCCGTGGGAATAGAAAATATATTATCTTTGAATGTGAGCTACAATAGGCTGTGTGGTGAGATTCCAAAGGGTGGCGATTTGCAGAGCTTTGATGTGTCTATATACTTTCATAACAAGTGCTTGTGTGGATCCCCTCTTCCAAGGTGCAAGTGATCGAGCTGGTTTCTTATAATAGTAATGCGTTATGTGGTTTAATTAATGACCACAGACACTAATGGACAGTAATCTGCCATGCATGTATGTGTGTTTCTGTAATATCTTATAATTGGTGATGGGAATGTGTTTTGATTGGAGATTGTACACTTTAATGTTTCTGTAATTTGAGCAATAATATTTCTTCTAATCTATCCAAAATAAGCTGCCAAGAAAATGCAGGCACTTTTTAAAGGAGCAAAACATTTCAAAGTATTTTATCATGATAAAAATTAGAGCTAATTGACTTTGCAAGAGAATATATTCACAGGTATAAAAGTGAGAAACTCTCCAATTTCCACACCCGATCATCTAACTCTTCTTTGCACTAAGAAATCGAATTTAATAAAACTAATTAATAATACATTAAATATTAATTAATCCTTCTTCCCAAGCAAAGAATCTCCTCCATCTTTTCCAGCACTATATACATCATTAAACCACGTACCCGCGCCCATTTCAGCGCGCCATATATATATACGAGCAAATTTATATCTTGACAAATTTGATATTATAATTTAGGAAAAGCATCTTTTAACTGGAAACTAGATGTCCTGCCAAAAAACACATTAATTTTGAGCCATGCATGGATGAGGCTCAAAATTGCATTGCTGAATCAAAGAAATGAAGAAACTAAAAGAAGAGAGGAAGAGTGGCGATGATATTTACTTCTAATACCATGTAAGATTGGTAAGTAAAAAACAATCTCTACAATACATTTCTAATAACAGAGAAATGAATATACCGGGTTTTTGGTAGTAATATTATTTCCACTTATAATTTATCTACCCATCTATATCAATAAAATGACAGCGTACTATACAATAATAAAAGAATCCTCTCTTTGAGTAGGTTTTATTCTACAATTTGCTCACATTTGTGACATGTTATAAAATGTGTCACATTGCTATAACCGAACCTATTTAATTTATCAGACTACAGGTGAAAGTATCACACGGATTATAAAACGTGCATAAGAAGATTGTTATTTGTTGGGTCTCCTTATGCTATGTGTATAGTATACTGTATATAGGATGGCGCAACCACAAGTTTTGAAAGTATACAACACCGGAGGTATATATGTAGAACATGGCCCATTTTGTATATTGAGTGAAATTTACGTGATCAAATTAAAATAACATGGAGGTTCGCATATTGTCAAGGGATTGAACGTGGATGCGAAGAGAAAACAGAGATGAGGGTGTATAGTAGAGGGTAGGAACCGTCGGCATGAGAATATATAACTAGGGGTGGGGTGTCCATCGAATTAATCTCATATATGTCTATCTAGACTTTGTTAAAGTTAAAGTCAAATATGATTTTGCTAGCATACAATCGTAAATTTTCTAAATTCGCATCAACTTGATTTGACCCATAGAATAGAATCCCTTTTACTAAAACCAATTTACGGTACTTTCTTGCCAATGATAAAAGACACTGGACAGAACATGAATGATAATATATTATATTATATTGAATCATTTGATTTGGATATAACAATGAGCTTACCAGTTTTAATTTATTTCGATATATTATATTATATTATATTATACCTATTTGGATTGAATTACTTGCATTGGCAACTTTCACGAATGAAGACATTTTAAATGAAAATTAAAGTTAGTTACACAGCCACGATTGATGTTAATTAATAATATAATATCTAATTAGTTATACATCAATGAGCTCACAGGTTTTGACTACTGTAAATTCCGACATTGCGCCGCATAGCAACTTGCTATAGCCAGCATGTAATATCTTCTAACCTTACGTGTTAATCCTAACCATACAGTATATATAAACCAACACACTAGTACTCCCCATCCAATTTTCTCATCCAAAATGGCAACTAAGCTATTTGTCCTGTTGGTATTGCTCTTTCATGTCTCATCTTCTCTCTCAGAAAAGTGCCACCCAGACGACAAAAGAGTCCTTCTCCAAATCAAGAAAGAACTCAACAACCCAACCATTTTCTCCTCATGGAAACCCAAAACCGATTGCTGCAAGAAATGGCGCGGTGTCTTTTGTTCTCGCTCTATTAATTACCGTGTTTTCGATCTAACCATCTTAAACGACACCGAGCTCACCGCACAATTTCCAGCCTCCATCGGTAACTTACCTTACTTAGAGACCCTTTATATGGAGCAGTTACCAAAACTCACAGGCCCAATCCCTACTGAGCCCATATACAAACTAACCAACCTCAAAAATCTCATAATCAGGGAAACCGGCTTATCCGGTTCAATACCCGACTTCAAGGCTCCATATTTGAAAAACCTCATAAACTTGGATATCTCAAACAACAACAAACTCTCTGGGACACTCCCTCCCTCTCTCTACCAGTTGCCTAAACTCTCAGGTACAGTATCCTTTCAAAACAACAACTTGATAGGTCCAATCCCTTCTTCATACGGCTACTTCAATACCAGCGATGCACCGGCTTTGCTTTTCTCTCATAACCAGCTCTCGGGGAGACTTCCGATGTTCTTGGCGAATTTGAACAGTCCCGTTATCGATTTTTCTTACAACAGGCTTGAAGGTGATGCATCTGTGCTCTTTGGTTCCAACAAACAGGGGGTGCTGCAGTTGTACCTTTCTTGGAACAATTTTGATTTTGATCTGGGAAGGATCGAGTTGCCTAAGAAATTACAAATATTGGATGTGAGTCACAATCAGATCTATGGGAATCTCCCTGTGGGAATAGAAAATGTCTTGACGTTGAACGTGAGTTACAATAACCTGTGTGGTGAGATTCCTCAGGGTGGGAATTTGAAGAGTTTTGATGTGTCTTCGTTCTTTCATAACAAGTGCTTGTGTGGGTCTCCACTTCCAAGCTGCAAAAAGTGATCATGGTTTCTTATAATAATGCGTTCATTTTGCAAGTTGCATACGGTTGTAACTTGTTATAATGACCATGAGTGACGCTATAATTTTATATATATATATATATATATATATATATGAGTGTTTTTATTTTCTTTAATTTGTGATGGGATATTGTGTTTTGATTAATATTGCAAATTGTACTATACCTTAATGAGAGGTTTGGTCTTCTTTTCAAGTAAATGGCTTAATGTAAAGATTCACGATAATTAAATCTTCATATTATTTAAAACATTAGAAAATATAGAAGAAAAAATCAACAAATCGCCGGGATATAATACTGAGATCAGTCTACACTCAGAAGCTATGGGATCTATATAATTAATTTAAAAAACTCTTACGTAATTTTTATTTGATATAACCATTTGTATAATATATAACTATATTAACCTTCCCACAGTGGAGAACTTTTTATACAGAGATGCAAATTTCAAACCTTATTAAAAGGAATCATAATACTATTTGAATCAACCTTATTGATATACATATTTTAAGTTCAAAGTATAGAAAATTATTTATTATGTAAAAAATATGAGAGCATACCTTTTAATAAAACCTATATCATTAAACTGAATTAATGTTTTATTATAATTCTTACTTTAGTTTAATTAATTGTACATTAACATCTAAAGTAAATTGAATGAGATTGAAGTTAATTAATTTATAGTTAATCAAAATATGCGTGAGATTAACTATATATTCATATAAAAAGAATACACAATATTAATAGTCAACCACTTAACGGTAAGTGACTCCTCTCCTCTTGTCCATGTTCCGTCTATGACAGCTCAAATTTGAGTTTTTTTTATTATTTGAGTTAAATATGATTTTGTCTCACGAGTATAGTGAAGTTTGATTTTTGTTTCTGTTAGAAAAAAGTGGCTCTCATTTAGCATGTGTTTAATGCTTGATTACTATTCATATTACGGCTTTGGACGTTTTTTCTCAAATTACGGCTAGCTTGAATTCACACTTGTGATGTAACAACCATTCTTAACACTTGGCCATTAAAGAGTAGCTAGTTGTTGCCTATAAATAGGCATGGGTAGTATGATCCAAGCATCCAAGAGAAGCAAGTGAAAAATGCTTCTCTTAGCATTTGTGTGAGTGTGAGATATGAGAGAATATTTTAGTCCACTAGATTTTATTTTTGTGAGAGAATTTGTGAGAGAAAATTTTGTTCTCAATCCTCACCATAAGAGGAATTCTTGTACTCTCTCTTTTATAGTGGATTTATTTTGCTCGTTGCAGTCCGTGGTTTTCCTCTCTAGACTGGAGAGTTTTCCACGTAAATCTTGTTCTCATCTTCTTACTACTCTCTTTACTTCTCTTTTACTCTCTAATTGATTAGATCTAGTGCTTCCGCATTGCGCTGATAACATAACAAGTGGTATCAGAGCTCTTATTCAATTAGGAGTTCAAGATGTCTACTGTCACCAAGTTTGACATTTAGAAGTTTGATGGCAATATTAGCTTCCCTATTTGACAAGTCCAAATGAGGGTCGTTCTCACCCAAAACGGATTGAAGAAAGCTTTAGATGGGAAGTCAAAGAAACCGACTTCCATGACAGATGATCAATGGGACGAGTTGGATGACAAGGCGCTTACAGCAATCCAACTTTGCTTGTCCAAGGAGGTTC
The DNA here is from genome assembly GCA_026901365.1 of Sesbania bispinosa. Classification (NCBI taxonomy): domain Eukaryota; kingdom Viridiplantae; phylum Streptophyta; class Magnoliopsida; order Fabales; family Fabaceae; genus Sesbania; species Sesbania bispinosa. The sequence goes on from QLOH01000044.1 coordinate 2,200,618, forward strand.
TTCGTGAAGTAGCTAGTGAAACTACCACTGCAGCATTGTGGCTAAAGCTGGAATCTTTATACATGACAAAGAGCCATGCAAACAAGCTTCGTCTCAAGGAGCGCTTATATACAATCCGTATGGCTGAAGGTACTCCTATTCGTTCTCATCTTGATGAGTTTAATACTATTATTATGGATCTGGAAAATATTGATATTAAAATTGAAGATGAAAATAAAGTTGTTTTGTTGATTGTCTCTTTACCTTCTACCTACAAGCACTTGAAAGAAATTATGTTATATGGTAACAATGATACATTATCCTTTAAAGATGTTAAATCTAACTTACTGTCCAAAGAAAATTTGATCTTGAAATTTATTCTGAGGACAATGGTGAAGGTTTAAGTGTTAGAGGTAGAACTCAAGAAAGAGGGGAGTACCAACAACAAAAAGTTCAGATCCAAATCCAGGGGACGTAAATCCAACAAAACCTGTCACTATTGCAAGAAATTTGGGCATGACATCTCTGATTGCTTTACCTTGAAGAAAAAGCAAGAAAAAGGTAAACAACCCGCTGAAGCTGCTAATATTGAGACTGATTCCGATGGTGATGTTATGCTATCTATTGTCTCTTCTGATAAGAGGAGTAAAAATGAGTGGATTCTTGATTCTGGATGTACTTTTCATATGTGTCCGTATAAAGACTTATTTACCACTCTTGAACCTGTTGATAGTGGTATTGTCTTGATGGGCAATAATACCCAATGCAAGGTTGCAGGAATAGGTACTATTCAGATCAAGACTCATGATGGTGTTGTCAAGACTCTTACTAAAGTTCGCTTTATTCCTGACTTGAAGCGGAATCTAATTTCTCTTGGCACCCTTGAGTCTCTAGGGTGCAAGTACTCAGCTGAAGGTAGAGTTCTAAAGGTATCAAAAGGTTCCCTTGTTTTATTAAAAGCTAACCGAATTGGTAGTTTATATGTCTTGCAAGGTTCAGTAGTGACAGGTTCAGCAGTTGTATCTTCTTCTTTGCCTGATGATGATGTCACTAAATTATGGCACATGCGTCTGGGCCATATGAGTTAAAAAGGCATTCAACTTTTGAGCAAACAAAGTCTTCTTGGAAAACATGGTATTGGTAAGTTGCAATTTTGTGAACATCGTGTTTTTGGGAAACAGAAAAGAGTTAGTTTCTCTACTGAAACTCACCGTACAAAAGGCGTTCTTGATTATATCATTCTGATCTTTGGGGACCTTCTAAAGCTCCCTCTCATGGAGGACGTCAATATATGATGACTATTATTGATGATTTTTCTCGTAAAGTCTGGGTTTATTTTTTGAGGCGTAAAAATGAGGCCTTCCCCACATTTAAGAAATGGAAAACTCTTGTTGAAAACCAGACAGGGAAAAAGGTCAAGAAGCTCAGAACAGATAATGGATTAGAGTTCTGTGGAAGTGACTTCAATGATTTCTGCATAAATCATGGCATTGCTAGGCACAAAACAATTCTAGGAAAAACCCCAACAAAATGGTGTTGCAGAACGCATGAACAGAACTCTACTTGAGAGAGCTCGTATGCTCTCAAATGCTGGATTATGGCATCGACGTGATTTTTGGGTCGAAGCAGTCTCTACTGCATGTTACTTGGTCAATCGTTCTCCACACTCATCACTTGACTTCAGAATTCCAGAAGAAATTTGGTCAGGTAATCCTGTTGATTATTCTCATTTAAGAATTTTTGGATGTCCTGCATATGCACATGTCAATGATGGCAAATTAGCTCCGAGAGCTATTAAGTGCATATTTCTTGGTTATGCATCTGAATCTAAAGGATATCTCCTGTGGTGTTCTGAATCAAAAAAGATAATTCTTAGTAGAGATGTTACATTTAATGAAGATGCTTTATTATCTTCTGGAAAACAATCTTCTATGTCTTCTTCTAGTACACGTAATTTGCAGGGTACTAGCGAGAAGGTGGAGTTAGAATTGAAGTCTGCAGTGCCTAATGTCGATGTTCCATCTTCCTCTTCTAACACTAATGATCATGGTGATGATTGTGATGATGGTGTCAGTTCTCCTATCCAGCCACAACAAGATAACTAATCTATTGCTCGAGATAGAACAAAGAGACAAATAAAACGTCCAGCTAGATACATTGATGAAGATAACTTAACTGCCTATGCATTGGCTGTTGCACAAAAGGTAAATGATGGTGTTGAACCTACCAGTTATTCCGATGCTATTTCTTGTGTTGATTCTTCAAAGTGGCTTGTGGCTATGAATGAAGAAATTGAGAGTCTTCATAAAAATGGTACTTGAAGTTTAACAGAGCTTCCTAAGGGCAAGAGGCCACTGATTTATCTATGATTTCAGCAAGCCACTATAAGCTTATATAAAGACTATGTGAAGTGCTTTCAACCTGTCTGAGGAGTTAAGCCTTCTGAAGGTTCAACACGTCTGAAGCGTTGAAGCCGTCTGAAGTGTTGAAGCTGTCTGAAGTCTCATTAATGACGTGGCACCCTTTGCTGAAGCTTGTGAAGACTTTTCTGAACCTCTGCTGCACGTAACACGTTTATAGCAAGGAACACAGAGACCTTTCCTGGTATTTTTGAATTTCATACACCACTGAGGAAATCTCTGCAACGCAGCCTCTGCAGCAACAAATGTAGCAGCTTTATGGCAGGAGCAAACCTTGTACCGTGTCAGAAATATCAGAGCTCTCATAAGCATGTCTCACAACGGATTAAATAGCATTTAATGCTATCTCTAAATGGTGGTATTTCAACAGATTGAAGATTGGGTATAAATACCCCTCCATGAAGACCATCAAAGACAGACATATAGAGAAATTATTGCAAGAAAGCCTAAGAGATATTCCACTGCGAGCTTTACTTTGAAAAAACTCTCCGATTCATCTTCTTTGCACATCATCTGTATATCCTGAGTATACCTCAATTATTATTGAGCATTGTGTCTGCTTAAGCTTAAAACTTGTGTAGTTCAAAAGCTTAGACACATTTCGTTGTAATACTGCTATTGAGCCTGGAGAGGCTTGTCTGAAACAAAGAATACTTAGTTGAAGAGCTTGGAGAGGCTAGACTGAAAAAGAATACTTAGTTGAAGAGCCTGGAGAGGCTAGACTGATAAAGAATACTTAGTTGAAGAGCCTGGAGAGGCTAGACTGAAAAAGAATACTTGGTGGTGTCCTGGAGAGACTGTACTCGTTGTGTCTGGAGAGACTGTACTCGTTGTGTCTGGAGATACTGTACTCGTTGTGTCTGGAGAGACTGTACTCGTTGTGTCTCTGGAGAGACTGTACTCGTGGTGTCTGGAGGTTACTCGTGGTGTCTGAGAGACTATACTCGTTGTGTCTGGAGAGACTGTACTCGTTGTGTCTGGAGAGATTGTACTCGTTGTGTCTGGAGAGACTGTACTCATATTTGAGCTTGTAATCTGAATATTCATATAGTGGAAATCCAGTGGTTGTTTGCCATTGGGACTGGACGTAGCTCACTGTGTTAGTGGGTGAACCAGGATAAATTTCTTGGCTAAGTCCTCTATCCCTTATCTCTTGTCAATTTATTTATACTAACCCAAGGGTATTGAAGATTGTTTCAATAATTTTAAAAGAAGCAAGAAAACCTATTTAAAATTACTTTCAGAAGTCTTCTTAACTTCAGACAGCTTTCTAAACCTGTCTGAAACTGCTTTGAACTTAATCGTTTGTGAAAAGCTTCCATAAATTATTAAGAAACACTATTCAACCCCCCCCTTTTAGTGTTTCCCTGTGTTTCTACAGTTGGTACCAGAGCTTAACTCAGGGTTGAGCACCTTACAAGTGCTGAGGACTAAAGATCCAGATGGAAGCTTCCAACAATAGACAGTACATCACTGAAGGAGCCTCTATCACAAGACCCCCCAGCATTCAATGGAGTAGATTACCACTATTGGAGGGATCGTATGAAGTTGTTCATTGAGAGCAACAACATCAATGTCTGGGATGTGGTCACTGATGGAGACTATGTGCTACACATAACGGAGTATCAATACCTAAGGCTGAATGGACCTTAGAGCAGAAGGCTAGAGTTCAGTTAAATGCCAAAGCCAAACTCTATCTGATATGCTCGCTGAACAAATCAGAATATGAGAAGGTTCATGGATGTTCATCTGCCAAGAGATCCGGGATACTCTTGCAGCGGCACATGAAGGGACTGAAACTGTCAAGCAATCCAAAATCAGCATGCTCATACATCAATATGAGATGTTCAAGATGGAGGAATCTGAAACCATAGATCAAATATTTGGGAGGTCTCAGACTATAACGAATGTACTCAGGTCCTTAGGCAGAACTTTTGAATCTGGAGACAATAATAGAAAAATTCTGAGAAGTCTGCCAAAGTCCTGGAGACCCAAAGTTACAGCCATTCAAGAGGCAAGAGACTTAAACTCTCTTAGAATGGATGAACTGTTGGGATCTCTTAAAGTTCATGAGCTTGAGCTTGAAGAAGATGACGTCAAGAAGAAGTCGTTGGTATTAAACTCCAAAGCCAAACATTCTAAGCATGGTAGAATTAAAGCCATGCAAGCTGAGGAAACCTCAGAAGCAGATGACGACTCTGGAGATAGCTCAGAAGACGATGATCTTGCTCTTATCAGCAGGAAAATCAAGAGGATGCTACAAAACAGAGGAAAGTTGAGAAAGAACCAACCTTCAACCTCTAAAGTAGGTAAGTCAGGTAAGGATTTTCAAAATGACAAAATTACTTGCTATGAATGCAAACAGCCAGGTCATATGATAGCTGAATGCCCAAAACTGAAGAAAAACAGCCTCAAAAAGAAGAAGATCTTCAAGAGGAAGAAGGGACTGATGGCAACATGGGAGGATCTTGATGAGTCCACCTCAGAAGAAGAGGAAGACACTTCAGAAGAGGCCAACCTGTGTCTCATGGAAAGCCTGCCCTCATCAGACAGCTCTGAAGCTGAGGTATTTCTCTTAACTCTTCAAGAGATGTATGATGACCTGATGGAAAGTTCCAAGGAACTTTTCCAAGAGTATAAGAATCTATCCAAAGCCCACACAGAAATGTGCAGTAAATATGTGGCTCTTGAGATAGAAAATATTATGCTTAAGGAGAAAATCCTTGTAATTGAAAGCAGCAGTTCACAAACTGTCTCTGAATAAAACAAAAACTTCAAAAACAAGTTGAGGAACTGACAAAAGACTTAGCTAAGTTTGTCAAAGGGACAGATAACCTTAACAGATTGTTGGGAAATCAAAGGGATCCTCTTGACAAAAGTGGTTTAGGCTTTTGTGATCACAACACCTCTGAACCTCCTACTGTCTTTAATTTTACTAAAGGCAAAAATAAGGTTATTGGGTGTTCTCACTATGGCAAGCCTGGACACAATGTGGCTCAGTGCAAACACAAGAGAAAGCAAGGCCCAAAGCTAACAAGAAAGGACCCAAAAGAATATGGGTACCTAAAAACTTGATCATTCCTGTTGCAGATGTGTTTAACAGGACAAAGGAAACCCCACAAATGGTACCTGGACAGTGGGTGCTCGCGACACATGACAGGAGAAAGGTCTTTGTTCCAAAACCTTAGACCAAAAGCAGGAGGTGTGGTCACCTTTGGTGGAAGATCATTGGTATAGGGACTGTAGGTATATCTCCTTTATCCTTTATTAAGAATGTTCTTCTAGTAGAGGGACTTCAGCACAATCTACTGAGCATAAGTCAATTGTGTGACAGTGGATATGTGGTCTCCTTTACTAAAGAAGGATGTATAGTCAAAGACTCTCTTGATCAAATCCTTTTTACTGCTAAAAGACACAGTAATGTGTACAAAATTGATCTAGATGAGCTAGCAAGTCAAAATGTAAAATGTTTTATCTCTGTTGAAGATGAAAAACAGATTTGGCATCAAAGACTTGGGCATGCCAGCTTGAGATTAATCTCAAAGTTAGAAAAATACAACCTTGTTAAAGGACTGCCCAAGCTTTCTTACAAATCTGACATTTTATGTGAAAGCTGTCTGAAAGGGAAACAAACAAGACACTCTTTTAAGAGTAAGGATGTTGTTTCTACTAGCAAACCATTAGAACTACTACATATTGACCTGTTTGGTCCTATTAGAACAGAAAGCATGAATGGTAAGAAATATGGTTTGGTCATTGTTGATGAATACTCTATATTTACATGGGTGTTATTCCTAAGAAGCAAGGATGAGACTTTCAAGAATTTCACAATATTCTGCAAGAAGGTACAGAACGAAAAAGGATTCTGTATATCTGTCATCAGAAGTGATCATGGTGGAGAGTTTGAGAATGCAAACTTTCAACTGTTCTGTGATGAGAATGGGATCTCACACAATTTCTCTGTGGCAAGAACACCTCAACAAAATGGGGTTGTTGAGAGAAAGAACGGAAGCTTGCAAGAAATGAGAAGAACCATGCTCAACTCTTGCAACCTACCAAGATCCTTCTGGGTAGAAGCTATTAACACAACTTGCTACCTTCAAAACAGAATATTGGTAAGACCAATTCTGAGAAAGACTCCTTATGAATTGTGGAAAGGAAGGAAACCCAACATATCATATTTCCATCCCTTTGGATGTGAGTGTTTCATACTCAACACCAAGGATGATCTTGGAAATTTGATGCAAAGTCTGACAAAGGATTTTTCATAGGTTATTCTGAAAACATCTAAAGCCTATAGAGTTTATAACTCTAGAACTTTAATTGTAGAGGAATCAATTCATGTTAAATTCAATGACATGAAAGAGACTGATAGGGAACTATCAGATCTAGAAGATGATTTTGCAAGTATGGAGCTGAATGATCATGATAGCTTGAAGGATGAACAGGTTTCTGAAGTACCATCTGTCACTGAACCTCTTAAGACAAATGTTGAGCCTCAGACAGATCAACAGTATCTCAGAAAACTAACTGGAGATACAGGTCACATCATCCTAAGGAGCAAATCATTGGCAGCACTTCAGAAGGAGTGAAGACAAGATCAAAATTCAAGAATCTGAATTCTCTTGCTTTCCTGTCTGAAATTGAGCCAAAGAACATTGATGAAACTCTGCATGATGAAGGGTGGATCCTAGCCATGCAAGAAGAGCTAAATCAATTTGCTAGGAGTGATGTCTGGACCCTTGTTCCTAAACCCCATGGGAAAACTATTATTGGAACCAAATGGGTGTTCAGAAACAAGTTGTCTGAAGAAGGAAAAGTGGTCAGAAACAAGGCAAGATTGGTGGCTCAAGGGTACAATCAACAAGAAGGTATTGACTTCACTGAAACCTTTGCCCCTGTTTCCAGGTTAGAAGCAATTAGAATTCTTCTCTCTTATGTTGTAAATAATGGCATCAAACTATATCAAATGGATGTCAAAAGTGCTTTTCTCAATGGATTCATTGAAGAAGAGGTTTTTGTTAGACAACTCCCTGGTTTTGAAGATATAGCTTTTCCTGATCATGTTTTCAAACTGAAAAAGGCTCTTTATGGTCTGAAACAAGCCCCAAGAGCTTGGTATGATAGATTGAGCAGTTTTCTTATCAAAAATGGTTTTGAAAGAGGAAAAGTAGATACAACTCTTTTTAGAAGACAGTCTAACAAAGATCTTATACTTGTCCAAATATATGTTGATGACATTATTTTTGGTTCAACTAATTCTTCTCTGTGCAAGGAGTTTTCTAAGTTAATGCAATCAGAGTTTGAAATGAGTTTAATGGGAGAACTAAAATTTTTCTTAGGACTTCAGGTTAAGCAAGATTCTGATTGTATATGGATCCATCAAGAAAAATATACAAAAGAAATGCTCAAAAAGTTTAACTTAAATGATTGCAAACCCATGTCAACTCCTATGCATCCATCTTCATCTTTAAGCAAGGATGAAAATGAAGAACCGGTAAATCAAACTTTGTATAGAGGAATGATTGGCTCTTTATTGTATCTAACAGCAAGCAGACCTGACATAATGTTCAATGTGTGTCTTTGTGCTAGATTTCAATCAGATCCAAGAACTACTCATTACAAAGCTGTTAAGAGAATTTTAGATATCTTAAAGGCACTACTAATCTTGGTCTATTCTATAAGAAAGACAAGGATTGCAGGTTAATAGGATACTGTGATGCTGACTTTGCTGGAGATAGAATAGAAAGAAAGAGCACCAGTGGAGGATGTCATTTCCTTGGAAATAACATGATCAGCTGGTCAAGCAAAAGGCAAAGCACCATTGCATTATCAACAGCAGAAGCAGAATACATCTCAGCAGCCAGTTGTTGATCACAACTGTTATTGGGTGAAGTATCAGCTTGAGGACTTTAATATTCCTATCTCTGCTATACTTGTTTTGGGTGATAATACAAGTGCAATTAATTTATCTAAAAATCCTATCCAACATTCTAGGGCCAAGCATATAGAAATCAAGCATCATTTTATTAGAGACTATGTTCAGAAAGGTGTTTTTGATATTCAGTTCATTGACACAGAGCATCAATGGGCAGATATATTCACAAAACCCCTGACTGAAGATAGATTTAAGTTCATACGCAATAATTTGAACATACATGCATTTTCTAATAATTGATTGTGTATGATACTGTCTGATATGTTAAGAGCATCTGAAATTCCAGGGTGTCTGAAATTGTGACACGTTTGAAATTTTAGGGTTTCTGAAATTTTATATGTGTGTATGAAATTTCTCACTTGTCTGAAATGACTTGCTGACGTGGCTATCTGAGATGGTTGAATTCCATTTATTTTGTCTCTTCCACTTCACACGATACCCAATATCCGCGCAGCCGGTACAGGCCATCATTGCATCGTGGGTCTATAAATGCAGGAGTAAGAGTGTCGAGGAAGTCTTACATTTTCTCTCAGCACTGTTTGAACTTCTTCTTCTCTCTAGCAACCGTTTTCTCTCAAGTTTTTCTGCAACTCATCAATGGCACCAAAGAAGTCTTCCAGTTCCGGTGGAAATGTGGTCAGATCGAAAGGTGTGGACCTTGAAGAGCTTCGAAATCTTGGTATGGATTTGGTTGAGGAATTTAATGCTGCTGGCTGGACTCCATTCTTTGACAACATCTACTGTTCATGGCACGAGCAGAGTGTCATAGATTTCTGGGCTTCAGCTAGAGGAATCCCTAACTCCGAGGGAGTTTATGAAAGCATCAAGGCTACTATTCTAGGAGTCCCTGTTTTTGTTGATGAAGGGATTCTCTCCACCATCGCCAAGGTCAAGGCTGAAGGAGAAACCTTTACTCCTGGATGGGAGTTGAGGAATAGTGGGCAAAAGAAGTACACAAAGATGCTGTATGGTACAGAAGAAACCAAGACTCCTGATTCTAAGTTCTTGCTGGATAAGGTCAGAGTACTTCACTCCATCTTAGGGTGCTCCATAATCCCTAAGAGTGGAAGCAGAAACCATGTGTCTGAATTGGAGAGATTCTGCATGATTCACTTGCTGCAGAAGAAGAAAGTCAATCTTCCCAGCATCATCATGTTCCACATGCAGAAGAAGATTAGAGACTCTGGTGCAAATCTACCTCACAACATTCTCATTACAAAGGTACTCTTGCACTTTAAATTACCTATTGAAAGACTGTTTGATCACAAGTCACCCGCATTCTTTGGTGAGTCGAATCTAAAGAGCATGAACCTGAAGAACCCTCTCACTCCAAGACCTCCATCTCCTACTCTGAAGGAGAGTGTCCTCATGGAGAAGGCCTCAAGAAGAGGAAGCACAATAGAGATTCTTGAACAAGAGCTTCAAGGGACAGTCAGAAAAGGAGAGTTCAAGGCCTCCAAACCATCCCCTCAACCTAAGCTAAAGAAGCTCCCTGTGAGGAGTGCAGCAAAGGTATCTTCAGCAGCCTCTACTCTGCACACTCAGGCATCTAAACCTGTTCAGAAGGCTTTGCAAAAGTCATTTGAAATAGTGGGTCAGGGTTCTGAAGGCGCACAACCTCTTAAGCCTACTTCTGACATAGAAGGAAAGGCTCGTGAGGAAGAGATTGCTAACCTCGCTGAACTTGAAGCTGTAGTAGCTTCACCTCTGGCAACTTGCCCCTCTGATCGAGAGTTGATTCAAGTGGCAGCCATAGCTACTGCCTTAGAGCAAGAAGAATTGGATATGAAGGCTGAGCAAGAGAAGACAGACTATGCTATCGCTGTGGCCTCTCAGCTAGTTGTGGCAGAAGATGAAAGGCAAGCTACCTTGGCTCAAAGTAATAGGAAGAGAAAGAGGTCTAGGGTTTAGCAAAGGAGGAGAACCAAGAGCAAGATTCTTGAGACAGCTCCTGAACCCACTATTAGGGTTACAAGGAGCATTGCTAGCCAAATGGAAGCTATGGATGAAGCTAGCAAGTACCAGAACTTCGTAAAGGCCAATCTTTATTTCAAGAAGAAAAGAGAAGAAAAACAAGCTGAAAGGGAGAAGGTGTCTGAACCTGAGAAGGTCAAACCCCCTGTGAAAAGACCAAGGGTGAGGTTTGACAATGTGACTCCATCACCTCCTTCCTCACCTGAAAAGAAACAAGAGGAGAAAGAAGAAGAAGAAAGGCAACCTATAGAGAAGGAAGAAGAAGCAGCATCACCATCACCATCATCACCTCAATCATCACCACTATCTTCATCATCATCATCTTCAGAGTCAACACAATCTGATGATCCCATTGTCGAGATTCAGCAAGGAGAAAGCTCAAAGGTGTGGAAAGGGAGTATGCTGCCTGAACACATTAGGCTAGGACCTAAAAGTAGGGATTTCTTCACAGAACCCACTTTTGATCCTTATGCATTTCCTTTCACTCAGCATCAGTATGATGAAGAAGCTGAAGTGCCCATAAGAGGTATGAAAGACCTTTCTTTGAGAGGGAAAGGGTTCCCAAGTTTCCAAACCTCTATGAAGAGCTGCAATATTTCAGAGATACACCCCCTATCTCTCGGCACCATGGGCTAGTCAAACATACTTCAGATGTTGAAAAGAATAACGTATCAAGGAAGCTTAGATCAGATGTACTCAGGGCAACTTGAGAAGATCAGAAAGGGTGTGGTACCACCTGCTCACAAGTGGGCTCCACTTGATCCCTTTTCTGATGCTGATTGTCTGAAGATGAGTAATGAAGACTGGTGTATTGTCAGGCATCTATGCACAGAAGGTGAACTCTTTGAAAGGGATTATCTGAAGTCTGTTGGCATGGGAGGATACAGGCCCCCTAGAACATTTTCCATCAGGCCAACCACCAAGATTCTAGTGCAACCTAATAGAATTGTTCCTAGGTACCCTCTGAAGGAAGGCCCTGCTGATAAGTTCAAGGAACCTAAGGCCTATCCCGTTCCCTTCAAGCCTCTGACTCCAAGCGAATGGAAGGAGCTACCAGCAACGATCAAGAGACAAGGTGGAGGCATGGATCACAGTTTCAGAGACAGAGTCTGGTCATCTTACTGGAAGATCAGAGAGGATGTTGGATCCTCTTCTGGGTCAACTGGACCAGATGCTGATTCTATCATAGGGCATGGGAAATTCATAAATGTGAAATATCATTACATCAGAGACCATTTCCCACCTCTGTCTGAATCATTTCATGAAGACTGGAAGATTATATGTCCCATTGGAACATTCTTCTTTCCAGTGTATCATCCACAGGAGTATGGTTTGCTTCCAGGTTTTGATGTGCTGAGATTTGTGTGCAGACACATCCAGATTATTCTTTATGAAGCACCACCTGATCCTGAAGAAGAGAACAGAAAGCTCAGGCTGAAGATAGAGAAGCTAGAGAAAAAGAATGTTGATCTCATTACTAAACAAGATAAGATTCTTCAAGAGCAAAAGCAGATTAGAAGTGGCCAAGAGGACATGAAGACTGCTCCCATCTCTCAGAATTGACAAGGCCAAAGATGAGCTGATTGCCTTCATGAAAGAAGCTTTGCTGAGGAAGGATGGGTAGTCAGTGATGTGTAGCCATGTCTCATGTTTATTTCTGCTAAGTGATAAATTTTTTTGAACATTTTGATTAATACTATCAATGTCTCACATCATGTTGTGTTTATGTTTGCTGTTTTCTTTCATATTTCATGATTCTGCTATGATTGTTGTTGTTATTATGCTCTGGAATTCCCTTTGATTGATGACAAAAGGGGGAGTATTAACTAACAAAATCTGAATCTGAAGTGATCACAGGACTCAGGGGGAGTAAATACGTTTAAGAGATCACCATCTGAGGGGGAGCTATCTATTCTTTTATCTTTAAAACTCCTTTCAGATTTATGTATTTTAAACAAATTTGTCATCATTAAAAAGGGGGAGAATGTTGAGTCTCAAAAATATCATAAGAGAAAATATGATGTTTAAGACAACTCAATTCCCAAGTTTTAATGCTTAACAAATTTGAGTTAAAATATTTATCATAGATACATATATGTTTTAATGATTTATCTATGATTTCAGCAAGCCACTATAAGCTTATATAAAGACTATGTGAAGTGCTTTCAACCTGTCTGAGGAGTTAAGCCTTCTGAAGGTTCAACACGTCTGAAGCGTTGAAGCCGTCTGAAGTGCACTACCCGTCTGAAGTCTCATTAATGACGTGGCACCCTTTGCTGAAGCTTGTGAAGACTTTTCTGAACCTCTGCTGCACGTAACACGTTTATAGCAAGGAACACAGAGACCTTTCCTGGTATTTTTGAATTTCATACACCACTGAGGAAATCTCTGCAACGCAGCCTCTGCAGGCAACAAATTTAGTAGCTTTATGACAGGAGCAAACCTTGTACCGCGGCGTCAGAAATATCAGAGCTCTCATAAGCATGTCTCACAACGGATTAAATAACATTTAATGATATCTCTAAACGGTGGTATTTCAACAGATTGAAGATTGGGTATAAATACCCCTCCATGAAGACCATCAAAGACAGACATATAGAGAAATTATTGCAAGAAAGCCTAAGAGATATTCCGCTGCGAGCTTTACTTTGAAAAAACTCTCTGATTCATCTTCTTTGCACATCATCTGTATATCCTGAGTATACCTCAGTTATTATTGTGCACTGTGTCTGCTTAAGCTTAAAACTTGTGTAGTTCAAAAGCTTAGACACATTTCGTTGTAATACTGCTATTGAGCCTGGAGAGGCTTGTCTGAAACAAAGATACTTAGTTGAAGAGCCTGGAGAGGCTAGACTGAAAAAGAATACTTAGTTGAAGAGCCTGGAGAGGCTAGACTGATAAAGAATACTTAGTTGAAGAGCCTGGAGAGGCTAGACTGAAAAAGAATACTTGGTGGTGTCTGGAGAGACTGTACTCGTTGTGTCTGGAGAGACTGTACTCGTGTCTGGAGAGACTGTACTCGTTGTGTCTGGAGAGACTGTACTCATATTTGAGCTTGTAATCTGAATATTCATATAGTGGAAATCCAGTGGTTGTTTGCCATTGGGACTGGACGTAGCTCACTGTGTTAGTGGGTGAACCAGGATAAATTTCTTGGCTAAGTCCTCTATCCCTTATCTCTTGTCAATTTATTATACTAACCCAAGGGTATTGAAGATTGTTTCAATAATTTTAAAAGAAGGAAGAAAACCTATTTAAAATTACTTTCAGAAGTCTTCTTTACTTCAGACAGCTTTCTAAACCTGTCTGAAACTGCTTTGAACTTAATCGTTTGTGAAAAGCTTCCATAAATTATTAAGAAACACTATTCAACCCCCCTTGTTGTGTTTCCATGTGTTTCTATAGTTAGTTGTTAAAGGCTTTAAACCAAAGGGAAGGTATTGACTTTAATGAGATTTTCTCACCCGTTGTTTGTCATACTTCCATTCGTGTTTTGCTTGCTTTTGTTGCTTTGTTTGAGTTAGAACTTGAGCAACTTGATGTTGAGACAGCTTTTCTCCATGGAGAGCTGGAAGAAGAAATTTATATGGAGCAGCTTGAGGGATTTATTGTTCCTGGCAAGGAACATCTTGTCTGCCAATTGAAGAAATCTTTATATGGCCTAAAGCAAGCTCCCAGACAGTGGTACAAAAGGTTTGACTACTTTATGATTGGGCAAGGTTACTCTAGAAGTCAGTTTGATGATTGTATTTATTTCCAAAAATTTTCTGACGGAACTTTCATATACCTGTTACTTTATGTTGATGATATGTTGATTGCATCACGTAACAAGTCTTTGATCAGGAAGTTAAAATCCCAACTCGGTAATGAGTTTGAAATGAAGGAGTTAGGGGTGGCCGCTAAGAAAGTTCTCGGTATGGAAATTCACAGGAATCGTCAAACTGGTAAATTATTCTTATCTCAAAGAAATATATTGAGAAAGTGCTTGACAAGTTTAATATGCGTGACAGCAAACCTGTGTCTACCCCACTTGCTGCACATTTCAAATTATCCTCAAATCTTTATCCAAAAACAGAGGAAGAGATGGATCATATGTCACATGTTCCCTTATGCTAATGCAGTTGGGAGTCTTATGCATGCTATGGTATGCACTAGACCCAGATTTAGCATATGCCATTAGCATAGTAAGTCGATATATGCATTAAATCTGGTAAAGGCCATATGGAGTGCTGTTAAATGGATATTTCGGTATCTAAAAGGTACTTCTGATATTGGATTGGTATTTGATAGAAACAGGCTACAACCGATGATGTTGTAGGCTTGTTGACTCAGATTACGGTGGTGATCTTGACAGAAGAAGATCTCTTTCTGGATATATCTTTACTCTCTGTAATTCTGCTATCAGTTGGAAAGCTACACTGCAATCTATTGCTGATTATCTACAACAAAAGCAGAATATATTCAGCAACAGGGGTGTGAAAGAGGCTCTTTGGCTTCGAGGTTTAGTCAAATGACTTGGTCTAACACAGGAAGTTCTTGTGTGTTTTGTGATAGCTAGAGTGCTATTCACTTGACAAAGAATAATCGTTATCATGACAGGACCAAAACACATTGATGTGAAACACCATTTTATTCGAGATATTGTTGCTGCTGGTGAAAGTAGTGGTGGAAAAGATTCATACGTCTGAGAATCCAGCAAACATGCTTACCAAGCCACTTCCAAATACCAAGTTCCAACATTGTTTGAACTTGGGTTGGTCTCTACAGCACTTGAGCGCCCTTCGGGTTGTTTAATTGGCAATGAGCAATTTATCAAATTCAGCCAAGGTGGAGATTGTTAGAAAAAATGGCTCTCATTTAGCATGTTTTAATGCTGATTACTATTTCTTATTACGACTTTGGTTGTTTTTTTCTCAAATTACGGCTAGCTTGAATTCACACTTGTGATGTAACAACCATTCTTATCACTTGGCCATTAAAGAGTAGCTAGTTGTTGCCTATAACAGTCATGGGTAGTATGATCCACAGCATCCAAGAGAAGCAAGTGAAAAATACTTCTCTTAGCCATTGTGTGAGTGTGAGATTTGAGAGAATATTTTAGTCCACTAGATTTTATTTTTGTGAGAGAATTTGTGAGAGAAAATTTTGTTCTCAATCCTCACCCATAACAGGAATTCTTGTACTCTCTCTTTTATAGTGGATTTATTTTGCTCGTTGCCGTCCGTGGTTTTCCTCTCTAGACCGGAGAGTTTTCTCACGTAAATCTTGTTTCTCATCTTCTTACTACTCTCTTTACTTCTCTTTTACTCTCTAATTGATTAAATCCAGTGCTTTCGCATTGCGCTGATACCATAACAATTTCTTTTTTTATTTTTTTTATTTTGGTCCTCCATTTAAAAAAATACATTGTCTTTAGTTTTCAGTTTTTTATTGTTAATTACAGTTTGTTAAGTCATGTTTATAACTCTCTTCTGACTTTTTTTCAGGTAATATTTTTACAGGAATTGTTTTGATATATTTCTCTAGAAAATTATCTATATAAATTCCTGAAAAAATGACTATTCTTATACACTAATTTTTTTTCAGAAAAATCTGTACTTCAGGTATTAATTTGGGTTATTTTGTTTTTAAAGGAGTACTGAATTTAATATTAATTGATTGCTGTAAACATTTTGCACTTAGCTAGTCTTAAGTACTAGAAGACTCTTCTTTTCTATTTAATTTATTTATTGGCTTATCAAAATAAAGAAAAAGTAAAATATATTTTTATCCTCGTAAATTTTTAAATTTTGATTTTTTTTTTAAAAAAATCATTTGAATGTTTTAAAATTTTGTATAAAATATATTCTTGATGATGGTACTTAAGTAAAAAAGTACTAAGTAGGTCTTTATCTATGTTATGCGACAATTTTTAACTTATTTTCACATTATTAAAAAAAAAAAATTTTAAAATTTTAAAATTATGCAAATAAAAAATATATATTATAATTAAAGACCAAATCAAAAGTAATTATTTTAAATGGTAAAAGACATATTTTACCAAAAAAACATATATATATATATATATATAACTTTTCAAATTATTATAGAATGAACCAAATAAAATCATATTCCACTTATTTTAGCTTACATTTTTTATCAGTAAAAATAAATGAATAGTTTTATTTTTTATTAAATGGTTCCTACGTGATTATTTAAATTTAATTTAAGAAAAAAAAATGAATTTACCATACTTGATGGAGGAAACATTATATTACATGACACTGTCGTTTTGTTTCTTTTAATTAATATTTTTAATAAAACAAATGAAAATCAATTTAATACCGGTTATTAATAAAATAAACATTAAATATAATATTCAAGAGTTTACGTAAACCATATTTGACCACTAAGCATACCCTACTTTTTCTTGTATATCTGGCTCAAACAAAATGTTAATCTTCCTTTGAATTGAATTTTTTGTTGTCATTATCACGTGACCCTATAGATTGGTGGCTTCTATCTCCTCTCCACCATTGTTTTGAAAAGAAAAAAAAAATGTAGAAGAAATTGACCTTTTGTATAGTGAGCGAAATCTACCTGAGAAGAAACAAGGTGTTGCATGTGGAAACCGACTGAAGAATAGAAATTAAAGCGTAGAAAGAAACTGACGACGTACGGTGTACGTAATACCGAGGCTGGGAACTTCTGCAATGAGAATAATATATACCTAGGGGCGTCCAAAGAATTTGACACCCATGCCATTCCCCCCATTATAATTCATCACCTTTTGTTTTTGACCTTACCACCCGGTGTCGTTGCCAATTGTACAATACCATACCACGTTTTTTCCACAGCGAGTTAAGAAAGGGAGAGAGAGAAAAAGCTGTGAGCCCGTGCTTTTTAAGTGTTTTAAAAACAGTGTGATAAGAAAGTAGCGGCACTTTTTTATGTACAATAATCAGTACTCTTTTCAGAATAGCAACTTAATACTGTAAGCCAGCATGCATGCAATATCTTCTAACCATACGCTCTAATCCTTTCTATATATAACCAAACACAATCCCTTTCGATTTTCTCATCCCAAACTCAACCAATTCCAAGCAATGGCAATTAAGTTGTTTTCCTATTGATATTGCTCTCTCACGCCGCATCTTCTCTCTCAGAACTTGCCACCCACAAGACAAAAGAACACTTCTCCAAATCAAGAAAGAACTCAACAACCCAACCCTTCTCTCCTCAGGAAACCACACACGATTGCTGCAACTCTAGTTGGTACGGTGTCACATGCTATCCTCTAATAACAACCGTGTTGGCTTTCTAGTTATAGAAATCGACAACGACCTTACCGCTCAATTTCCACCCTCCATTGGTAACTTACCATACTTGGAAAGCCTAATTATCTATCAACTCCCAAACCTCACTGGCCCAATCCCTCATTCCTTATCCAAGCTCATCAATCTCGAAACTCTCTCAATAACCTCAACTGGCTATCAGGCCCAATACCCAATTTTATTACCAAAATGAAAAGCCTCAATTACTTAGAACTCTCCAACAACAAACTCTCTGGAACCCATCCCTCCCTCTCTACAAGTTACCCAATCTTTCAGTGATTGCCCTTCATAACAACAAGTTGACAGGTCCAATCCCTGCTTCATACGGTTACTTCAAAAACAGCAACTTGAACGGTTACATCTCTCTCATAACCAGCTTTCGGGGAGACTCCCGGTGACATTGGCAAGGTTGAACCCTTCCGTTATTGACTTGTCTCATAACAGGTTTGAAGGTGATGCCTCCATGCTTTTGGTTCTAACAAAGAGATAGAAACAATGGATATTTCTTGGAACTCGTTCGCTTTTGATTTGGGACGAGTGGAGCTGCCTAAGACTCTTAGATTGTTAGATGTGAGTCATAATAAGATCTACGGGAAGGTCCCTGGGAGCGAAAAATTTGCAGTACTTGAATGTTAGCTATAATAGACTGTGTGTGAGATTCCAAAGGGTGGTAATTTGCAGAGCTTTATTGTGAATTCATATATTCATAACAAGTGCTTGTGTGGATCTCCACTTCCAAGTTGCAAGTGAAGACCACGGCTTCCTGAAGGAAAGTGTTATTGGCCGGTGTTCATTATATTTAATGTGAATGATTTACGATGAGTTTTAAAGAATAATAATATCCATAGTGATACTCATCAAGAGCCTCACAAGTATTTTTTTTCTTTTGTTGGTGTTCTACTTGAAATAATAACACATATTTAAATTATTAAGCAAGTATTTGGGTGTTTTGTTTTATTTAGCTAGTGATAATTAACTTAAAAAGTGTTGAATTAGTGATATTAATTAGAATGACTATTTTTAGTCCCTCGAATATTAGCGAATTTTGTGTTTAGTCCTTATAAAATTTTCACCTAATTAAGTTTAGTCCCTCATTAATATTCGTTTCCAAATTTAGTCCTTGCCGTTAATTGTTGTTGTTAAGTGATGACTTGGCACTGTTACAGTGCGTTGATGTGTACAGTCGGCAAAATGAGCTATCTCAACTGGGCTAGCCCGCAAAAATGTAGGGCTCGGGTACTTATTTTAGAAGTCTGAATAACTCTAAGGTTTTTTAGCTCAGCCCAATGAATCCGCTACTCGCCAAAACTCGTAAAAAGGTCGGCTAGCCTGCAAAACCCGCAAAAAGCCCGTAAAAATGTAAAGCTCATACACCGATTTTAGAAGCCCAAATAATTCCCAAGCTTTATAGCTTAGTTCCAAAAAGTCTGCTACCGGCCACATCAAGCCGGGCCGGGTAGCCCGAATTGTCAGCTCTACTAATGTGTCTATTTAGGTGGACGTGGCTGCCACGTTGAATTTTGTATTAATTATTTTGCTACAATTTTTTTTATTAATTCCAAAATAATTATTTTAAATTTCAACATGGCAACCACGTCAGCCTAAATAAATACATCAACGTATTGTAACAGTGTCAGATCATCATTTAACAGCACAATTAACAATAAGGACTAAACTTGGAAACGAAAATTAATGAGGGACTAAACTTAGGTGAAAAATTTTATAGGAATTAAACACAAAATTCGCTAATTTTCAAGGGACTAAAAACATATTTAATCCAATTAGAATTTATGAGATTTTTTTTTTTTTGGTAATGGGGAGGGGCTAAGCCCACTACAACCTAACACTACAAACAGAAGAAACACCAATGAAATCCTGGAATAGGAAAGATCTAGTACAAACAGGAGGAGAATCAAACACATGAAGTCCCCAAGCTAAGACTATGCCCATAAGCAGCCAATGAGTCAGCAACACGATTACCCTCGCGGACAGTATGGGAGATATGGAAACCAGAGAGATTATTGCTCAAATGCTTAATAAGGGATATCATTGAGAAGCATGGATGACCATCTGGACAATGACCTTGGATAATATCTACCACTGCCTTGGAGTCACTCTTAATCCAAATGTGTGAATGATCTTGTTGAGTAGATATTTTAATAGCATTTAGCACTCCCCAAAGTTCAGCCATCATAATAGTAGTAATTCCCAGATTGTGAGAAAAAGCCCTGGATCCAATAACCACTTTCATTCCTAAGCGCTCCTCCACAAGTTGCAGTGCCTTCATTTGCTCGAACTGACCCATCAACATTCCACTTCAACCACCCATTAATTGGAAATTTCCAAGTCACCAGTTGTTGACCTTATAACACACGGAACGATGGAAGGGAATTCGCGGAATTCATCTCCCAAAACCAACATCGAGCCTGAGAAATAATTTGGAAAATAATTGCATTCACGTCCCATTGAGCATTTTGGAAGACGCATTCATTCCTACTCCTCCAGATCTGGCTGCAAGCTACACCAAATAAGATATTCCAATCTAGTCCCAACACCTGCAGACATCCGGTGTTGATATTTGAAAAGATCCAATCCTCCATATCCGCATCATGGGCAGGCAATGAGGGAGCCCCATGTACGTGAAAGTAATGCCAGATGGGAGTGACACACGCACAACTTCGCAAATATGTGTTGCTGATTCCTCCCTAGAGTGGCAGAGAGGCATCCATTCTCCTCAGTCATGCCCAGAGCACACCGTAAGGAATTTGTTTTCAGACCACCTGCAGCACCACCCAAAGGAAATGCTTCGTTCTATACGGACCAGGCAATGCCACAAGGTCTTCCACTTGGTATTAGGACTAACGCTATGCAAGTTGGCAATGGCTTCATAGGCCGATTTAGTCGAGAATACACCATCATGAGACCATCTCCAAATAGGCTTATCCGATAAAGAGTTATCCACACCTGCCAAGGTAGCATTTATCTCAAGAAGGGCACCTTGAGGAATGAGGTGGGCAGCATCAGACAGGGACCAAGAGCCCGTACCATCAGACAAATCACGAACTGTAGCATGCATGAGAGCTGCAGGAGGGTCAGTCTCTAAAGCTTCCTTAAGAATTTTACCCGATCGCAGCCATCTATCGGACCAAAAAGATATCTGCTCCCCATTTCCAACTCTCCACGAAGACCATGCTCAACCACCTTCCAAGTTCTACAGATCCCTCTCCAAGTCAGCGATGCAGATATGGGACACTTGACTAAAGGGATGATGGCTGACCCCGCCCTGTATTTTCCTCTTAACACCCTGACCCAAAGCTCATCTGGGGAATCAATCAACTTCCAACCAACTTGGAAATGAAAGCCCTATTGAAGGAATACAATTCTCTAAATCCCATCCCTCCCCAAACTCTTTGGCAGGCAGAACTTCGACCAAGCAACAAAGTGGAATTTTCTATCATTACCAGTAGCTCCCCACAAAAACTTCGGCAGATTTTCTCCAATTTTGCACATACACCCTTGGGAAGCAGAACTGTTTGCATGGTATAGCTAGGTAAGGCTTGGAGAACTGACTTGGCTAATGTGATCCTACCCACGAAGGAGAGGGAATCTGCCTTCCAGGAAGCAAGTCTCTTGTGGGCTTGGTCTACAAGATATTCATACGTACTTTTGTAGCTCGAGAATGCAACAAGGGAACACACCAGGTAACGCCCCAAATCCTTAGTCAACCAAAGCCTGAAGCATTACAAAACTGGGAAGCAATAGCCGAGTGCACATTCCTGGATACCAACATGCGAGCCTTCTCAGAGTTGACTTTTTGGCCTGAGGCTCCACGAACATGTTAAGGCAGTCCATAATAGTATCCATTTGATCCAGGGAAGCACCACTAAATAGAATCAGGTCATCCGCAAAAAAGAAGTGGATATAGGTGGGCCTCCTCGGCTTAGAACAATAGGCTTCCACTTACCCTCTTGAAACGCAAATTAATCAGATGGCTTAAGCGCTCCATACACAGGACAAAGATATAGGGAGATAGAGGATCCCTTGGCGAATACCCCTAGAAGGAGAGAACTGTCTAGTTTTTCCCCCATTAACAAGGACTTCATAGACGTTGAGGAAATACAAGCCATTATAGGCTAATAAAATGGGAGTTGAAACCATATCCTTCAGCGTATCCGCAATAAAATCCCACCTAAGCCTATCATAGGCTTTCTCAAGATCAACCTTGATAGCCATATATCCACCTTTTTAGTCGTGTACCTCATGGTATGAAAGATCTCCTGGGCAATGATGATATTATCAGTGCTATGTCTCCCCGGGACAAAACTACACTGATTTTCAGAAATAAGATCTGGCATGTGAGTCTTCAATCTTGTAGTGATGAGCTTAGTAATAGCCTTATACACCACATTGCAAAGGCTAATAGGACGATACTGACACACCATATCCGGATGATCAACCTTAGGACAAGAGTTATTAAAATACCATTAATATCACTAACCTTATCAGGTGAGGAGTAAATTTGTTTCACACAAGTCACACACGACGGGCCCACTGAGTGCCAATAAGATTTAAAAAAAATTAGGTGAAGACCGTCAAGGCCAGGGGCCTTATAGGAGCCCATAGAGAAAATAGCAGACTTAATCTCCTCATTAGTAAAAGTGGATTGAATCAGGTCTAAGGATACCTGTGGAAGCTTTGGGAACATATTGAAAGGAGTCCAAGTGAGTCGCCCCCCATCATCAGTATATAGATTTTCATAAAATGAGACAATCATGTCCCTTAGAGCCACTTGGTCAGCCACACGAAACACCGCAATCATCAATGAGGCTCGCAATTCTATTTCTTCTCATGTGAACAACAGTGGCCAAGTGATAGAATTTTGTGTTTTCTATCCCCAAATCTTACCCAATCTGAGCGAGATTTCTGAAACCACAGTAATTCCTCTTGGTCAGAATCTGGCAGTAGTCTTTCCATAATTTCTCCTTCAGCTTCTCAAGTCCTCTATCTGGTGGCATAGTAAGCCTCTTGGTGATCCCTTCTAACCTGGACAATAGTACATTCTTTTTATGGAACACATTCCCATACACAGTTTTATTCCAATGAGTAGCTGTCTCCTGAAAGGTTGACAGTGTCTGATTCCACACAGCACCCCCACTCCAAGCATTCTGGACAATTTATTAAAGATTTGTCTGCCATCCAAGAAGCCATAAATTTAAAGGGCTTCTGACCCCCCAAGGAAACTAATCCAGTGTGAGAGAGATTAAAAGTGGGTTGTGATCTGACTTTAGAGAAGGGAGGCGTTGCACCAAAGCATCAGGATATTCAAGGCGCCAATGGGAGTTGGTAACCGCTCTATCAAGTCTTTCCCTAACTCCATTACGCTCCCAAGTAAAAGGTGGCCCCTGATAACCCAAGTCTGAAAGTCTACAGTCCAAAAGACAACTCCGGAAGTCCTCCATTGCAACATGATTTACATAATTGCTCCCTGATTCTCGCCTCCATTGCAACATGATTTACATAATTGCTCCCTGATTTCTCCTCCAAGCTAGCAATTTGTTGAAGTCCCCAGCAACCATCCAGGGCCATTTAACGTGCCCACAATGGTTCTCAAGGCAGCCCACAAAGTTCTTCTAGGTTGA
Source organism: Sesbania bispinosa (assembly GCA_026901365.1). Taxonomy (NCBI): domain Eukaryota; kingdom Viridiplantae; phylum Streptophyta; class Magnoliopsida; order Fabales; family Fabaceae; genus Sesbania; species Sesbania bispinosa. Next base: position 2,223,881 of record QLOH01000044.1, read on the forward strand.
AAACGGGGGCTACCATAAACTGCTGTGAAGAACCAAGCTTTGGAATCTTTGTGGGAAGTCACCTGACAGTGGATAAATTGTTCATGTTGGAAAATAACATCTACCTCTACTTGAGACTGCTGCCACAAAACCCAGATACCTCCAGAGTACCCAAGTGCATCTTGTTTTAAAAACTTTGAAAAGCCCAGTTAAATGTTTTACCTTATGAGATGTTTTACCTTGAAGATGTAATAGTGATTAAATGCACATATTTATGAAAAACAATGATGAGACAATAACATTTAATTGATGACATGTATTATTAGCTTAATTAAGCAATTAAACAAATGTCAAAAACTAATTCTGTTTCTTTTTTTTTAAAAAAAAGAGCCCCAGTTTGTTTTTTCTCAAATAATATATGTTTAAAATACTTATTTCTATTTTTTTTCATTTCAGTTTTGTACAATGCATTTACATTTAATAAAGTTGTGTAATAATTATTTTTTCCAAATTAATTTTATCAATAAGAATGACATATAAAGAGCAGTATCTAATCAAAAGCAAACCAGTTAAATATTGATATGAGACTACTACATGAGCTTATTAAATAAATTAAAATAATTTATAATATGTCATAAGTTATTTTTATATTTATATCCAATTAAATATTTACATAAATGTTTACATTTAATATAACCTTAAATAAACTCTTTGAAATAACCCCTATATCTTTTGCATTTGATATGATATATGAACAGATCAACTATTCTAATGTCCTTACCCTCTATTAGAAATATAATGCAACCCTCCACTCCTCTACAATGTTATTATCACTATGCCAAATTTGGGATATAAGAGCACTTACTTTAGGGCGCTTCCGTATTTTAAGTGTTTCAAATGAACGTTTTACCTTCAGGGCGCTTCAAATTTGGGCGGAAGCGCCCTGAAATTAAAATGTGCAGGGCGCTTCCCTGAAGCGCCTCTTACGCAGGCACTAATTTTTTTTTTATATAAATTAACGTCCAGGGCGCTTCATTGTAGCGCCCTCTTATCTGCGCACTTAAATTTTTTTTTATAAATTAACGAACGCTCTGCCCTTAACTGCGTTTTTTAATTTTTTTTTTTTTTTGCTATCCAGGGCGCTTTTAGAAGCGCCCTCAGTTTAGGGCGCTCCAGGAAGTGCCCTCCCCGTAAGGGAGGCCAATTATTTTTGCTGTTCTCTTCCGCGTCACACACACAGGCCTTTCCCCTCTCTCTCTTAAAACATTTTCCTCCTCCCTCTCTCTACTCTCCCACTACCCCGTCCGTTCTCCCTCTCCTCCCTCCTCCCCTCTCCTCTCCTCCCTCCCCTTACCCGTCCTCCCCTCCCCCTCCTTACCCCGTCTCCTCCTCCTTCCTCTACCTCCTCCCTCCCTCCGTTCGTTCCCCCTCCACCGTCGTCTCCCCCCCCTCTTCTCCTCCGTCCGTTCTCCTCTGTTCCTTTCCCTCCACCTCCGGCGTCACTGTCCGGATTCAGTTGAAGGAGAGCTAGCCGTTCCCACCTCCTCGGCTGTCTCCATCTCTCCTCGATCGTCTCCCTCCTCGGGCCGTGCGCAACAAGGTAAGTTTAGCTAGCTATGGTTTTCATTTTCTACATTTTTTTCTAATTTTTATGTAATGTTTTACTGTTAGCACCATTTTTCTGCTATCTGCCACACCATTGTGCATGAGTTTTTGGTTTCTGCTGATTGCACCTATTTTTTGCTAACTGCACCACTATTTCTGCTGCACCATGTTTATGCTATCTGCACCACAGTTTCTACATGCTACAACATTTTCTGCTAGCTGCACCACTGTTTTTGCTAGTTGCACCCTTTTTTTGTTTGAATCATATTTTTTATTAAAATATGTGTGATATAAACTATTATTATTCATATTGATGTAATTGATGATATAAGATTGGAAATGTGTTGCATAAATTTGTGATTCTTAAAAATAAACTGAATGCTGATGAAATTTTTAGAATAGTTAGTTACTTATGCATGTAGTAAATTAATTAATGCATATATATTTGGGAGACACTGTCTTGAGAGTGGTTGGTAAGGGGCAAGCACACAATTTACCAGACAATGTTACACAGTGCCCACTTCCTCTGACCAATTGAAGGTGATGGTTCAAGTTGCTACGACCCACATGCTCCCCTTCCATGCCCAGATCGTTTTGGGGAATTGAATACTGTGGCGGATGCATTAGGGTGTTTTCGTGGCTTGGCCATGTACTTATATTGGATTGGATGCATTGGTATGTGTATAGTTTTATTTGTGTAAAAGTTTAGTTATATAAGTTCAATTTCAATTACTAATCCTTGAGTATGTTGTATTTTTAGACACCCCAGACCTCTGTAGCGGCACCACCTGTGGAGACACGTCATTCAAATGAATCACATATTCATAAGTCTCCAATTAGGAAAAGTACTCCACGAGTGGTCACCTCAAAACCCACCAATCCTCCCGGCATGAACCTGCAATTACTTGAAATGTTTTATTCAGTAAAGATTAAAGGAACTGGTTCCACCATCTACTGCAACATAGCTGCGGGAATTATTCAAGAGGATGAAGTGAACACATACATTGATGAAAGTAGTCTCCATGCTTTGTTGTATCGTGACTGGTTAGATGCCACTGTCATCAACATCTATTCCAGGTATTTGAATTTTAAAATTTCAAAGTATGTCATTCTCATTTAATGATAAGTTGTAAATTAGTTAACAATAGCCAAATTTTTATTGCATAGTTACTTGTATAAGGAGATATTGGTTCCAACTGGCCACTGGATAGATATGTGTTCATTGGTCCAGAAATAACCACGACTTTTGTTTCATCAAGTAAGCATGACAAAGTCCTGGGTAGGTTGTTGTACAACAAATGGGGGCAAGATAGTTCTTTCTGCTTCCGTACAATCATGACGGGTATGTGACGTATGTGTTAATATCTCAATATAACTAATTATAAAAATTGCCTGTTGACACATTTGACAATATGATGATAGGCACACTGGGTTCTATGCGCCTTGAGTTTGGTTGATTTTGGCAAGGTTTCTTTTGGACTCCTTGCGCAAAGACCCTACCCATACGAATCGAAGTCTATGATTAATAAGTAATTTTCTATGTTAAGTAACATTATACAATCACACTTACATTGTTTAATTAGAGTTCTCATACATTATTTGTTTTATGGTTTTAGATCTTTAAAAAGAATATTGAACGCTAATGGGTTTGGGAACTTCAAAGAATATAATTTACCTGATCCATTTGGTACCGCATACAGGTAATGTTGCGCGAACTCCCTATGAATATTCTATGAGTAGACTTAGTCATGGTTTAGGATGTTGTTTGTTAAGCATATTCTATGCACTTTTGACATTACTTTCATGACATGAATTCTGGCTGCTGGTATGGAGTTTTATAGGTGTTTGATAAATTGGGAAAACTTGTAAAAACAGAGGAAACTCTGCCAAATTTTTTATAGGTTAACAACTAGACTTAGTCTTGGTTAAGGATGTTGTATATGTTAGCATATATATAATTCAAACTTTTGACATTAATATCAAGGATAAAATTCTGGCTGCTGGTATAGAGTTTTGCAGGTGTGAAATACTGTATTTCACAGGCTTCATCTAAATTATACAGCAGAAAAAAAATAGGGAAGGAGGGGCGCTTCCTTGGAGCGCCCTGGTTGGCCAGGACAATGGGCGCTTCCTTGAAGCGCCCTCCAAATGCACAGGACGTGCATTTGGAGGGCGCTTCAAGGAAGCACCCTTGTCCTGGCCAACCAGGGCGCTCCAAGGAAGCGCCCTCCTCTCCAGACACTTTGCAGAGGGCGCTTCCGTGTTTTGTAGAAGCGCCCTCGTTTCCTTCCGTCAGGGCGCTTCTGAGCATGCCCTCGTTTTAACGAACCAAACAAGAGCAGTTTCTATTAGGGCACACGGAAGCGCCCTATTTATGCTGCACGGAAGCGCCCTTAAATAGCTTTTTTGGCATAGTGTATACAAGCTATCCATGTTTTATATCCTTCTTGTCGCCACTATATTTAATTAGGGTTTTTTCCCTTCTCACTATTGCTACCAACTTCTTCTAATCTAAATTGGAGTTCCGTTGGCCCGCAGTTATTTAAATGGAAGTGGACTGTGATCCTGAATCTGGCAGGGTTAAAACCCACATATATATGTGAATGATCGATTTTCGATCAAAGACAAAAAAAAATATTTTTCATTTTTTATTTTGAATTGTATAATTTGATTTTAGTTTTTGAAAAAATTATTGAAACTAACACAAGGATGAAAGATTGAAAAGAGAAGACAAGCAAAGAAATATGAATATCATTCAAAGATGATGAAAGAAAATACAGAGAAAACCTTAAATACATGAGGCAACTTAAACTAATTAGCAACCTAACTAACCTAACTAAACTAAACCTAACAAACTAAACTAACTAGAATTACATACAGTTGTAAAATGTAAAATCCAATAAAAATAAAAACTAACGGGTTATCAATCCAAATATATGGAGCCTTAATTTATGAAATTCTAAGAGAGAATCAACCACAATCAATCGGATGTCGGAGTCATGATGAGAAAGGTGAAAACATCCATATCAATTAACACTTGTTGGAATAATCGTCAAAGCAAGGGGAAAAAATTTTTGTTTAAAGGAGGATATAGTTTTAATTTTGTACGTAAGAAGTATTAAATAGTAGTAACATGAATGACTGATATTTTTAAATTTCAATTAAGACAAATGAAGTGTCTGTGGGGCTAGTAGTATCCCCTTCATGAGTAGGCTTTATTGTTCATACCTTGAATAACAATCGTAATATATATTGTTAGTATTTCCCCTTTGCCTTCACACTATACTGCCATCCAATCCTGGGGACTTGTTGCCAAATTTGACTCTGTATTTCGTGGAAAAATTATTAGATGGTCCCGGACCACCACGTCATTCATGGTCCCGATCAATTAACATTTGACATATAAGTAAAATTCATGATCCGACCCTTGAATTTATTTTTAATTCTGACCAATTTTGCTTATGTGTCGTGGAACATTGGAATTAAAATTCATAGGGGTTTCCGAGGAACCTTTACGCTTCTCTTAACTGGCTAGTGTTTTGACGCGGTTATACAAGTGTAATTAAACTGGTTTACTTGAAAGTTAGCAATTAAAATAAAATATACTACTATAATACAATATTGTATCAAACTTTGGGCCAACTTGATTTGGCAATAGCCTAAGCCAATAGAATAAATCTTCCCAATAATTAATTAAAGATGCGGCGGAGGACACCGGTTATTTATATATACCATTGCTCAGCAATTAATTTTGACTACCAGTTTCAGAGATTGATCATGGCACGGCAACTTCATCATCATCATAGCCAGCTAGCATGCAATATATGATCTTCTCACACCCCTTATCCTAATATATTTATCGCAGCCCTATATATAAACCCACACACTCCCTTCCCATTTTCCTCAATACTCAACCAATACATGAAAATGACTAAACCAATGGCAACTATGTTGTTTCTCCTGTTGACATTGCTTTTCTCAAGCTACATTTTCTCTCTCACAAAACTGCCACCCAGATGATAAAAGTGCCCTTCTCTTCAAATCAAGAAAGAATTCAACAACCCAACCATTCTCTCCTCATGGAAACCAGAAACCGATTGCTGCCAAGATAATTGGTACGGTGTTTCTTGCAACGCAGATAAACGTTACCACGTTCCCTATGAACATTATTACCGTGTTGCCTTTCTAACAATCACAGAAAACCGAGACCTTACCGCTCAAATTCCACCCTCAATTGGTAAACTTCGTAACTTGGAGATCCTATTTTTGGACCAATTACCAAACCTCACTGGCCCAATCCCTGTCAAGGCCTTATCCAACCTCCCCAACCTTTATCAAATTACAATCAAATCAACGGCCTTATCAGGCCCAATACCTTATTTCTCCCCAGCCCAATTTAAAACCCTCAAATGGCTTGAACTCTCATCCAACCCACCTCACTGGGACACTCCCCTACTTCCCTCCGTCTATTGCCTAAGCTCAAAGGAGTCTTCTTTGAAAACAACAAATTGACAGGTACAATCCCTCCTTCGTACGGAAAATTTTGGAGGGTAGCTGTTCTAATAACCAACTCTCAGGGACAATCCCAAAGACCTTCTCAAGCATAAAGTTGTTCGAATTCCAAGTGGCTAATAACAGTTTGCAAGGTGATGCCTCCATGCTTTTTGGTTCCAACAAAACGGCAGTTATAATAGACATTTCTGGGAACAATTTTTCTTTTGATTTGGGAAAAGTGGAGGTCTCTAACAACTTAGGAACGTTGGATGTTAGTCGAAATCAGATCTATGGGAAACTCCCCGCGGGAATAGAAAATGTAGTGAACTTGAACGTTAGTTACAATTTGCTGTGTGGTGAGATTCCCAAAGGTGGCAATTTGCAGACATTTGATGTGTCTGTATACTCGCATAACAAGTGCTTGTGTGGGTCTCCTCTTCCAAGCTGCAAGTGATGCATCAACATTTCCTATTCTAGTGTGTTTTAATCGATCTTTCAAGAATTTGATGAATATATTGTGTTCATTTTGCAAGTGCCAATGTGGTTTTAGTGACCACCAGAGTGACACTGGCTAGTTAAGAATGATTGATGTACTCTCTGTTTCTTCAACTAATTTTGTCATGGACAGTTTTGTTTTCTTTAATTAACTAGATATGATCTGCTTGGGCATATTGTATCAGAATAACCAAAGCTGTTTTATGCTTTATTTGGATTGTGAGAAGAGAAGTAGAGAAGAGAGAAATGGAAAAGAGAGAAACTGATGAGAAATAGAGTAAAATTTTGGGTTGTTTATTTTGAGAGAGATAAGATAGAAATTAATAGAGAAGAGAGAAAGTAAGAAAAGATAGAAATTGACAAAATTACCCTTATCATAAAAATAAAATACAAAATATTCTATAACAATTAATCAATTAAGATTTATAATAATTAATTAGTAAATAATATCAAATAATTTATATTAATAATCATTAAATTTACACATTTCAAACTAATATAATTAGTTAATTTGATTAAAAATTTTGGGAATCAAAATGTGTTGAATAAAAAAAAAGTAAAAACACATTATTAACAATTACTTGCAAGATTCATGGCAGTACAACACTCAATGGGTAGTCTCGTAATTTAGCATATAACCCGTTCCTCTCTCCCATTTCTCTTCTAACATGAGAGGATTAAATTTGATGTGGGACCCCACTACACTTTTTAACTCTCTCCTCCCATGTCACCCTCTACCAAATAAGATTGGATGTTAGTTTCATCTCTAACTCTCTCTTTGACATTTCTCTTCCCCATCATTTTTGTGTATCAAACACAACATTAGGTTCATAAACTTTCTGAAAAGTGAAAAACTTAGGTTTTAAATAAAAAATTGAAAACACGCAATCACTCTCGAACGACCCCTTATTTATCGCAGAAAGCTTAAGCTTATAATTAAACTATGGCTTATTAAAGTAAAATTCACCATTGAAGTAATTGATAAATGTAAAATGACATATGTACATATATATGATATTTTTTATATAAATTCTAATTTTATTTAATAAAAAAAATTATTAATAATTTTAGTTTTAATTTTTTTTAAAATGACCTTATAAACTACTCAAATACGCTATATATAAGTTATCGTATTTGAATTGCCACAATCACACACATAACCAAATTGTAATAAAGTTTGATAAATAAGCTTATATTTTATATAGTAGCTTATAGAGTTTTTTGAGACGATATTTCAAATAGCATTTGAGCTTAATTATAGCTTATACCTTATACCTTATTGTTTTTCTTTTTATTTTTATCCTTAATATTTTAATAAAATTACATTTTTATCTCTTAATTTTTGAAAATCTCATGTTTTCTAACGTAAACAAACTCTATTAAAATCTCTCATAAATGCTTGATAGACACAAAATTTTCACATGAGATGTCCATATGAAATCTTCACTTAAGAGGATCCAAATACGAATATGGCTTGATTTATTTAATAAAAAAATTAGGCATAGATTTCTGAAAAAATTATTTTAATTAAATAAGTAAGAATTAGGTTTTTTTAAAAGCCTATTAAGCTTGAAGGGTCGACTTATTTATGAAAAATATTATTTTTAATAAAAATATAAATATATTATATATAATAAATAGCATAATAATATATATAATTTTTAAATTTCTCCCATTAGTCTATTTAGAGATAGTTGTGGGCCTATGTAAAGACCTATGTTAATGATCTATTTATATTATAAAAAATATGTCTATCAACCCATAAACATACTAGCCTATTTAGAGATAGGCATTTTGAGTTATTTAAAGGTCATAATATTAAATATGTTTTTAAATTGGAGGAGCATCAATAACATTGATACTTGAAGCAGTTCTTCGCAATAACCATCGGTGCTTATCTGCCAAGAAGCGATGGAGCATTTTATTGTTTGAGTTTTATTTAAGCATTGGTGTTTCTAGAAGCACCAGGTGCTTAACTTTTTTCTATAAAAATAATTGTTGTGTGGTGTGTAATTGGTTGATAGATGAGTTAAGGGTCCATTTAAGAAAAATTTTAGAGTTGCTAGGATGGAGATAAAAAGTAATTGAGTTGCTTAAAGTAATAAAAATAGTATAATAGTATGGAAAAATGTGAAAAATTATAAAATATTAATTTAAGAAACTTTTGAGGCCGGGGTGTTGGGATGAAGATAGCCTAATAGGTTCAAACATGTCAAATCAGGACTAAAAATAATATGGCCTATGACATGCAATAAGTTAGACTTAGGCCATGAAATTATAAAACAGGTTTGAGTATTGTAAAGCCTGACTTTGACTCGGCCTATTTCTACACCTATGGAGGGAGATCGGGAAAAAAAATTAAAAGCATGCACTCGTAAAAGTTGCATAATCTTATAATCTTAAACATCATTTTATTGAAATAAGATGTTTAACTTGATTATTAAGTTCAACCTACGTTAAGTATCCATTTGATTTACAGTTAAGTACAATTGATTTTAAAAATTAATGGTTGAGATGAGTGGTGCACGTTTTACAAATTACATTGGACGGAAGTGATTTAATTAAAATCAATTCCGCGAAACTATGATTTTGTACTGTTGTAACGTCAAACTAAACCGACATTAATTATGATTTTTTTAATAAAAAAAAGTTTAATTGTAATAACTAGAAAATTAAATAAATATAAAAGCAATGATAAATCATATATTCATTCATTTATTTTGGTTTTGGACCACAGGTATGACTGACAAATATCTCTCTTAGTATTTAATACAACTATATATCTCAGGAATACTCATAAATTGGATTGGATTGATTTTAAAGAAAAGATAATCTAATTCAATTATATTCATTTTTTATTTGATTATCTAATCAATTTGATTTAAATTTAAAAATGCTTTGATCAAATTAAAATCAGTTTGAATTGAATTGGTTTCGATTTTGTGTTATTATATTATAAAACGTTTAATGAATATTAAATATACAATAAATATTTAAAAAAATCTCATCCAATATATCAATTATTATAACATATAATTAACATTATTTATTTTAGACTAAAAAAACTTATAGAATGTCACCATTAATATTTTTAAGTAATAAATTACTTTTTTATTTTTATTATAAATTTTTATGATTTTATTAATGATATTTTTTTATACATTTTTATTGAAATTTATATTTATAAATATAAAAATATATCAAAATAGGACATGAGAAGCAAATTTAAAACTTGTTTTGAAAGTGATATATTGTAAAATATTAAAATAATATTATATAATATAGATAATATTTAATAGAAAAAGTAAATTAGTCTCAGTTGAATTGGATTGAATCAATTTTTAATATAAAAAAGCCAATCAATCTAATTAAAAAAAGTTGCAATTTGTAATTTTTTAATTTTAAATTTTTTCAGTTTGATTTTTGCTGATAAAAGCGGTGGTATTTGACTTATGAATCATGATAAACTTTTAAAACTTCCAAATGGGAATAAGAAATTTGGAAGGGATGCAGCATCAAAGGTATATGTAGAACTAAATGGCCTACTTAAACTTAAATATTGATCCAGCAAGGGGGAAAATAGGAAGGTGTTGCATATGTTGGAGGAACCTTTACGCTCGTTTTACTGCCTACTGTTTTGACGGTTATAAAAGTGTAATTAAACTAGTTTACTTGAAAGTTAATTAAAATCAAATGTGATTTAATTTACAAGCTAATTATAATACAAGTTAATCATCAAACTTTGTACAAACTTGATTTGGCCGAGGTGTAGAATCCTTTCTACGCCAATAGAATAAATCTTGCAATGATTAAAGATGAATACGGCGGAGGACATATATAGCTCACCGGTTAATGCTCACCGATTTTGACTACCAGTTTCAGAGGCTGAAGGTATGGCAATGGCGCCCAACTTGCTAGCCAGCTAGCATGGAGTGTTTAATATATTCTTCTCACCTTATCCTAATATATATATCCCAGTTCTATATATAAACCCACACACTCCCCTCCCATTTTCCTCATCCCAAACTCTAAACCAATACATGAAAATCACTAACCAATGGCAACTATGCTATTTCTCCTGCTGACATTGCTTTCTCAAGCTACATTTTCTCTCTCACAAAACTGCCACCCAGATGACAAAAGTGCCCTTCTTCAAATCAAGAAAGAATTCAACAACCCAACCATTCTCTCCTCATGGAAACCAGATTCCGATTGCTGCCAAGATAATTGGTACGGTGTTTCATGCACCGCAGATAAACGTTACCGCGTTCCCTATATACATTATTACCGTGTTAACGATCTAACAATCAAAGAAAACCGAGACCTTACGGCTCAAATTCCACCCTCAATTGGTAAACTTCGTTATTTGGAGATCCTATTTTTGGACCAGTTACCAAACCTCACTGGCCCAATTCCTGTTAAGGCCTTATCCAACCTCCCCAACCTTTATGATATTACAGTCAGTCAACGGCCTTATCAGGTCCAATACCCTATTTCCCCCCAGCCCAATTTAAAAGGCTCAAATGGCTTTCACTCTCATCCAACAACCTCACTGGGACACTCCCTCCTTCCCTCCGTCTATTGCCTAGGCTCAAAGGAGTCTTCTTTGACAACAATAAATTGACAGGTACAATCCCTCCTTCATATGGCAAATTTTGGAGGGTTGTTGTTAATAATAACCAACTCTCAGGGACAATCCCAAAGTCCTTCTCAAGCATCAAGTTGTTCGAATTTCAAGTGGCTAATAACAGTTTGCAAGGTGATGCCTCCATGCTTTTTGGTTCCAATAAAACGGCAAATATAATAGACATTTCTGGGAACAATTTTTCTTTTGATTTTGGAAAAGTGGAGGTGTCTAAGAATTTAGCAACGTTGGATGTGAGTCGCAATCAGATCTATGGGAAACTCCCCGTGGGCATAGACAATGTATTGAACTTGAATGTCAGCTACAATTTGCTGTGTGGTGAGATTCCAAAGCTTGGCAATTTGCAGACCTTTGATGTGTCTACATACTTTCATAACAAGTGTTTGTGTGGGTCTCCTCTTCCAAGCTGCAGATGATCGATCAAGATTTCCTATTCTAGTGCATTTTAATCTTTTAAGAATTTGATGGATAATGTGTTCATTTTGCAAGTGGCAATTTGGTTTTAGTGACCAGAGTGACGCTGGCTAGTTAAGAATAATTTATGTACCTTCTGTTTTCGGGTGAGTTTAAGCTGCGCAAGCTAGTTAAAAAAAGCTCGTGCACCATACAAGTCATGAAATATATTATTTTTTAATGGGTAAAATAACTTTTTTCGTTCCTAAATTATTTGAATTTTAATTTTAGTACCCAATTTTTTTTATTTTTTATTTCATTTTTATAAAATATTTAAGCTATTTTTTTAGTTCCCGGTATTAATTTTACTATTGATTGTAGATGTGTCTAACACTCATAATAGTCACCAATACTTGATAAGTACTTTAACACATTATATAAGAGTGTATGGTCCGTTTGGTTTACAGTTGGGTAGAATTGATTCTAGAAATGAATGGTTGAGATGGATGATGCACGCTTTACGAAGTACGTTGGACAAAAGTGATTTAAAATCAATTCTACAAAACCATGGTTTTGTCCTGTCACAATTTAAAACAAACAAGCTCTTAGCCTGTTTAAACTCATTCTTGGGGTCAAATTTCATGTTTAACTTGAACTGAAATTCTTTGTACATTTCCTCCTTCCTATATATCACAAACATGCTCTAAATAAGTTTAAAGAGACTAACGTTGTTGTATAATGTGTTAGGTACTTCACATGGGATTGCTGACTGTGATGGACATTCGACACATCCACAATAACAGTAAAATCAACAACAGAGACTAAAACAATAGCTTAAATATTTTATAGGGATAAAATAAAAAAGAAAGTTATGAAAACCAAGGATAGTGATGCAAAATCATTAGTTTGATAATCGACGATGTTGCATGTAGTTTGTAACGTCCCTAATTCCGAAAACCAAGGATTTATGCCTGTTGGAAGCACGATCCCGAATTTACGAAATTATTTTTCGCGACATTATCGATATCGAACATCCAATTCATAAAAGCTTAGGTAATCCATGTTTACATAATCATTGCAAATAAAACTACAATACAATTTCATATATGTGCCAACTAAAGTTAAATGTATATGATTCCACTAAAGTTCTCAGGTCTTCCATGGGAATCCAAAGGGATGAGGGAGGAGATCCTCTTCTAGATTTCTGAGGCCTCCCAACAAATCTCCAACCGAGATTTTTGCATATCTAAATCATTCCACAAAACGTATGGTGAGACTTACGTCCCAGTGAATGTGATCATGCATATAGTGTAGGATAACAGACAAATGAAAATGCATCATTTAACACATATGTATATATATTCATGCATATCACAATCATACCATGCAATTAATTAAGCACATGACAACCTCTGGTGTTAAACACACAGTCAAGGTGTCTTTCACTATCCTCTTAGAACTGAGTGCTCAAAACCAGAAAATAAGAACCTTGTTCTTGTGGCCATAAAGACCTGAGATTCGTTTTATTATAAATCAAGGATGCAAATGCATTATATTTTTCCTTGAAAACCCATGAAATTCCTCCTTCCTCTTTGGTCCAAAGACCTCTCAAATTCCTTTTTCATAATTACATGATTTTCATCACATGTGTAATATCATGATGCATACATGATTTAGATAAAACTACTACATTCAATCTTGAAGATTAAGACATAACCATGCATTTGCTACAATATCTACATACCAAAACCCTATGCTAGAGCATTTTCTCAAGGCATCCAAATTCAATCCAGACATAACTCCACTGCAAACATATAAACAACATCAATCAAGTAAAACACGAGCAAAAGGGGAAGGGAAGGAGAGAATAGGGATCACTTAGGGAGTTCACACGAAATGGTAGTGAGTGTGGTTGAGTGGGTGAACCACGCTCATCTATAGAGTAGAAAATGGAGATCTTGAGGAGATGAGATAAGCCTCCTTGAGTTCTCACTCCCAAGCTCTCCTCCTCCTCTTCACGTTTCTCCTCTAGGGCACAAAAGGGGTTGAGGGAGAGAATGAGGAAAATGAGCCCTAGTGGCCCAAAATTATGTTTTCAAAACTGAATTCGCGAATTTTCGTTCAAGAGAAACATTTTTGCTTGAGCGAAAATCAGACAGTAAGCTTCTATCTGATTCTTGCTTGAGCAAGAATCTTCTCGCCTGAGCGAGAACTCTCTTTTTCGCTTGAACGAGATCCTCCTCGCTTGAGCGAAAATTAGGCAAAAAGACCCCCTGCTCTCTACCTCTTTTTGCCTCGCTCAAGCGAAAATATCAACAGAAAATTACCTCATTTGTCTGATATTTTCACTCAAGCGAAAATGCTCTCGCTTGAGCGAAAATCTCATAGAATGGAAACTCCAAATTTCCATTCCCACTCGCTCAAGCGAATCGTCTTTCGCTTGAGTGAAAAAGGGACAATGTTTTTCCCTTTTTAATAGTTTTAAACTCTTTTTAACCTAATTATTTTTATACAACCTCTTCTTGTTATAATTTCACCTATAAAAATGGTATTTAAACTTTCCCCTTAGTTCCTCACTTTTATAAACTCTTATTCTCACATCTTATCTTGATTTTCTTCTAAGTTTATTTATGATTTGGAGTCAGTATGAAATACTTGGTTTTTACCCTTAAACTCCCTCTAAGACTCTAAACTTCTAGTCACTTTCCAACCTTCTCTTAATCAAGTCCTTAACGTGTGTTTTTGTTATATTTGTTAAAGCTCTAATTTTTGGGATGTTACATAGTTCCTAAGTTCTTATTTATTTCTTCTTGCCTGTAGTTTGAAGTGATAATGATACAAATTGGAGTACTCTATGTTTTTATTTCCTATTGCCTAAAAATTGTTTGGCTACTTTTGCTCCTGACTAATGGTTATCACATAAGCCTTTAAAAATCTTAGTCCAAACTAACCTAATCTAAATTTTGAATTGCTCTCATTTCCTTAACTCACTGTGCAATTAGAAAATCTCTTTGTGGTAGTATGAAGTAAAATTTTTGAAAAGGTGTAGATTTAACTTTTATAGGGTGTTTACTTAACAAACTCAATAAATTATGTATGCTCAAGTAGCGATCCATGAATCTGCATTTAACTTTTCATTGTTGATTATGATTTCCAATGAGGCTTTTCTTATTTGTAACAAGAATTTTATTATTTATGTTGTGTATACCTTTACAATTATACTCTTTTTGGTCAAACTCTATTTTACAGGTCACTTTTCTTATAAGTGAGAGCTAACAAATTAGAAATTTAACAAAAACAAGACTAATAAATTATTGATTTGAATACCCATTCCCATGAGTTAGTCCTGACAGGCTTTAATGTCATCTGGGTCATAGTGGATCGGCTGACCAAGTTGGCCCATTTCTACCTATCAGGGCTACCTACCCTTTGAGCAGATTAGCAAACCTGTACATCAGGAAGATTGTAAAGCTCCATGGTGTACCCTCCAACATTGTGTCAGATAGGGATCCTAGGTTTACCTCTAGGTTATGGAATGCTCTAGACCATGCTTTTGGTACCAACCGAGGTTTAGTACTGCTTACCATCCTCAGACTGACAGTTAGTTTGAAAGGACCCATCCAGACCTTAGAGGACATGATTAGGACCTGTGTGTTAAAGGAAAAGGGAAGTTGGGATAGGCACTTGTCACTTATAGAGTTTGCCTACAATAACAGATTTCACAGCAGTATAGGTTATGGCACCCTATGAGGCTCTGTATGGCAGGAAGTGTAGATCCTCAGTTTGTTGGTGTGAGGTGGGGGGAGAAGAATTTGTTGGGTCCGGAGTTGGTTCAGGAAATCACTGAGAAAATCAAGAGGATTAGGAGAAACTCGTAATTGCCCAAAGCCAGCAAAAGAGTTATGCTGGTAGGAGGAGGAGACATCTAGAGTTTGGGGAAGGTGAACATGTATTTCTAAAGGTTACTCCCGTCACAGACATAGGAAGGTCCATCAACCCAAAAAGCTAAACCCCCGATTCATTGGTCCTTTTTAGATCCTACAAAGGGTTGGCCCTCTTGCATACCAGATAGCCCCTTCCACCCCATTTGTCCAATGTCTATGATGTTTTCATGTGTCTCAACTCAGAAAGTATGTCCACGATCTTTCCCACATCATAAGTGCAGAATCAGTGCAATTAAGGGATCATTTGACAGTTTTAACCAGACCTGCACAGATTATTGACCGGAGTGTCAAGACCTTGAGGAATAGGACCATCCAGTTTAGTAAAGGAGATTTGGACTGGTCAGTCACCCGAGGAAGCCACCTGTGAGAAGGAGGACGACATCCGTTCCCAGTATCCGGAATTATTCATCGGAGTGTGAGGGTAAATTCTAGTCTTCTTTTAGCCAATTTTGAGGACAAAATTGTTTTAAGGGGTAGAATTGTGACATCCCAAATTTTACTATTTTCATAAATAAAATTAATAAAGGAAATAGGTTTTATTAAAGGAAATTGGGAAGAAAGGGATTAAGAGTAAAAAATCAACTTTCTGAGTTCTGGTATTCTCGCCCAAGCGAGAAGGCCTCGCTTGAGCGAGTAAACCAGTAAAAATCAGAAAATTGGCTACTGGTATGGTCCCTTGAGCGAGAACCCCTCACTCAAGCGCAATTCAACTCAGAAATTAGAAATGCTCTCTGACTTGCTCTTGCTCAAGCGTGGAGACTCTCGCTTGAGCGAGGCATAGTCAGAGAGCAGAGGGATTTTTATTGAGCGAATTTTGCTCAAGCGAGTAAGTTCTCGCTTGAGCGAGAACACGCATCTTGGTGGAATATTCCTTCTCGCTCAAGCGAGAAAACCCTCGCTTGAGCGAGAACGCGCGAACAACTTTAATGTAGTTTCACCTAGGGTTTCCTTCATTAATTACTTCCCCCTTCTTTTAGAGAGAGACAGTTAGAGAGAGAAAGAGAGAAAAGGGAAGAATAAGTGTTGGCTTTAATTGTCAGCGTCACCCTTAGGATTCGATGGGCTTAACATCCCAACCCATGGCGCCTCTAATGGGCGCAGCCCCTTAAGCTAAATGCGGCTCTATCCCTTAAGGAAATAAAGTTGCGCCCTTGCTAACAGCTATAGCTTTTGGCCTGATGGTAAGCGCTTGATCCATAAAGTGGTATCAGAGCAAGGTCATGGGTTCGAATCCCCCGGCTGACACTGGGGGGGGAGATTGTTGGCTTTAATTGTCAGCATCACCCTTAGGATTCGATGGGCTTAACATCCTAACCCATGGCGCCTCTAACGGGCGCAGCCCCTTAAGCTAAATGCGGCTCTATCCCTTAAGGAAATAAAGTTGCGCCCTTGCTAACAGCTATAGCTTTTGGCCTGATGGTAAGTGCTTGATCCATAAAGGAATTGTGAAGTCTATAAATCGGTTTAAGTATTTAAACATGATTATAAGACTTAGCATCCTTAAGTTTTAATGATTAACAAATAAGATTATAAGATTATATTATATTAACAGGTTCTACTGAGAAAGGTATTGGTCTGTTGATTATGTTTCAGGATGGAATATTCACTATCTGAAGAAGAAGAGTAGAAGAAGACATCAAAGAAGAATCTGAATCAGGGGATCAGAATCAAAAGAACAAGTGCAGAATCCGAAGAAGAGTAATCCACAACCAAGTTGAAGACTCGAAGAAATGAAGAAAACATGAAGCAGTCTGAAGATTGAACATATCAGAATCAAGAAATGACTTCTTGAAGACATTGGAAAGTGTAAAGCACATGAAGATCACTCACTCAGCAGATAAAGCCAGACATGCTTTTCTACCTCGATTAAAGTCTTGCATAAATAAGGAAATATTGCAAAGACTTTCCACAATGCCTGCAACAAAAGGATTTGTATAAGCAGACCTACTGCGTCCACACCTGCTGCCAATAAATATTAGAAGATCGAACAGAAGCAAGCAAGAAAAATGATTGAATAAAGAACATACAATTCAACATCTCTATCTACAAGAAGAAGAAGAAGATAAAGAAGAAAGAAGAAGAAGAAATACTAAGAAGAAAAAAACTACAATCTTCTTATCAGAAGAAAGAAGTACTCTGAACTTTCATCTTGGCGAAAGAAGCTGTCTGAATCAAAGGAGCTGTCTGAAGCAAAGAAGCTGTCTGAAGCAAAGAAGCTGTCTGAAAGACTAGAAGCTATCTGAAGTGTCAATATTCGTCTGAAATATTGAAGCCGTCTGAGATCCGACGTGGCACACTCACTGAAGACAACGAAGACTTTTGCTCTCTGAAGTATGCTGAAGAAAAGTCGTTCTCTACAAACACGCAACACTTTCAAAGCTTAAATTGGCAAAGTCACAAAGACCTTTCTTGGTACCTTTGAAGTTCATACACCACTGAGGAAATCTCTACAACGCAGATATTGCAGCAACAATGGTGGCAGCTTTATAGCAGCACCAACGTTGTACTTTGTCAGAATTGTCAGAACACCCAGAAGCGTGTCTCACAACGGATTGAATAGCATTCAATGCTATCTCTAAACGGTGGTATCACAACGGAAATATCATCATCACCAATCCGAAAGAAAGCAGAAGAAAAGCTAAGGAGACTAAGCAGAAGCAACAAAGAAAAATGTTTGAATGAAATATTTTAATTCAAACATATTTTATCATCTGCAAGCAACAACCATTGAACAAGACATCACACCCAAAGAAGATATGATGTCAGGAGCAAATGAAAAAGGAGTATATACAGAATCGGCAAAAGGACAAATTCAACGGATATCTCCTAAAGAGACACTCCTAAAAGAAAACAGAGGAAAGCAGAAAGAAGCAGATTCAAGAGAGAGTATTCGCAGAATTATATCAAGAAACATCTCTCATGAAGAAGAAAATATCAAGTGTCAGAACGGGATCGTCTGAACACTCATTCGCTTAAGGAGAAGCAACCATTTGAGAAGCTATTACACAACGGCTATATGAGCCACATCATCAACATCTCAACGGTATTATGAATCATCTTCAAACGACTATATTTCATCAGAACATATAAATAGCCTCAATATTGAATTTGAAGAGGCTGCCGACCTATTGGTCAGTCAGACAAAACTGTTGATCAACAGAATCAAACTAGTTAATCAGGCTGAATGCCTTATGGTTAACAAGAGTTGACTTGAGCTTAAGTGGATCATGAAGATGTCAACTAAGTTTGATCAGAGAGTTGGTTCTCAATCAGGATACTGACTAGCTGGTCAGTTAGTTAGGTTGTTCAGTTGGTCTGTTTGATCAAGTGAGTTGATTGTTCGAAAGGCAATCATGCTGAACAAATGACTATCAAACTGGGTACGGTTTGAAGCTTTGATATACCTTGGTGTTCCTATGATATGGGTGAGAATGTAGCCCATGGAAACTAATGGTTTGAGAACAAGGCTGGAGCATCATTTCACATCTTAGTTAGCCTACTCTCAGAGGATGCATTCCTCATAGAAAGACAGGGATTGTACTTAATTCAAACACTTGTATCACTGTCTATCCTTGTACTAGTTTATAATGTCTTTATCCTGAGTGTGTACTCAGTAATCTCTATGTACAAGTAGAATCTAAGTTTAGAAGTTCTGGCGAACATCTAACTTGGATTGAGTAGTAAAACTACTCAACACTTTAAGTGTCTGAGAGCCTGGAGAGGCTTGGTGGAAGAAAGAATACTCTACACTTGGATAAGTGTCTGAGAGCCTGGAGAGGCTTGGTGGAAGAAAAAATACTCGTGATGTCTGGAGAGACTGTACTCGTGATGTCTGGAGAGACTGTACTCGTGATGTCTGGAGAGACTGTACTCGTTGTGTCTGGAGAGACTGTACTCATATTCAAGTTTGTAATATGAATATTCAGATAGTGGAAAATCCAGTGGTTGTTTGCCTCTGGGACTGGATGTAGCTCACGGAATTGTGGGTGAACCAGGATAAACTTTGTGCCTAAGTCTTCATTCCCTTAACTTCTCTATTTACAGTTTTCTTATTTATGTTGGGGATTGAAAAGTTATTTTCATAACAAAACTTAACACAACGATTTCAATAAAATGATCTTTCATAAGAACAAAACATGAGATGTTTCTCTCATCACTTGAAGCATTACAAAGAATGTCTTTTGAATTACTTCTGAAACAATTATCTGAAGTGACTCTGGAAAGACCTCAGTTCAGAAATCTGGAACAGACTTCAGACAACCTATAGTCATCTGAAGTATTTTAGAAACAATTTTGAAAAACATTCAATGTAATAATCTTCAGAAGATATCTTGAGAAGTTTCTGTTTAAAATAATCTTAAGACCTAAAAGAAACTTTATTTGTTTTCTTATCTTCCGCACGTTTTAATTATATCTGATCATAAGATTCATTTTAAACATTATTCATCTTCATGATTTAAACAAAAGATTTTCAAGATTGACACAAAAAGCTTAAAACACTATCCAACCACCCCTTTCTAGTGTTTCCTGTGGTTCTAACAAGAAGGAGTGCTTGAAGGTCTCTACCTCACCCAAGGAGCTTGAAGATCACCATCTTCCCCCTCCATCTTCCCCCTTTTTGCTTCACTTGAGGTGAGCGTGGTTCACCCACTCACTTTTATTCTTGAATGGAAACCATGCATGCTCCCTATTCTCATTTCCCTTCTTACATTGCTTGATTGTGGTTGATTAAAGATTAATCTAGGGTTGATTGTTTGAATATTGCTTTGTATGTTCATGTGGGTCTAACCCTAGATAGAGAATTAGGGATTTTGCTTGATGGTGGCATATTGATTATGATACCTTGGAAAGACTATGCATTCATGTTAATACCTATGCTCATGTACATATTTTCAACTCTCATGTTATAAAATCCACTCATGTTCTATGAGAAAAGATTTGGGTCCTTAGACCTCATGTTTAATCAAGAGACTTGGGTTTTCGAACCTCATGCTTAAAGCGGAAATTCATGTTATATGTTTTAATCTGGCACAATTAAAGGGTAAGGTCCTAGTGGCCTTCAAGAAATTCCTGACAGGAAATTTGATCTCATGCTTAAAGGGGTAAAATCCCCTCCTGACAGGAATGATGGTTCCTATTAGTCTGAGCTCAGTCTAGCCTTCACAGATTAGAGGACAGACCCCTAGGGTGTTGGCTTAAACACTTCACAGCTATTATGTATTTATATATTGGAATTACTCATGTTTAACTGTTTAATTGATTGTTGCACTTCATTTGCCTATTATTTCTCCCACACTGCATGCCTTATCACACTCACTGGAACTCTAGTCTCATTATACGTTGTGGTTCATCTTTAGATATGCAGGGTTCTAGACTGAATGCTTGACTAGATCAAGGAACCATTTTGGGGCCTAGTGTGCCCATTCTCCCGTTTTAGACATTATTTTGTATAGGCTTAACTACATTCTTTTGGATGGGATATTTTGGTACATGTGGAGCCCTAGAGACCTATTATAGGGGCGTTCATATCAAATCCAATCCAATCCAATGCAAACCGTAAAAATCGAACCGAAAAACCGAACACCGAATCAAACCGAAATCCAAAAAACCACAAAAACCGATACTTTTTATTGGATTGGATTGGTTTTCGGATCCTATGTTTAAAACCAATCCAATCCAATCCAAACCGAAATTACATATAGATATATTATTACTTATAAAATAATCATATATTTATACTTGTATACATATATATTTATAAAAATACTTATACTAATATATTTTTTATGATTTTATTATCTAATATCATGTTAATATTTCTATAAATATGTCAATATAAAACTAGTTTTAAATTAGTTTCCATGTCTCATGTCATTTTTTTATATAATTCTATATTAATTTTAATAAATATAAGTTCCAATAAGAAAATGTTTACTACTATTTTATTATTTTATAAATTTTATCAAATATTTATTGTCATTTTAAAAAACCGAAAACCGAAAACCGATCCAATCAGATTTAAGTTGGATCGGATTTGAAAAAATATCAAAACCGATCGAATGATGAAATGATAAAACCGCAATGATCGGATCAGATGGTTTTTACCTCAAAACCAATTCAAACCAAACCGCAACACCCCTGGCTTATTCTATCATGTCAGGATGCATGTATGATTGTATCCCATTAAGCCTACAGATTTATGATGTATTTTGATTTGAGCCTATGTTGGAAACTGAATAGATTTATTTAATGGATGTGTTTATTTGAGCCTGAGTAACTGTTGGATTACCTAAGTTGTTAATATGTGTTTGTATGCCGATACTTATAATGTGCGAATTAATTTCACGGATTCGGTAATAGTACTCCTAACAAGCTTTATTTTCGAATTAAGAAATTAGGATGTTACATTATGGTATCAGAGCAGTTCAATCTAATTGGACTATGGATTTGAGTGACTCCTAAAGTTAACTATTATCTTTACGCATTATTATGAAATTGAGAGACTGATCATCTCAATGTTTTACTAATGATGTGTAGAGTATCATGGTTGGCGGACGGAGAGGCAGGACATGGGCTAATCCCTCACCCCCTCCACCAATGGGGTCGACTCAAGACCCTGTGGCAGCGACTCTGCAGACGCTTTTCCGAATGATGGGGGAGCAGAACGCGATTAACAGCGTAATGCTTCAGGCGCTTAGCTGATGATCGGGGGAGACACCACCACATGTGGTAGTCATTGATCCCTTTTTCCAAAGCTTGGTGGAGTTCAGAAAACACCATCCTCCGTCGTTCACTGGTGCTTATGATCCTGAGGCTGCAAATTCATGGCTCAATGCCATGTAGGATTTTTGAGGTGATGGTATGTGCAGGGAACGGTCAATTCACGTATAATCATGATCTAATTATCAAGAGAAAACAACAGGTTTTGTGAGAATATTGTTGTGCGGAAATTGTAAATAGCAAACTAATAATCAATAAAAATAGAAAGGAAGAGTTAGAGACACTTTACTTGGATTAGGATTGAACTTCGTATCATCACACCCTTTGTGTATGTAAAAACTATTTATTATTTTAGGTTTACTCTATAATACTGTAGACAAACTAATTTGCTAAGACCCCGAGTTACCAACAGCCTCAGCACTTAAAGGTAATCCGTGCGGGCTCTCCCAAGCGACAAACTTACCCTCGGCTTATTTTGCTTTTATTATTCCGTTTGTAAAGGAACTCATTAATAAACCAGGCCTGATCTTGTAGACGCATCTTCAGTAGGATACTCACACTACCCATCAATTCCTAGATATGGCCATGTGTCAGAATCTGGAATTACTATCAACTAACCTTTGCTATCGATAAACAGGCCTAATCCTGTGAACGCCCTTCATTATGGTACTCACACTACCCATCACTCATTAGTAACGCTCATGTGTCGGTCACTGATTACCGAGTACTCTTATTCACTCAGAGAACGAGTTTCTTCAGTATCCGTTCCCCCATCCTCAATCCTAGTCAAAACTAGCCTATAACTCCGGCGCAAGCGCGAAAGTTAGGAATTAAGCACAGAATAAGATTAACAATATTATAGATAGGGAGCTCATAAATAATAAGATAAAGTTTACATACACTTAGGGGTAGAATCAACTATATTCAATCCTACTGGAGAGTTAACTACTCATGGTAGCCATACAAACCACCGAAGATGATGTCACCATCTTCAATCCTCGTGCAGCGCTCTGCCTCTCCTATTCTAAAATTAGAACTGGTGCATTATCACTGAAATATAACTGAATTACAATAATCGTGCACACCTAATCAGGTGCAAGAGGGTCCTATTTATAGGCTAAGGAAAGACAAAGAAAATTGGGGAGAAATCTATCTAAAAACGGCAACAGGGCAAGAATCACGTATTCTGCGCTTCACCCTGTGCTACAGTGTAGGTTGCAGCGCAGAAACCAGAGAGTTGCGCTTCACCCTGCGCTACAGCGCAGGTTGAAGCGCGCAACGCATTCTGCACAACTTCAATCTTTCTCTTTTTAACTTGATCTCTCCCCGAGACTGGTTTTGGTTGATTTGTCTTTCCTTGTTTCCCTTTTCTTGATGGGATATTGCATTTATTGAGAATCCTGGATTTAATTGGGAAGGATGTCTGCATAATCCTTGTTTAATTGGCAGTGATATCTTCATTAATTGCTCTCAAATAATCTTCCAATCTTCATTAAATGTCTTCAATTAAACTTCAAATCTTGCAGATATCTCCCTTATTTAATGCTATCTTTCCTTCATATCAAATCTTTGCATTATCCTGCAAAAATAAGCACAATTTATATCAAAATAGCATCGAATTCAAATCCAAGAGTAATAAATACAATTTATCTAATATTAAATAAAAAGGGATTAATTTGGGGCAAAAATATCATTTTATCCTTGATAAGTGAACTAAAAAGTGCTCTAATTTATCATATGATTTTCACTTATTAAAATACCCCCTACTTAAGTTCTTGGTTGTCCTCAAGCAAGAGACCTCTTTGCAATAAAAAAAATCAATTCTATCCCCTGTGTAATTCAAACAATTCAAAAACAAATTCAAGGAACTCTTCATCATCTCCTTGTTAAGCAGCAGTCACTTTCCAAACATAAGAAAAAATCAGGATTAAGAGATGTTACCAATCCTCAATCAGAATAGAAAACAAACATGAGTCAAACTTCTCAAAAATAGCAATTAAAGCAGTAAGTGATAAACCAAGGAAATCTCTCATTCTCACGGGTAAGTGTTTCCCTCAATCTTTTTCACCACCGTTGAACAACTAGAATTGATAGTCGTTTCCAACCTCTGAACCTGCAATGAGGTTGAGCTATCAAGAAATCATGGTTTTTCTAGATATGCAATGAACACTTTGAATAGAGAGCATATTGTGGTTGTGCTTTGGAACTTCACTCAATTCACCAAGTTATTCTTGAATTGTTACCCTTTTTCAGCTGGCCTCTTTGTTTGAAGAAGTACTCCCCCCAACTTATTCAATTTCCACACCTTTGTTCAGATCTTTTTTTGTATCATAAACAATAACATAGAGATTTTATTTATGAGGGAGTACTCTTCTTTTTGATTTCTTGTGCCTGCTCTTTGAATCTCTTTGACCTTTCAATTCACCAATCTCTTGTTCCATTTTGTTGTGTTGCACCTTGATCTCTATCCCAAGTGTGAAGGGACATGATATAATCATTAAGTATGGCTAGGGTGCATTCAAAAAGAAATATTAAAGGCTCAAATGGGCAATCAATAAATGGAAACATTTAATGAAGGTTGGCTATTTGGCACTGAGCAAAATATTATAATCACAAAACATGCCTTTGTCACTTCCATATCTTCCACTAGCACGACAAAATTCAGAAACTAAAGCAATAACAGTTGACGAGCAGAGGTGAAAAGCTCTCAATTTCAGTGTTTGGGCTCACAGCTCAACGATTATTGGCTAAAATTCCTTGATAAAGCACTTACTGGTTTTAATTAACTATCCTGATAGGTTCTCTTGAGAAGTATCCTAAACCTAACTGATTATGGTATTAATCACAAAACCCTATCATCTTTCCTAGTCTGGTTAGTTAAACTACTTAATTACAGAGAATTTTGAAAAAGTTACCTTAAATCCTAATTTCCTAAAGTCCTAATTTTTTTTTAAAATCCTAAAAAGATTAAAATTTAACAGAAAAACAAAAGATAACTGAATATGCACTGCATGATGTCAATGATGTATCAGTGGGGTAACAATATGCAGTACATATCAAAAGGAAAATAAAAGAAATAACAAGAAAATAATAAAATAAAATGAAAAAGAAAAAGAAAAGGAAGGAAAAGCACCAAATAGGAAAAAAAATCAGTCATCCTGGTCCATCTGAGCAACTCTATCCTTAGCGCCAGCATCAGCTGCTCCATCCCTCCTGGGAAAATAAGCCTGTCCCCAGGCCACTGTAAATACTCCTGAAACTGCGCAGGGGGCATGGGGTTCATACGAGCCTGATACTGTCTGCCCTGAAAGTGAACATCTGCTCGGTGAATAGTGGACAGCTGAGCCATCATGTGAGTGTGCTGGGCCTCAAGACGCTGGGCCCAGACAGGAGCGTCCATGTCTGCTGCTGCTGGTGGTGGTGCCTGCTGCTGCTGCTCCTCAACCTGTAACTCCTCAGCCGAGATACAGTTGGCTTCAATGTATGCTCTGGTCATGGGAAGTGCGAAGAGATCCCTAAAGTTTACATCCACACCCCTAGATCTGCAGAGTGCTGTGATAAGAGAGGGGAAGCCAAGCCTGATCTTAGAGTTAAGGGTCCTACGCCCCACAGCAGATGCAAAGTCTGATATCTTCTAGGTGATGACTCATGAGACATCGATAACGGCGTCGGTGAGGATAGTGTAGATGAGGTGGGCCATGGGCATAACTACATCAGAAACATGTCCGGTAGGATGAATATTGGCTAGTATCAGCACTGTCCACATCTGAGCTATGATCCTCATATCTTTCCTATAGATCCTAGCAGCCTCCTGATATGCATTCCTTTCAAAGGAACGCCCTGGTAAACAAAGCAGCTGAGCAGTTTCGAGATCAAGGGGATCATTGCCATGAAGCCCCACAGCCTGCATCCTCTCGTGGTATTGACACTCCACGAGGTCTCTGTCCTCCTTTATGGGATATCCTAGAAGTGCATTGATTGCATCGCAATCAAATCTGATAATCTGTCCTCGAACATAGGACTCCCTTTTGCAGTTAACTCCGTGTTCCCCGATGGCGTTGGCATAGAATTCTCTGATGATGACTGGATCAAAATAGTTGTCAGGGCGACTGAGGCGGTCCCATCGCCTCTTGTGAATCTCAGCAGAGAACTCCTCATATTCATTCTCCTCAAGAATGACTGGTCGCTCGAGGATGAATTTGCACTCCTCTAAGTCAGTGTATGCTTCAAAGGACTTGAGGTACTTGAAGCGATGAGGGTCAAACTCAGGTTCCCTCTGGGGGGCCTTCCTCTTGGCACCCCCTGTGCCTCTCCTAGAAGAACTAGGTCCACTGACATTCTTGGTGCGAACCATCTGTGAAACAAATGTAATCAAATTTATTTATGCAGCATAATAATATTTAATTGTTCATAATTATGAAATAAATGGCCAATTAATTTCAATAATTAGAGCAATCAAGTAATCAAACAATTGTGCATAAAAATTTTGCTTTTAGACATTACCAATAATTGTCAATTAATTAATTAAGACATGCTAAAGTGATCAATTAAAGCAAGTCCTAAACAATCCTAAATAGGCATAGTGAGAATCAAATGCATGCTCAAAAATCATATCATCAGTAACATGCAATAAGGCATAATTATTTTTGTGTGGGCATGCAAAAATATCAGAACAATTAATTAACCATGCATGTGCCAACAAAATAGTTTGCAGAAATTATTGAGCACTCAAAAACTACCACCTAAGCAAACAGGAATTACTCACAATTAATCCTGGCAACATGCAATATATATTAAAGCACCATGAACAATTATTTCTTTCCTAAAGGTTCCTAAAATCCTAAGTTTCCTAGCCTACGGTTTATGCTCAAATAAAATAAAATTTCAAAATTCCAATTGGTTAAAATAAAGAAAACTATAAAAACATACTTGGTATAAACTCAGGAATGAAGAAATGAAGGCTATAAGAGTGAAAGAGGGAAGGCAAAGGGTTAGGAACTCAGAGAAAACGCAAGAGATGGAACAAGGGGAAGTTTGAATGAACTTCCCTCGTTCAAAAAGTGCAATTTATAGACCCGCGCTCTGCGCTTCACCCTGCGCTACGGCACAGGGTGGAGCGTGTGTCATTTGGAAAATGAAGCGCACCCGCTGCGCTTCACCCTGCACTACAGCGCAGAGAGAAGCGCAGAAGTCAGAAACTCACATTTTATTTTTTAATCCTGCGCTTCACCTGTGCTACAGCGCAGGTTGAAGCGCAGATCTGCAGTGTATTTTTCTGCTTCTGCTACTCCTAACTGGTTCCATGCATTCCTTTAAAAATTATATACTTCATTTTAACAATTTCCTAGTTAAACAGGTAATTTCTAAAACTAAAAATTAACAAAATGAAAATTAAAACTTACAATGACTGGGTTGCCTCCCAGGAAGCGCTTGTTTAATGTCTTTTAGCTCGACGCCTGGTTACTCAACCCTTTTATGGTGGCCTCAAGTAGAGGATGATGTTTGACTCCATTCCAGTTCTGCCTTTGAGCTCCCATCCTCTATGCCAATTCTTGACTCTTCCATCGCTGTCACTATCTTCCTCAGTATCAGATGTTGATCCCTTTCTCTTCTTAAATTGGAATTCCCATATTGAATCTGGATGCTTTGTTCTCATTCTAGGCTTCCTCAAAAATTCGGAGCCTGGCAGCTTTGTTTGATTTTTGAAAATAACATCAGTTTGTTGTAATTTGGGAATACCTCTGTCAATATGAAAAACAATACTTTCATCTTTTGAGCTTAGTTCATATTTTCCTCGATCAACATCAATAATCATCTTAGCAGCTTTCATGAAGGGTCTTCCTAAAATTAGGGGGACATCAGTATCCTCCTCTTTTGTCTCTGCAATGTAGAAATCTACTACATATGCAAACTTATCCACTCTGATTTGAATGTCCTCTACTATCCCATGAAGGTATTGAGCAGATTTGTTTGCAAGAAGCAACTTCACCTTTGCAGGCTTGACCTTCACATTACTCAACTTGTTAAAATACGATAGCGGCATCAAATTGATGCTCGCTCCAAGATCCAATAAAGCTTGAGTAGGAGGTAAATTACCAATAGTAATGGGTATAGTAAACTTACCTGGGTCAAGTGACTTACCCGTAATAAAGACCTTTTCTTCATGGTATTTCTGTTGTTCTAATGTTGTTTCTTCTTCATTTTGATGAACAATCTCTATGGATATTCCTTCTTGAGACGATTGTTTTCCAAAGATGATTTCCTCCTCTTCATCAAGTTTCTCTTCTAGCAATTTATTACCATTAGTGACAACCATGTTGCATTGCTCCTTTGGATTGGTCTGGGTCACAGATGAGAAGTGATGTTGCCTGCACTCTACCATTTCAGTTGCTAGCTGACCCACCTGGTTTTCCAGAGTCTTGATTGATGCCTCTGTATTTTTCTTGAATCTATTGAATCCTTGAACAAGATCATCAATCTTTCCTTCCAAGCTGTTCAATTTATCATAAGTTGACGGTTGCTGCTGGTAAGGTGTTTGTCTTGATCCTCCATTCTGACCCCAACCTGAGTTGGTTTGGTTATTCCTCTATCCTTGTGAGTACTGGTTGTTGTTATTGGAGAAATTACCTTGCCTCCCCTGGTTTCCCATGAAATTGACTTGCTCTGGTTGCATCCCTTGATTAGCACATTGACCATTTAGATGGTCACTTCCACAGAAGTCGCAAATCAGTGGTTGGGTGTGGATAGGTTGTGAGTTGACAACTTTTAGTTGTTGAGGGAGTGCCTTCAGCGTCTCGGTGAGTGCTTCTATTTGTCTTTTGATAAGCTTGTTCTCTGCTAATAGAGTATCACTTTGACTGAGTTCTAGCATTCCTTTCTTTGATGATTGTGTAGGCTGTCGTACACTTTGAGCTTGTCGATCATTTTGAGCAACGCTATTGATGATATCTAGTGCTCGTTCTGCATCTACAGATAAGATGGTACCTCCTGCTGCAGCATTTATGAATGACTTTGACTCTTTTCGAAGTCTCTTGCAGAATATGTTGAGCTGAGCTATATCGTCATAGCCATGATTGGGACATCTTCGCAACAAAGATTTGTATCTCTCCCATGCTTCAAAAAGTGGCTCATCTATCCCCTATCTGAATGTAGAGATATCTATTTGGGCTTCAATTAGCTTATCTGGTGGGAAGAATCTTGTCAGAAATTTTTCCTCAACCACACTCCAACTGGTTAGACTTTGATTTGGGTGTGATTGCAGCCACTCCTTAGCCTTACCTAACAAAGAGAAAGGAAAAAGGCGTAAGTAAACAGATTCTAAAATACCTTCCTCAAAACCCATAGTGCCAATTAATTCATAGAAATTAGAGAGATGAGTATATGGATCCTCATGATCCATTCCAGTAAATTGATGTGCACTAATGAGGTTGAGGTGAGCAGGTTTCAACTCCAAAGCTCTTGCAGCTGGTGGTAACACTATGCTTGAAAAGTGGCGTTGTCCCTCATGAGTGACATATTCCCCTAGAGTCCTTTTTCTGTGTGTTTCTTCAGCCATGTTTTTGGGTTCTTCTACAACTATCCTTCTTCTCCTTCTCCCGTTTCTGCCTCTGTTCCTCCTGGATGTCCTCTCGATTTCCGGGTCAAATTGTAATTGATTGGGGGACACCTAGCCTCTTAACAGCATAAACAAGAAACTTTGAAAAAGGTAAGTGTGGAAGAAAAAATTTAATAATAATAAAAAAATGATAATTTTCCTAAAATAATAAAAATTTCCTAAAATAACAAAAAACGAATAAATAAAAGAAATCCTAAGATAAATAAAAATAAAAAAAATCCTAAGATAGATATTCTTGATAACTAGACCGCCAAGGTCTACACGAATTGGAAACCGTTCCCCGGCAACGGTGCCAAAAATACTTGATGGGTTTCTGGCAAGCGAACCAAAAATCCAGTAGTATAATAGTAAGAAGAGTTATCGTATCCACAGGGAATGGTCAATTCATGTATAATCGTGATCTAATTATCAAGAGAAAACAACAGGTTTATTGAGAATATTGTTGTGCGGAAATTGTAAATAGCAAACTAATAATCAATAAAAATAGAAAGGAAGAGTTAGAGACACTTTACTTGGATTAGGATTGAACTTCGTATCATCACACCCTTTGTGTATGTAAAAACTATTTATTATTTTAGGTTTACTCTATAATACTGTAGACAAACTAATTTGCTAAGACCCCGAGTTACCAGCAGCATCACCACTCAAAGGTAATCCGTGCGGGCTCTCCCAAGCGACAAACTTACCCTCGGCTTATTGTCACAACCAGGATCGCGACGGGGGGAAGGCGAGCCGAATAAGGAAAATAATATTTAAAGGTTCAATGGAGTCGCCACCAAAATTTATTTTAAAGGGAAAATTTTAGGAACACCCTTTTAAAAAAAAGAAAATGGTCTTTGGAACCAGATTTGGATTCGGGAGTCGATTGTGTGTAGGGAAGGTATTAGCACCCTACGACATCCGTCCTAAGACGGTTACCTTTAATTAATTGTGCAATTTTAGTTAACATTAAAAATATTTATTTTACCCCATTAAAATTGAAAAAGGAACTATTTTTTTTGTAATTTTTACTTTTTTTTTTTTGATATTTTTGAGTAAGTGAAAGAATTTGTTTAAGAAAAATAGTTGATTTTTATTATTCAAAAGTAGAAAGACATTTTGAAGAAATCTTTTTGATATTTTTGATATTTTTTATTTTTATGTATTTTATGATGATTTGAGAAAACTTATTTAAGAAAATGATTTTTTTATTAACAAGGAAAAACATTTCTTTTTGAATTTATTTTGGCATGACGAGTTTGATTCCCACTCCTACGTATCCCCAGGTGTAATGGAGAAATCAAAGCCACGTAGTTCTGAATAACAAATGATTGTGAAATTAATTGATTTCAAGTTTGAAAAAGAGGACTAAAAAAACATTTTGAGATAGATTTTTTTTACTTTTTACTTTTTGATTTTTAAATGAGACAAGTTTATTAAGAAAAGACACATTTTTTTATTTTTTAAAAGAGAGATTTTTTTAAGAAAAGTCATTGAAATGAAATTTAAATTTGACTAAAAATTAAAAGCTTTGATAGTTAAAATTCTATTTTTCTAAAAACTAAAATCCTCTTTTTCTTTTATAATTCGGCCGCATGGTATGCTGGCCCATATATGTGAAATGAAAACAAACATAATTATGTGAAATGAAAACAACACAGGGCTTGTAGAATTAGGGTTGTAGGATCAAAGGAATATATGACAGAGGGAAGAGGGCGGCGACTCATTTAAGGTTAGAGAGGAAGAGAAAGAAAGAGAGAGCGAGGGAAAGAAAGAGGCTGAGAGAGAGGGAGAAAGAGAGATGAGAACAGTGGCATCCATTGAAGGGAGGAGAAGATGGCTGGGCGGCCGCCGGTGAGAAGCTGGCACGCGGTGGCCTTTGGCCGCGACGGCAGCAGACAGACGAGAGGCAGTCGTGACAGCGATGGTCTACGGAGGAAGATGAACGTCTGCGATGAGGGTTGCAGGTAGAGGGGAAGCGAACAGAGGCCGCTCTTTGTCGCGGCTGACGGACAGGGGTGGCTGCGCGGTGGTGGTACATGGTGGTTGTGGTGGAAGGAGGAATGTACAGCTGTTTGTAGGAAAAGTGAGGAAAATGGTGGTGGATTAGGTGGTGGTTGTGGTTTGGGATGGTGGTGGTGGTTCACGGTGGTGGACGGTGTTTGGACAGTGGCCATTTTGGCATGGCCTGTTGACGGAAGCGCGGACGACGTTATGATGGAGGGGGCCGTGAGCAGTGGCTCACAGTGGGCCGCAGGCACGGCGGAGGTGGGCAAGTGCGGCGTAGCCGTGATGAAGGAAGGCCAACATCCTCTTTTCTTTCTTTCTCCAAATTTTCTCTGTTTTTGCTTATTTTTGTAATTCACAAACTCAGTTGCAATCTGATTTTTTTTTCTAAAATTTGGGTGCAGATTATGTTGGCTAGGATGGTGATTGGAGTTTGGATTTTACGGTGGTGAAGGAGACTTGAAGGCTTGTTGTACTATTTTTATTTTTTTCATTGTTTTTGTGAATATTGGGACTCTAAAATTTTTGTGAAGGACTGTATTGACTGCATATTCAGATTATGTTCTTTCTGTTTCCTCCCCCCCCGTCCTCACCATTCTCTATGGATTTCATTTATCAATGTAAAAAGCATAAGTGATCATGGAGCAATTGGTGAATGTCTGGTTTTTTAGTGGACAAGAATATTGGGAATATTAGAGTTGGCGATGATGCCCTGGAGAAGAAGATTCCCCTAACTACTATTTTGTAGTGTAGAGAGGGGGGATTGAAATTCTGTGGTTCTCTTTGATCTTCTCTTCCCCCGTTGAGAGCCTCCTAAATTTTATCCAATTCAACTACCCCCTTCAATAATCTTCTGAATTGTATAATAATAACCAGACATTGTCAAAAATGAATTATGCAAACCATAACCAATAGCACGACATAACATAAATGAATGAAAAACAGTGACTCAAAGTCATCATTATTTTTGCTTTTTTTTTTATTTTGCATATTTTTGTTTTATTATTAATTGGTAATACTGATATGCGCAAACATCATTTTTTTCTTAATTTATATGAAACTACTATACTAAAATGACATTAACAGGGGTGCACAAAAATGCATGAAAGAAAAGAAAAACATTTTTTTTTATTTTAGTGAACCGGACAAAATTAGGTGTTCACAGCTGCCCCTCTTTACTTATATTTTTACTGGAGAATACGGATAACAAATGTTTTCATATTCTCTTTGTAAAAATTAAGTAAAGATAAAGAACTCCAATTTTGTCTGGATTTTATTGAAAAGCAAGGATGAAAGATTGTGGGATTGATTCCTATCTTTGACCTTAAATGAAAAGGCGCGAGACAGGCTCTTGACTGAAACATGAAGATGCCAGCAGGTACTGGGCTTTGACTAAATTTAAAGGTGCCAGGCAGGTACCGGGCTTTGATTGAAAAGTAAAGTTTGCCAGGCAGGCTGGGCTTTAACTGAAAAGTAAAGTTTGCCAGGCAGGCTGGGCTTTGACTAAAGTAAAGTTTGCGAGGCAGGCTGGGCTTTGACTGAAAAGTAAAGTTTGCCAGGAAGGCTGGGCTTTGACTGAAATGTAAAGTTTGCTAGGCAGGATGGGCTTTGACTGAAATGTAAAGTTTTCCAGGCAAGCTGGGCTTTAACTGAAAAGTAAAGTTTGCCAGGCAGGCTGGGCTTTGACTAAAATGTAAAGTGTTGCAGATAGGTACTGGGCTTTCACTGAAAAGTAAAGTGTGCCAGGCAGGTACTGGGCTTTGATTGGAATTGAAGGGTGCCATAGGGGTAGAGATCCAAAATGAAGACTTAATGGATCAAAAGAGCCGAGAATGGCATGTAATGGACACGAGGGCCCAACACTGAGAGTATAATGGGTATGAGAATCCCAGGGATTCGATCATGATGATCTCAGAGAATTGAAGTAACATGGGTGCGCGGACCCTTGAAAATGAATGTAAAGGGCGTAGGAGCCCGAAAATTAAGATGCAATAGGTACGAGGACCCGAGATGACAATAGGTACGAGGACCTAAAATGAGCACATGATGGACACGTGAGCACAACACTAAGAATATAATGGGTATGAGAATCCCAGGGATTCGATCATGATGATCTCAGACAATCGAAGTAACATGGGTGCGTGGACCCTTGAAAATGAGAAAGTGTTGGGCATTAAAACCCAGTTTGATGATGAAATGGGTACAAGGACCCGAGATTGAATATGCAATGGGTGTAAGAGCCCATGATTGAGGACATCATGAGCATAAAGATTCAATGGATTTTGAGGACCCTTGATGAGTATGTAAAGGGCATGTGAGCCCAAGATGGAGAATACATTGGGTAAGGGGGGCCAAAATGAAACTGAAATGGGGGTAATGACCTGAAATGAGTATGCCACGAGTACGAAGACCCAAGATAAGAAAGTGTTGGGCATCAAAACCCAATATGATGATGAAATGGGTACAAGGACCCAAGATTGAATATGCATTGGGTGTAAGAGCCCATGATTAAGGACATTATGAGCATAGAGATCCAAAATAAAGATTCAATGGATCTGAGGACCCCTGATGGGTGTATGGGCCTAATATTGATGGTTTTATAAGCATATGGACCCAAAATGAAGATGAAATGGGTACAGGGACTCGAGATTAGGAATGCTTATGGGCACGAGAGCTTGTAATAGAGGCCCAAGACTCAAATGAGCATGATGACCCAAAATGAACATGTCATGGGTTATGAAGACCTGAGAATGAGAATGTGATGGGTATAAAGACCCAACATGAAAGTGAATTGGGTTTAATGACCCAAAATTGAGAGTGTGATGGGCATCGGAGCCAACATGAAGTGAATTGGGTTTAATGGCCCAAGATTGAGAATGTGATGGGTAGAGAGACCCAACATAAAGTGAATTGGGTTTAATGACCTAAGTTTGAGAATGTGATGGGTATAATGACCCATCATGAGAGTGAATTGGGTTTAATGACCCAAGATTGAGAGTGTAATGGGTATAGAGACCCAACATGAGAGTGAATTGGGTTTAATGACCCAAGATTGAGAGTGTAATGGGTATAGAGACCCAACATGAAATGAATTGGGTTTAAAGACCCAAGATTGAGAATGTGATGGGTATAGAGACCCAACATGAAGTGAATTGGGTTTAATGACCCAAGATTGAGAGAGTGATGAACATCGGAGCCTAGGATTGAGGGAATTAATGGGTGTGGGGATCTGAGGATCCCAAATGAGTTTGAGAACCCCTTCTAGGCATGTAACAGACACATGGGCTTAGGATTGAAGATGTGATGCCCACAAAGGCCTTGAAATGAGATGTAGTCATTGTGATGACCCAGCATATATTGTATTGGGTATCAAGCCTAAAAACATAGCGCAATGGACTCTGAGGTCCCAAAAATAAGACTGTAATGGGCGTGCGGGCCCAAGAGAGAAGATGGGGTAGGTATGGGAACCTAAGACAAATAAAGAGTTCTATGACTAGAGCAAATGAAATAGGGTTGAGTATGGAATTTGAGTTTGAAATATGGTGGGTTCTGGGACCCAAGGAAAGGAATGAGTACTTGGCTGAGGGGTTGGAATGAGTCAGGTACAAGTACCCTGGGCTTGAAATGCAATGGTGGGTTCAATGACCCCCATAAAGCAACACTGAGGCTCAAAAATGAGTTTGTAATGGACATGAGGGTCCAAGAGTGAGTATGGAATGGGTATAATGACCCTGAAATTGAAATGAGGTGAGTTCGAAGACCCAAGGGAAGTAATGAGTGATGACAATGTAAGTTTACTAATGATCCACAATACAAAGATTCAAGTTCACAAATGATGTTAAACACAACTTATGCACGACTTAGAAAATGTGTTATTGGGTGATGCAAAACACAAGAATATAATGACATGCAATGAGATGGGAAATTGATGTCAATGTGAGGAACACATGATCAATGATATCTAAAAAATGGTGGATAACCCCATAATGAGTAATGCCAAACGATCTTTTGGACAAGAATACTTACCTGGACTTGAACCTGATTGATCTTGAGTCCTGATACCTTTGAATCATTGTTCCTTTTAGTGTCAAGTGCCTCATGGGTGAATGGAGAATCAATTTTGAATTTTTATTTTATGCCCCAATTATCTAACTTGGAGATCTTGTGGGCTTTTTTTTTGTGATGATGGTGATTTTGATTACCTGTTGAGATGACATATTCTCCAGAGACTTGTCAAGTTTCTATGGTTTTTGTTATAAAAATGGTAATTCTTTTCAAGAGTCATCATACAACTTCCTTTCAATATATGCTCATCATGAAATGCAATTTGAATTTACAAATGGATGTACACAATAATGGGCGTGTCACAATTATTGAGGAAAAATCATATTTGTAGAGTGGGAATTGAGTGTTTGTGAAAGGTGGTAAAAAATGTGAAGTTTTTTTTTGTGTGTTTGGGTGATATCCTCTAAATGAACAGTGTTAGTTACACATGTCTATAAATTTTAATCCCATCATCCTGCTTTTAAAGATGTGGATTGTCACAGCCTTAATGTGATTTTTTTACATTGCATTTTCCCTGGTATGCCTTAGGGTAACTTGATCTCCTCTACTTCGAATACTCAATCTGTACCAGTTTTGCATATTTTGAGGTTTCATTTGCCCCAGTATCACATGTGTTGAACATCTTATTTGCCCCTTGATTTAGTACATTTCACATCTTTTTTTCTTCCATATCTGTAATGAGGATGTCACTTGCCCCTAATGTGCATCATAGTTGCCCTATTTGATTGACCTAATTTTTGCTTAGGTTGCCCTTACAAGTTTTCAACCTAACAGGCCCTTATTTCTTCTTGATTTTTTTTGGTCATTGACTACAATCTTTTGTGTCTTGAATGATTTTCTTACTCCAATTTGGTATATTTCAACACTATGATTGCCCCAGCATCATCCATCCGGGATATCTCATCTTCCTCAATGTATGCTACAATTACTCAGCTTGTTTGCCCTAATTTTTGCTTAGGTTGCCCTGACAGGTTTTCAACCTAATGGACCTTTATATCTTCTTTGCCATTGAACACATGTTTGAATTATCTTATCCTCAAAATTAAAGTTGTGAAAATGAAGATAATCATTTTATTGATCAGAATGGACTTTGTAAGGCTTGTAATGTGTCCATGGTTTAGGGTAATGAAAGGAAGGATATAGTAGGCCCAAAAAGTGTTTAAGGGTTAAGAGGATCAAGGATCAACAATTTTTTTTCAATCAAGATCGCTTGTTTAACGAAGACTTGAAGTCAACGATTCTTTCACTTTTAATCACCTATTTTTCACCTTTTTTTTTGCTTTTTCATCTTTTTTTTATTTTCAATTTTTTTTTTATATTTTTCTCTTTGACTCTTTGACATTACAACCAGTGATGAACCGTTGACTATACAAATTGATTTACATTTTGAGACAATCCCCAATGTGGGGTGATCCTTGTCCAGGGTTATTTGAAAGGAAAATTTAGGCATAACGGGGACAACTAGGGATATGATGATTTATTTTTCATTTTTTGGATATAGAAATAAGGCCATTCATCATCTCAAATCATGATTACTCATTTTCATATTTTAATTTTGAGGTCAAGAAACCATAATTTCTTTTTGAACCTCCAGAACTGCTTCAACTTTGCAGAGAAAATCATTCAAGAATCATGAAGATTTACACACTTAACAATATCCATTATTTTTTGGATTTTATCCACCTTATGACTTCATTGTTTCAAATGGCAATCTATGGGGAACAACTTCTTTATGTGGCTTGATCACATTAGTAATCCAATGAGGGAATTTTTAATTACATTCACCACATTATCAGTATGGTTGATAAGATTGTCAATTTACAGAATGAGTCACTAACACTGCCATTTCTTAGGATAATTGAAAGTATATTTTATTTACAATGGGTCTCAGGAAAGAAATGAGGTTAAGGTTAGGGGTAAAAACACAAAAATCATTGAAAACTTCAACATGCATTTCATTGATTGCATATATCGAAAGGAAATTATGAACTTGACACACAAAAGGTTATCCTAAAGTCTTTGGGAAGGCAATAGGATTAGCATTATAAAATCATATCATTGCAGCATAAAAACCGTAAGAAACTTGAAGTTTAGGCAAAATATCACTAATGTGATGCGTCTCAAGAGTTATGTAACTCTTTACTCTGCCATCTTAGTAATATTTTGGTTATGACAACTCTTTTTTTTTAATTGGACCATCACACAAAATTTTCCAACCTTATTAAGACATTGTCTTTCATAGATTGGTGAGCCTTTATTTGCCCCCCTTTTTTGAAAGGGAAATTACAATCTAAGGGTGGTATCGGGATCTTCCTTTTTGCTATCATCATTATTATGTAAGCCTACCTGTTTCCCTGGTGCAGAAGATTCAAGTGAAAGGTTCTGCATTTGCTTAAGAAGCTCGTTAGCATTTGAGGAAGATGTCATGATGCGTTGCAGTGCTTGAGGTATGAATCCTTGATGCATAGCCTGTTCCAGAAAGCTTAACAAACCGTTATAAAAACCATTAACGTTTAAAAACCCTAATGGCTTTTGGTGGAAGTTAGAATTGGCCCAAGACAAAACAGTGAAGATATCCTCTAATGTTCCGAGACCACCAGGTAATGCAATAAATGCATCAGATTTGTATAGAATTTGTGTCATACGTTCCTGCATTGTTGAAACCCTCAGTACGGTGCCCAGGGTAAGGTTTGTGGTCTTTTGGTTATTACCATCCATCAGAGAAACACCCAAAACATGGCTCCCTCTTGTGATTGCAGTTCCTGCTGTACAACCTTTCAGGCCTTGTACTCCCCCTCCATATACAACATTGATTTTCCAGGCAGTTAACACTTTACCAAGATCATAAGCTGCATGTCGGAATGATTCATCCCTTCCTAAATTGGTTCCACCAAAGATGTAGATGTTGCTGAATCTGCGTGTAGATGGTCCTGCATTTTCTTTGGAGGAAGGCATTTTGGTGCCTTGAACATTTAGGAGTGAGAATTTATAGAGCGAGGAAACGAGTAGAAGGATCATATGGATTCCGTTTATCAGAGAAGTTTGATTTTTCATTTTCTTCTTTTTTGTTTTCTTTTCATTAGTTGTCAATTAATGAAATGACGAACGAAGCAAACAACAATACGCGTGAAACCTATAGACAAAAGGGATGGCTAAGTTGAGAATTTAGAGAAGCAATCACAATCACGCATGAAACATTAAGCCAAAAGTGAAGATTATATTAAGAAAAATGCCAAATGATCAAAAGCACACGTGGAATACAAAGTCAAACGTTACGGCTAAATGAAACATGATCAAATGCACATGACAATGAATAGTGGTGGTGATTTTCACTTAGTTGCAACAATGGCTTATGCGACTTCTATGAGTCGAGGATTTGATTTCCATCCAACTTTCTTAAAAATTGGCAAACAGGGTCGTTTAAAGTCAGATTCCCAAGACTATATTGTTGAGACAAACTCACCTCCATATGTTTTTAATATGACAAACCACTAAGTTTTAAATATATGATATGCTCTCTTTGTTGATACTAACTGTTTGCTCAAGTCTATGGCAGAACATTGTTAGAATTTATATTGCAGATTTTAACATCATAAAGAGAAGCACCATGTGAAAGAAACAAGGAAGAAATGAATAGCCTAAAGCATCAGATGAAATACAGATTCAGCAACAGCTTGAGACTCGTCTCAAGAACAGATGCAAGGCCGTGAGACTATCTCAAGGAAAAGAGACAAGTCTATCAGTACAGTATGAACTACATTAAGAATGTCAAACAAGAACCATGAGACTTGAAATTAAAAAAGGGAAGAGATCAGTCCAAGAAAAGATCAGATGCAAGAGCAGCTTGAGACGTTGTCTCACGATCAGACGCCATCTCAAGGTCAGATGTTGTATCAGGTTCAGATGAGAAGAGTTAAGTGCCATGCAGAAAGAAAGAGCAGATACTGTAAAGAGGCTCAAGTACAGTCTAACAAGTCAAGCTATCAAGTCAGAATAAAGTAAAGACTGGTACACTGTGCAACTGTCAACAGTGACATATGTACTTGGAAAGCAACTTGTCACATCTAGGAAGCATGGGCTGACTCATGTCTAACGACTCTCCAACGCTCATAAACGACCAAATATTCTTTGATATAAAAGGTTGAAGGCCACAGTAGAAATCGTGAGAGACTACATCAATCATTAAAAAAAAATCTACTGCATCCTAACTCATCTCAAGTGACATCTCAAGTGCCTATCTCAAGCAGTTCATATTCAGAGCTTATCTCAACTTGAGAATCCCATTAGTCTCCATCTCTCTCTCCTGATACAACTTGTATTATTATCATTTAGAAGAGAGAACTACTAGCTTAAACTTACTGCCTATTCATACACTGTATGTAAGCTAGATCCATCTCAAAATCTCATTCTCTTGTAACCTGTCTCATCTAAGATAGGAAGTGTGCCTAGTCTTAGAGTGAGTTGTTTGCATCCTGAAGAGGCTGTAAGAATACTTGTGGCTCAGCCAAGGTAGGAGTACATGTTCTTGGTGTGAGAGACATCCTGAAGAGGCTGTAAGAATACTTGTAATTGACGGGTTGTCAATAGTGGAAAGCAAGATATGTACTGAATTCAAGAGCAAAATACCTACTCACTTGTGCCTTAAGCAGAAGTGAATATGACAAGGTGGCTGGATGTGCTACAGCTAAAGAAATATGGGATGCTCTTGAGATAGAGCATAAAGGAACAAATCAAGTAAAAGAAGCCAAAATCAACATACTGGTCAGACAGTATGAGCTCTTCAAGATGAATGAGGATGAAGGGATTGAGGACATGGTGAGACGGTTCACTATCATTACAAATGATCTCAAGTCCTTAGGAAGAACCTACTCAAACCAGGACATGGTAAGAAAAATCCTGAGGAGCCTGCCCAAACCTTGGAGACCTAAAGTTACAGCTATCCAAGAAGCCAAGGATCTGAGCACCCTAAGATTGGATGAACTCCTTGGATCTTTGAAGGTTCATGAGCAGGAGCTGATGGAAGAAGATCTCATCAGACGTCCCAAGACAATAGCCTTGAAGGCATCATCCAACAGCTCCAAAGGTAAAAAGGTAAGCTCATCTCAACAGATTTCACTAAACTCATCTCATGACACAGAAACTTAGGAAGATGAAGGAGATGATGAAAGTGAGATGGATGATGAGCTAGCCTACATCTCAAGAAAGATCAGACGTATGTGGAGATTTAGGGGAAATGGAAGAAGAAGTTTTCCATCAAGAGGAGAAATCAAGTCTGACAGAAAAGGCCAATTCATATGCTTTGAATGTAGAAAACCCGGACACATTAAGTCTGAATGCCCACTTCTCAGAAAGGAAGTAAAGAAAAGTCCAAAGAAGAAAGCAATGATGGCCAATTGGGATGACACAGAAGGAGATGATAGCCAAGATGATTAATCAGCTAATCTGTGTCTCATGGCTAATGGAGACTCATCTGATGAAGAGGTATACGAGTCTGACTCTAAACTTTCATTCAGTGAACTTAAGTCTGCCTTTGAAAATCTTTTATATGATTCAAACCTCCTTGTCTCAAAAAGCTCCTTATTAAAATCAGAATTAAACACAGCTCTTGAAAAGGTAAAATTTCTTGAAAAAGAGAATGAAAGTTTGAATCATAAAAACAGTAGTCTCATGTTGTCTCACATGAGACTGTCTGAACTTGTTAAAGCAAAGACTCAAGTTCATGATGAGCAAGAACAAAAAATCTCTCTGAAGAAAACCAGAAGCTCAAAAGGCAAAACAGAATTCTCATTGATGATCTGGAAAAATTTGTAAAAGGTACAAAAAACCTTGAGAGACTCATTGGGTCTCAGAAAGGAATTTTTGACAAAGCTGGATTAGGCTATGAAAAATCTTCCAGTGAGGTCTGGTATAAGGACTTCTTTGTTCCTGCAAGAAAAAGAAGGAAGGAAAGATGTTCTTGTTGCAGCAAATTTGGTCACAAGGCCACTAAATGTTACCTGAGACATGTAGCATTCAAGAGAAGGGTAACTAACCATGAAGGACCCCAATATAAGTGGGTACCTAAAGCTAAATCTTGTGTTTCAACAGATGTGCCTAGCAGCAGCAAGATCAAAGAAAATGTGGGTGTTGGACAGTGGATGTTCAAGACACATGACAGGGGACAAAAGCAATTTCCTGTCACTTGAAGAGAAAGCAACAGGGGTTGTCTCCTTTGGAGACAACAGCAAGGCCCAAATCAAGGGCATAGGTAAAATTGGTAAGACAAACTCAGCTCAAATTGAAAATGTCTACTTTGTTGAGAGGTTGAAACATAATTTGCTGAGTATAAGCCAGTTGTGTGACAATGGTTATCATGTTAATTTCCAACCTACTTACTGTGAGATCATAGACTCTAAAACTGGGAAAACAACCTTTTCAGGAAAAAGAAACAAAAATCTCTACTCAGTCTCACTTGAGAGCCTATCTGATCTCACATGTCTCATGTCTCATGACCATGAGAAGTGGCTTTGGCATAAGAGAGTTGGACATATTAACATGAGAACCATAAGTCAGCTTGCAAGTCAGTCTCTTATCAAAGGATTACCTAAAGTAAGATTTGACAAAGACATGATATGTGAGTCCTATGTGAAAAGCAAGCACGGCAAATCAAGTTTCAAGTCCAAGTCTCATGTCTCAACCACTAGACCTCTTGAAATCCTCCACATTGATCTACTTGGACCAACTAAAACTGCAAGCCTCAGTGGTAA
Organism: Sesbania bispinosa; assembly: GCA_026901365.1. Lineage (NCBI taxonomy): Eukaryota > Viridiplantae > Streptophyta > Magnoliopsida > Fabales > Fabaceae > Sesbania > Sesbania bispinosa. Next base: position 2,266,568 of record QLOH01000044.1, read on the forward strand.
AAAGTATGGTTTTGTAATTGTGGATGATTTCTCTAGGTTCACCTGGGTTCTATTCCTATCTCAAAAGATGAATCTTATGAATCCTTCAAAACCTTTTGCAAGAAGATTCAATCTGAAAAAGGATATGGAATAGGTACTGTGAGAAGTGACCATGGAGGGAGTTTGAGAATGAAAAATTTAAGAAATTCTTTGATAAACATGGCATTACTCATAACTTCTCATGTCCAAGAACTCCTCAACAGAATGGAGTGGTTGAAAGGAAGAACAGGACCCTTCAAGAGATGGCAAGAACCTTGTTATGTGACTCTGGAATTGAAGAATATTTTGGGCAGAAGCTGTGAACACTTCATGCTACATCATAAACAGAGTCACTATAAGAAAGATCTTGAATAAAACTCCATATGAGCTGTGGAAAGGGAGAAAAACCATCAATTTCATATTTTCATATATTTGGATGTGATTGTTATATCCTAAATACCAAAGATCAATTAGGAAAATTTGATACAAAATCAGACAAGGGAATTTTCATAGGATATTCTCAAACTTCAAAAGCTTATAGAGTCTACAATTTAAAAACTAAATCTACTGAAGAATCTATGCATGTAGTCTTCAATGAGATACAAAGCAGCTCTCAGAGAGAGATAGATGAAGAAATTGAAGAGATGATGGGAGAATTGAGAATCTCAACTCAGGAAGCTGAAGAGAGATCCTCACCTGAACAAAGGCTAACAAGATCATCTCAGCCTGAACATAAAAGAGAAGCTCAATCTGAGTTGTTGTCTCATAGAAGCATTCATCCTGACCCATCTCATGTACTCCAAGAAGAAGATAAACCAGATGAACAACATGAGATCACAGAAATAAGACAAGGAGATCTTGAGATCCAAAATGAGCATGCATCTCAACTGCCCAGAAGCTGGAGACTAGTGAGATCTCATCCCATAGAATAAATAATTGGAGAAAACTCAGATAGGGTCAGGACCAGATCCTCCTTTAGAGATGCTGAGAACCTAATGGTCCTTCTATCCAAGATAGAACCAAAAGACATACAAGAAGCTCTCAATGATAAGTCATGGATTAAAGCTATGGAAGAAGAGCTGAGCCAATTTGAAAGAGTGAAGTCTGGGATCTTGTTCCACCTCCCTCTTATCAATCCATTATTGGAACCAGGTGGGTATTAAAAAACAAGCTAAACGAGAAAGGCAAAGTCATGAGAAATAAAGCAAGACTTGTGGCACAAGGATACAATCAACAGGAAGGAATTGATTATGATGAGACCTTTGCTCCTGTTGCCAGACTTCAAGCAATCAGAATTCTATTGGCTTTTGCTGCTCACAAAGACTTCAAACTCTATCAAATGGATGTGAAGAGTGCATTCCTGAATGGAATTATTGAAGAAGAAGTCTATGTAAGGCAACCACCGGGCTTTGAAGATTCTCATCATCCAGAATATGTCCTAAGGCTCAAAAAGGCCTTGTATGGCCTCAAGCAAGCTCCAAGAGCTTGGTATGATAGGTTAAGTTCTTTTTTAATTAAAAATGGCTTCACCACAGGTCAAATTGACACTACATTATTCAAGAGGGAAGTTAACACAAATTTATTGATTGTTCAAATTTATGTGGATGACATTATCTTTGGATCTACTAATAAGTCTCTCTGTCAAGAATTCTCAAGTCTTATGCAGGGAGAATTTGAGATGAGCATGATGGGTGAGCTGAGATTCTTCCTTGGCTTACAAATAAGGCAATTATCAGATGGCATCTTCATCAACCAAGAAAAGTATGCAAGAGATCTGCTGACAAAATTCAAAATGAGTGAGGCCAAGCCAATGAAGACTCCGATGCACCCCTCAACTCAGCTTGACAAAGATGAGACTGGTAAAGCTGTCTCAGACAAGCTCTACAGAGGTATGATTGGATCTCTTATGTATCTAACTGCAAGCAGACCTGATATTCAGTATGCTGTAGGCATCTGTGCAAGGTACCAATCAGACCCTAAGGAATCTCATCTTACTGCTGTCAAAAGAATCTTTAGATATTTAATAGGAACCACTAATCTTGGTCTCTAGTATGAGAAAGGTTCAAATTTTGATCTTACAGGATACAGTGATGTTGACTTTGCAGGAGATAAAATGGATAGGAAAAGCACAAGTGGCACTTGCCAATTCCTGGGAAAAAGTCTCATCTCTTGGTCTTGCAAGAAACAGAATACAATAGCCTTGTCCACAACTGAAGCTGAATATGTATCAGCTGTGACACCCTTCTACCCCATGCTATTATATGTTTCGTAATTAGAAGTTTAGAAAATGTAAAGTCCCTCGCTGGGTAAAAAGGTCCACAAACGCTCTTAATAAATCTCATAGTTCGAAAAAGACTTATTAAATGAACTCAAACTCCAAATATAAATCAATTATAAACAGCAGAAATCTCCATAGGAATAAAAACAATTAATAATCTACTGCCATTCAAGGCATCCAGAAGTTCATAAAAATACTCCTAATCTAGGAACATGGTAAAAACCCCAAGCACACCCTGATGTCACATCTACCAGAGCATACCCTTTTATTCATAATCGACACCAGTTGTGTCCTCATCAACACCTGTAAAATATATCCACAGAATACGGTGAGGAAAAGGAATACTACTTATACATACACATAGAGAATACCCATCCTCACCCACAACATCATTACATCATGCCAACAATACATTAATCACCGATAAATAACATTCATCTAAAACTCAACATATATTTAATCATCTATATCAACATATACATGTCATACCATCATTCCTATTCATAACACATAAATATATCCTTTATGCATTCATCAAGCTCATCATCATCATAACCTCATTCATATATCATTATATAGTTCTCATACCATCATTCACCCAATTAATCATATATTCTATTCTCACACATAATACTCATCATCATCAATATTCATAACATCATTTAATAACACCATTTCATCATGAAATATCACACACCAATACTCCTCTCATCGTCTACCCAAAGATCATGACTTAGAACTCCACACAATGGGTGCACCTCGTCAATCACTCTAGTTAGTACCAAGATAGTCTACCGGTGTTACCACACACTATCCGATAGGTTGTACCCCCTCTATGGGCCCGCACAACGACATTCGACCCTAGGTTGTACCCCCTTTATGGGCCCGTACAATCACTCCTAGGTTGCACCCCCTCTATGGGCCCGTGCATCGAACGCCCCATCTTGATCCCCTGAGTTGTACCCCCTCTATAGGCCCGCAAAACTCAGTTAACCTCCCGAATTGTACCCCCTCTATGGGCCCGCACAATTCAGGTCTCATCACATGTGCTAGGGGCATTTCTCCTAAGTTGTACCCCCTCTATGGGCCCGCACAACTTAGATCACATCATCATCAAAAGGTGATATACACCATCATCATAAATCATCATTATCATGCGTCAACATGCTCATCATCAAACATCATCGTTATAAAGTGATATACACTTATCATTATCATCATACATCAATATGCTCATCATTAAACATCATCATAATAAGGTGATATACACCGACATCATTATCATCATCACACTCATCATCAATTATCATCATAATACATTATCACACTCAGCATCAATTATCATGATACATCATCACACTCATCATCAAATATCATCATTATTCATCATCATAAGCATCGCAATCCTCATCAAACATCATTAATCATCAACACCATACTCATTATAAAGTACTCTCAAACAACATCAATAATCATCAAACAGTTAGGATCTCAAAATCCACTCTGGTAATCGATTACCAACCTCTAGTAATCGATTACCCGCAAACAAGGTCTCTGGTAATCGATTACAACCACCTTGTAATCAATTACCTGCAAGCAACCTCTCTGGTAATCGATTACAGCACCCCTGTAATCGATTACCCGCAAACAAACTCTCTGGTAATCGATTACAGCACCCCCGTAATCGATTACCAGCAAGCCAACAGTGCTTTTGGGTTGCCCAGAACACTCTGGTAATCGATTATCACACCTGGTAATCGATTACCCGTGACACAGATCGCAGAATTCACGATTTCAAACCTCTCTAAACTCATCCAATCAATCCCTAATCAATCTTTTACGTCTAAACATCATACATAATCATTATTAGCATCCAATACTTCATAAATCAACAATCAATTACAGATTATACCATCAATTCATCAAAGCCCCCAATTTCTCAATCCCTAATCACCCCTTTTTCCATTATTCTCAATATCATCTTTAATCTCATCCAACACTCATCAATTTACATACAATCAATCATCAACCAACAGATTATATCTTCATTCTAAGTTATAAATTCATCAATTCAAAATTATACTCTTAGTCATTACTTACTCTAGTCATTCCTAACCTCACACTGGAAGATGTTACTTCACAAGCCAAACTTAGATCTCTAAACTGGGTTAAAAGATCCATCTCTCTAATCATCAGGGAACTAACATGGATAGACTTCCTACCCAAGGCATCAGCCACTACATTGGCCTTACCGGGATGGTAACTTAACTCGAAATCATAATCCTTAAGAAACTCTAACCACCTCCTCTGCCTCATGTTCAGCTCTTTCTGGTCAAACAGATACCTAAGGCTCTTATGGTCACTAAAAACCTCAAATCGGGAACCATACAGGTAATGTCTCCAAATCTTCAACACAAACACTACGGCTGCTAACTCTAGGTCATGGGTAGGGTAGTTCCTCTCATGGATTTTCAATTGCCTAGAAGCATAGGCTACTACTTTACCCTCTTGCATCAACACCCCACCTAAACCCATCTTAGAAGCATCACAGTATACTACGAAATGTTTACTAAGGTCAGGCAACACTAACACTGGTGCACTAGTCAACTTCTCCTTAAGGGTTTGGAAGCTAGTCTCGCACTTACTATTCCACACATAGGCCACTCCCTTCCTAGTCAACTCGGTCAAAGGCAAAGCTAACTTAGAAAACCCTTCTATGAACCTCCTATAGTACCCAGCTAACCTAAGGAAACTCCTAATCCCACTCACTGACTTAGGGGACTCCCACTTAAGCACGACTTCTACCTTAGAGGGATCCACACCTATACCTCCCTTAGAAATCACATGGCCTAAGAAGCTCACTTGCTCTAACCAGAACTCACACTTGGACATCTTAGCATACAACTGTTTATCCTTAAGAACCTGAAGCACTACCTTTAGATGTTCCTCATGCTCCTCCTTAGTTTTAGAATAAATTAGTATATCATCTATAAAGACAACTACGAATTTATCCAAATAAGGGTGAAAAATCCTGTTCATATAATCCATAAAAATGGCAGGAGCATTCATCACACCGAAAGGCATTACCAGATACTCATAATGTCCATACCTAGTCCTAAAAGCGGTCTTAGGTATATCCTCCTCCTTAACTCTAATCTGATGATAGCCTAATCTAAGATCTATCTTACTAAACACACATGCCCCGACTAACTGATCCATCAAGTCATCTATCCTAGGCAAAGGATACCTATTCTTAATGGTTACCTTATTTAACTGGCGGTAATCAGTACACAACCTCATGCTACCATCCTTCTTCTTAACAAACAATACAGGCACTCCCCAGGGTGACACACTAGGCCTAATGAACTATTTCTCTAACAGATCTTCTAGTTGCTTCTTAAGTTCTGCTAGCTCTATGAGTGACATCCTATAAGATGTAGCTGAAATCAGTCCTGTACCTGGCACTAAGCCTATAGCAAACTTTATCTCTCTCTCAGGTGGTAAACTAGACACATTATCAGCAAATACTTCAGGGTACTCACATACTACAGGTATCTCACTCACCACAGCGCTACTATCAGATTTCAAAGAAGCTAAAAGCATGTAAACCTGGGCATCTTCCCTTAGAGACGCCTTTACCTGATTGGCAGTCATAAAATCTTTACTCTTACACTCGACAGGGTGACCAAAAACAACAGACTTATCAGCACAGTTTAGAAGGACATGGTTGGACGATAACCAGTCCATACTAAGAATGACATCTAGTTGACTTAGAGGCAAACAAATCAAATCAACTAGGAAGTTTCTATCATTAACAGATATAGAATAGTTTAAGCAAACATCAGAAGTAGAAACTGACCCACTATCTAGCGTTTCCACACTCAATTCAAAAGGCAAGGAAGAAACAGGCAATTTAAGTTTAGACACGCAAGCATGTGATATGAAAGAATGAGTCGCACCGGAGTCAAATAAAATCACTAAAGGATTACCAGCAATGAAACCCATACCTTGGATCAAGTCCTCGGATTGAGCAGCTTCAGTACCACTCAAGGCAAAGACCCTTCCTATAGCCTTAGGTTTACTGGCGCTCCCATTGGCATTCCCGCTTGACGCTACCGTTCCCTGCGTCTTTTGAGGACAATCACGAGTGATGTGTCCCTTCTCCTAACAGGTATAGCAGGTGATCTCTCTGTCTCCGCATTGGTTTGCTCGGTGACCCTCCTTTCCACACTTGAAGCATGTAATAGGAGTGGTAGAACCAACACTCCCACCCTTTGACGCTCGACCAGCTGCTGAAGCATAATTCTTCTTTTGCACTATGCCTTCGCTGCCACCTCCAACCTTAGGGTTTCCTGTTGCTCGAGAGTATGGCTTGCCCTTACTAGTTGCTTGGAACTTGTTCTGACTCCTCAAAGGCCCTCCACTCTTGTAATGTGCTGTCTTTGCCCGATTGTCTTCATCATAAATTCTGCACTTGTTCACCAACTCGTGAAAGCGTGTGATCCCTTGGTAGTTGAACACTTGTTTAATCTCGGGACGAAGGCCGCTGAGAAACTTGACGCACTTTGCTTCTTCATTGACTGCTCCCTCATATGACGTGCAGAATCGTACTAGGGCCTCGAATCTTGATACGTAGTCTGCCACAGTGCCTTCTCCTTGCTTCAGATCCAAGAACTCTGTCTGATTCTTGTTGCGCACATCATGTGGAAAGTACTTCTCCAGGAATAACCTTTTGAAGTTGTCCCAGTTCAAGGCGGTGCCCTCATCAATCATCCTTTGGCAGGTGCTCTGCCACCAGAAACCAGCATCTCCAGATAACATGAAAGCTGCTAAGGTCACCTTCTGAAGCATAGGGCAGTCCATTGCTCTGAAGATCTTCTCAATCTCGTAAATCCAGTCAGCCACTCCAACCGGTTCATAACCTCCTCGGAACGTAGGTGGATGGTTCCTCTGGAACCGTACAAGCCAGTCCGTCTCGTGGTGTTGGTTAAGGTTGCCAACAGCCTGTGCCATGGCCATCAAGGCATCGGCCATTGCTCGATCGTTTCTACCCCCAGCCATTACTCTTTCTGTATTTAAGAAAGGGTAAGCACACATACTAAGTAAAGCAGAAAAGCAAGGAAATCAAACAAACAACAATCAACCAAGCAGACAATTCACTCAAGCAACCAATCATTTACTCAACCAATCAATCAGATTAGCACATCAAAAGCATTGTAAACTCATAACTCAAGGCCGGTGAACCAACCTGGCTCTGATACCAACTAATGTGACACCCTTCTACCCCATACTATTATATGTTTCGTAAATAGAAGTTTAGAAAATGTAAAGTCCCTCGGTGGGTTAAAAGGTCCACAAACGCTCTTAATAAATCTCATAGTTCGAAGACGACTTTATTAAATGAACTCAAACTCCAAATTAAATCAATTATAAATAGCAGAAATCTCCATAGGAATAAAAAAATTAATAATCTACTGCCATCCAAGGCATCCAGAAGTTCATAAAAATACTCCTAATCTAGGAACATGGTAAAACCCCCAAGCACACCCGGATGTCACATCTACCATAGCATACCCTTTTATTCATAATCGACACCAGTTGTGTCCTCATCAACACCTGTAAAATATATCCACAGAATACGGTGAGGAAAAGGAATACTACTTATACATACACATAGAGAATACCCATCCTCACCCATAACATCATTACATCATGCCAACAATACATTAATCACCGATAAATAACATTCATCTAAAACTCAACATATATTTAATCATCCATATAACCATATACATGCCATATCATCATTCCTATTCATAACACATAAATATATTCTTTATGCATTCATCAAGCTCATCATCATCATAACCTCATTCATATATCATCATATAGTTCTCATACCATCATTCACCCAATTAATCATATATTCTATTCTCACACATAATACTCATCATCATGAATATTCATAACATCATTTAATAACACCATTTCATCATGAAATATCACACACCAATACTCCTCTCATCGTCTACCCAAAGATCATGACTTAGAACTCCACACAATGGGTGCACCTCGTCAATCACTATAGTTAGTACCAAGATAGTCTACCGGTGTTACCACACACTATCCGATAGGTTGTACCCCCTCTATGGGCCCGCACAACGACATTCGACCCTAGGTTGTACCCCCTCTATGGGCCCGTACAATCACTCCTAGGTTGCACCCCCTCTATGGGCCTGTGCATCGAACGCCCCATCTTGATCCCCTGAGTTGTACCCCCTCTATGGGCCCGCACAATTCATGTCTCATCACATGTGCTCAAGGCATCTCTCCTAAGTTATACCCCCTCTATGGGCCCGCACAACTTAGATCACATCATCATCAAAAGGTGATATACACCATCATCATAAATCATCATTATCATGCGTTAAAATGCTCATCATCAAACATCATCGTTATAAAGTGATATACACTTATCATCATCATCATACATCAATATGCTCATCATTAAACATCATCATAATAAGATGATATACACCGACATCATTATCATCATCACACTCATCATCAATTATCATCATAATACATCATCACACTCGGCATCAATTATCATCATGATACATCATCACACTCATCATCAAATATCATCATTATTCATCATCATAAGCATCGCAATCCTCATCAAACATCATTAATCATCAACACCATACTCATTATAAAGTACTCTCAAATAACATCAATCATCATCAAACAGTTAGGATCTCAAAATCCACTCTGGTAATCGATTACCAACCTCTAGTAATCGATTACCCGCAAACAAGGTCTCTGGTAATCGATTACAACCACCTTGTAATCGATTACCTGCAAGCAACCTCTCTGGTAATCGATTACAGCACCCCTGTAATCGATTACCCGTAAACAAACTCTCTGGTAATCGATTATAGCACCCCCGTAATCGATTACCAGCAAGCAAACAGTGCTTATGGGTTGCCCAGAACACTCTGGTAATCGATTACCACACCTGGTAATCGATTATCCGCGACACAGATAGTAGAATTCACGATTTCAAACCTCTCTAAACTCATCCAATCAATCCCTAATCAATCTTTTACGTCTAAACATCATACATAATCATTATTAGCATCCAATACTCCGTAAATCAACAATCAATTACAGATTATTCCATCAATTCATCAAAACCCCCAATTTCTCAATCCCTAATCACCCATTTTTCCATTATTCTCAATATAATCTCATCCAACACTCATCAATTTACATATAATCAATCATCAACCAACAGATTATATCTTCATTCTAAGTTATAAATTCATCAATTCAAAATTATACTCTTAGATTACTACCCAAACATCCCCTACATGCATATACAGGCAATACCCTCTCCCCCACCGTACCTTAAGCGAAGCTTGATCACAGCAAGGAAGTCCTTTCTTGGATTCTTGGCGTTCACTCCACAGCAGCTCTCTCTTGAGACTTCGTTTCTCCCTTCCTTAGCGTTTCGCTTACTGTCGAATGATACGAATAAGGATTAGGGTGCTCTGTTAACCCCTCCTTACTGAAATAACTAATTGGGCTTGGGCCCACTCTCACCCCCCCCCCCCCCCCCCCCATTATTCTATTTTCAATTAAAATTATCTTTACGAAATAAAACTAATAATAGCAATACTCCTATTATTTATTTCCCATTAAATTAATTATTTTCTTAATTAATCTATTTAATTTAATTAATATTTATCCTAATAAAATTTAGGATGTTACAACAGCAGCTGCCTGCTGCACACAGATTTTGTGGATCAAGTCTCAAGTGCAATACTATGCACTCAGATATTGCAATATCCCCATTTATTGTGATAACACAAGTGCTATAAACCTTGCTAAAAATCCTATTCATCATTCAAGGTCTAAACATATAGATATTAAGTATCACTTTATAAGAGACCATGTACAGAAAGGAAATGTTGAAATTATTTTTGTTGATACAAGAAACCAACTTGCTGATATCTTCACTAAGCCTTTAGTAGAAGAAAGATTTGTTGAGAATCTAAAATTATTAAATATGTGCTCGCTTAGTTAAAAATTGTAAGATGAGACAAGCTGTGACTCTCACAGAGATGAGACTAAAAAGTAGTCTGAGAAGAGATGACGTCTCTTGAAGCCATCAGACGATGGGTGTCTCACAATGCATCTCAACTCACGTCTCATCATTTAATGAGACGTTACTAAAAGTTAAAAGAGCCGTTAAATAACGGCTAGTAACTTCCCACTCACAAACAAACTAGCTGTTACTGTATAAAAAGGAGAGCCAACCACCCTCAACTGTATCATTAGCTGTTGCACCTGCCACTTGCGCACTCATTCTCTCTCTCCCTGGAACCTCTCCTTATTTAAACAATCTCACAACTCCCTGTCTCATCTTTCATCCTATCTCAATGTGCATCAAAATTGTTGGAATCAAGCTTCCCTACTCTGACAAATCATCCTCGTCCTCATCTCCTGAAACCAAAATGTCTTCCGATGGTGAACAATCTCAGTCAATCAGTGTACACTCAAGCCAAGAGAGTCTTAGTCGCTCTCCATCACCTCAACCAAGTACTGAGTCTGAACCCTCTCAGACCCAGTCCCTAAAATCTCCCTCATCTAAGTCCACCTCTTCCAAAAAGAATACTTCTCTTCCTCCAAGAATGAAATCCCAGAGGATTGCAGCTAACGTAGCCCAAACCACTTCACAAAAAACACCTAAATCCCCAGTACACATAGATCTCACTCAACCTGAGCCCTCCAGAATAGGAAAAGCAAACGTTGGTGAAGGGAGAAAGCTTTCCTTCCAATCTGACCTATTTGAGAACAGAGAGGCTGAAGATAAGTTCGTTCAGAAGTTTGTTGACAAGAATATCATAGTGGGAAGGGTTATCTCCACTCAAGAATTACGAGATGGAAATTGGGACATTGGTCCCTATCTAAGGAAGCAGGGCTGGGAAGACTATTTGTCAATGACAGAGCAAGTCTATCCCAGGATGACCAGAGCATTTTATGTTGGGTGCTACAGAGCCAAGGGCTCATCTCAAGGCTTGCCTCATGTTATCACAAGCCTCAAGGGAGTTCATATGGAACTAACTGAAGAGACTCTTGGAGGCATCATCCAAGCTCCTGTAGGAGGAAATAGGCTCTATAATGAAGAGAAATGGTGGAATCAAGTTGGCATTCCTGCAGCAAATGTGGGAACCTCTCTGTTCAAGGAAGGAGTCATCTCTGATTTAGCCTCTTCCCTCAATCTCTTTGGTAAATTCCTCTTTCATCTCGTTGCCAAGTGTATCATGCCCAGGGCAGGAACCTCCAACAAGGTTTACAATCAGGATATGATGGTAATGTATCATCTTAAACATGGTATCCCTCTCAACCTACCTTTTCTCATTCTTAGACATATGGAACATGCTTTTCACAATGCAAAGATCACTGCTTCACTTCCTTTTGGCATGATAGTAACCAGAATTATGAAACATTTTAAAGTTAATTTGAGTGGGTGTGAAGTGTCTGCTGAGAAACCTGGATATATAGGAAAAGTAAATTTGAAGTCTCTTGGCCTAGATGGTAAGGTCATTCCTGCTCCTACTTTTCCTCTTGACAATCCTCCTACCCTTCCTATGGCTTCACAAGCATCTCCTTCATCTAAGATGTCTGATACTCATAAGAAGAAGAAGAAAGTTGCAAAAGACAACTTAGAAGGGTCTCAGGTAGATGCTGAGATCACAAAAGAAGACAAGAAAAGGAAATCTCATCAGTCTGTCTCAACAGAGACAGAGACCAAGAAGAAGAAGAAAAAGAAGATCACTTCTAAGCACGTCTCATCTGCCCTCACCCAATCAGAACCTCAACCTCTCACCTCTGAGGCACCTCACATGGAAGAACCTACACCTACTATGCAGGAACCTATTCCTGAGCCTCAGCCTTCATCTCTTCCACCTCATACTGTGCTCCTTTCCGCAGCACAAGCCACCACTTAAGCTGAAGCTTCACCTGCCACCAAAATTATTGTTGAGACTTTGGTGAGTTTGGAAAAGGAAAATCCTACTCCCACACATGAGTTCCCCACTGCTCAAGTAACCTCTTATGAGATCCCCGCTAATGAATTCTTCACTAATGAGATCCCCACTGATGCATTTCTTACTACTGAGCTACCTACTGTCGATGCTCCTGCCCCTCAGAAAACTCCTCAAAGATATGAGCCATCTTATTCTCACCAAACCTCTTTCCCTACTCCTGGGAAATTCTTTGTGGATACTGTGCAGTTTGATTCTCCTCAACCTAAGTATGATCAATCTGCTCCTCAAACAGCACAACCAAAACAAGCCCCATCTTCTGAGCCCTCCATTCCCACTCATATCTCACCATCCATCAACATCTTTCTTAACCAGCTTCAGCAAGAGCAACAACAGTATCAACAAGATCTCAACACCAGACTTGAACAGAATCAGAAAAGGATTCTCAAGAAGATGAAACATCAGAAAAAGAGGTAAGAGGCTATCCTTGATGGACTAGAAACAGTCCTTCAAGCCATTCACACTTCAAATGATTTAACTAAAAAGATGAATCTCCATCTCTCCAATCTTCCTCCTCTGCCTAAGATTCCACAAGCTGTCATACGCCCATCTGGACCAGACTCTGACTCATCCTCTTCTCCTTCTTCCTAGCTATACTAGTCTCCTTTGTTTGATAATGGCAAAAGGGGGAGGGTTGGTTAGACGCTTTAGCATCTGATGAGAGTCTTAGTTTGTTTATTTACAGCTCTGTGTAGTCTGTTTAGGATGTTTTGAAAAGTTTAAGATGTAATAGCATCTTTTCTTTTGTTTTGATAAGATGCAGTGACATCTTTTGCTACCAAATTATGTACTTCCTTTCTAATTAATGAAATGACTCTCTGTTCACAATCTTGTGCTATGATTAATCTCTAAAAAACTTCTTTAGCAAAATAATATGTAAAACAACTTTCAACAGTTTAGATCTTAAACTCAGGGGGAGCTCATCTCTTTAAAAGAAATTAAAATTGCATAGCTCAGGGGGAGTTATTTTCTGCAACTATAACCTGAAACTGAAACCACTTAATATTTAAACTTTATGGTTTGCCATAATCAAAAAAGGGGGAGATTGTTGAGACAAACTCACCTTCATATGTTTTTAAGATGACAAACCATTAAGTTTTAAATATATGATATGCTCTCTTTGTTGATACTAACTGTTTGCTCAAGTTTGTGGCAGAACATTGTTAGAATTTATATTGCAGATCTTAACATCATAAAGAGAAGCACCATGTGAAAGAAACAAGGAAGAAATGAAGAGCCTAAAGCATCAGATGAAATACAGATTCAGCAACAGCTTGAGACTCGTCTCAAGAACATATGCAAGGCCATGAGACTATCTCAAGGAAAATAGACAAGTCTATCAGTACAGTATGAACTACATTAAGAATGTCAAACAAGAACCATGAGACTTGAAATTAAAAAAGGGAAGAGATCAGCCAAAGAAAAGATCAGATGCAAGAGCAGCTTGAGACGCTGTCTCATGATCAGACGCCATCTCAAGGTCAGATGTTGTCTCAGGTTCAGATGAGAAGAGTTAAGTGCCTTGCAGAAAGAAAGAGTCAGATCCTGTAAAGAGGCTCAAGTACAGTCTAACAAGTCAAGCTATCAAGTCAGAATAAAGTAAAGACTAGTACACTGTGCAACTGTCAACAGTGACATATGTACTTGGAAAGCAACTTGTCACATTCAGGAAGCATGGGCTGACTCATGTCTAACGGCTCTCCAACGGTCATAAACGACCAAATATTCTTTGATATAAAAGGTTGAAGGCCACAGTAGAAATCGTGAGAGACTACATCAATCATTAAAAAAAATCCACTGCATCCTAACTCATCTCAAGTGACATCTCAAGTGCCTATCTCAAGCAGTTCATATTCAGAGCTTATCTCAACTTGAGAATCTCATTAGTCTCCATCTCTCTCTCCTGATACAACTTGTATTATTATCATTTAGAAGAGAGAACTACTAGCTTAAACCTATTGCCTATTCATACACTGTATGTAAGCTAGATCCATCTCAAAATCTCATTCTCTTGTAATCTGTCTCATCTAAGATAGGAAGTATGCCTAGTCTTAGAGTGAGTTGTTTGCGTCCTGAAGAGGCTGTAAGAATACTTGTGGCTCAGCCAAGGTAGGAGTACATGTGCTTAGTGTGAGAGACGTCCTGAAGAGGCTGTAAGAATACTTGTAATTGACGAGTTGTCAATAGTGGAAATCTCACGTGTTGTGAGGACTGGACGTAGCCCAAGGTGTGGGTGAACTAGGATAAGATCCCTGTTCCATCTCTCTTCCTTATCTCTTCATCTTGCTTTATACATATCTTATCTTAAATCTGCAAACAACTAAGTGCTTTGAAACATAACCGAATCTGATTTGAGATTTCAAGACCACTAGAACATAATTAAATCAACTGTAATTGAAACTGTTTATAACATGTCTTAACTGAGACCCCAAGTCAGCAGACTTGAGATCACATCTCAACTTTCAATTTCAGTGTGCAAACTTCAGGAACAATTTTTTTTTAAAGAAAGTCTCTATTCAACCCCCCTTCTAGAGACATTCAGCCAACTTCATATATTGCTCTTCCTCCTTTCGAAAGAGTTCAGCCAAATCAAGAAGAAGTCTTTGGACGTGTCCACTGGGATGCGTCTCAAGAGTTCGATGGATATTATCCAATGACTCTTTTCTCAATCCATTTTTTATGAATTGGATCTTATCTTCTCGATTCTTTGAAACCATTCCAAAGTCCCTACAATTGGAATTACAAGTCCACCTTGCACATTTATGGCACACTCCCATTCTCTTAGCTCTTCTCTTTTTAGAATATGAGCTTTTGCCCATTCCTGACATGTGTTTAGCAAATGAGTCTTGAAACTCACCTGCTAAATGTACCTTGGCCTCAATGATCCAACGCACATCCTCAGGAAGGCCTAAGTGTTTCAATACCCTCAACCTTTCCAACCTACACTTGTAAATTTTCCTAAGAATGTTTTGAGGAAGAGTAGGGAACCAAAATTTGAGTTTGGTGAGAGCTTCCTCCATTCTTTTCTTCTTGAAAGGTTGTTTAGGACAAGGTTTGATAGCTCTATATATAATGGTTCAGAAGAATGAGTCGATGGCTTGCATAACATGCAAAAGAATAAACTAAGGGAAAACCCTAGAATATATTTGCATGACTCTATCAGATGAAAACAAAGATCAATAATATGTGTTCTTTTTTTAATTTTTTTATTTTCGGTTTTTTATTATTTTTTTTGTGATTTATTCATTTTTATGAGATTTTCTTAATCCAACCTAAATGTGCTAACATTCATCAACCTATTATATACAAAGAATGAAATTTTCTAACACAGAGTTATTTCTATTCCTATAATGAAATGAACACGTCATATTTACAGTTTGAGAATGATGCATGATGCAAATATATACAGATTAATAACACAAGCCTAATGCATGAAAATTAGCAAGATGATATGGCATTTTGAATGCAAATGGTTTAAGATACAACACTCTAAATACATGTTAGCATTGACATATGTTGACACAAAGAAAGAAATCACATTGGATGAGTGTTGTGGTGATTGAAAGGATGATGCAAATTGAATGATATGGAATATATGCATGCATATGAGATGAGGGTTAATGGAGTTCACAACAATGTTAATGAAGAAAGGATGATTTTTTTATTTTGATTATTTTGATTTATTATTATTATTTTTTTAAAATTTAAAGAAAAGGAATTTTCATCCCACAATTTACTTTTCTTTATTTATATGATTTTTAAAAATGTATGAGAAGTAGGGAACAACCATGTTAATGAAGAAATGTTATTTTTTTAAAAAAAATTGATTTTTGATTTTTGATTTTTTAATTTTTTGATTTTTTTTTTAAAAAAATTGAAAGATAAGGGGTTTTCCCCTAAATTTATTTTTCTTTATTTTTTATGATGTTTTTTTTTAAAATAAGTGAGATACAATGTTAATGAAGAAAAGCTAATTTTTATTTTTGATTTTTGGATTTTGGATTTTTTATTATTTTTTAAAAAAAAATTGAAAGAAAAGAGGTGTTCTTTCAAATTTACTTTTCTCTATTTTTTTATGATTTTTTTTTAAAAAATGAGATGATTTGGAATGCACAACAAGAAAAGTTAAGTTTTATTTTTTGATTTTTGATTTTTTTATTTTTTTAAAAAAAAATTGAAAGAATAGGGGGTTTTCCCTCAAATTTACTTTTCTCTATTTTTTTATGATTTTTTTTAAATGAGATGATTTATTAAAGAATGAGTTTTACTACTAAGTGTTAGGTAAATATGTACAATATGGAATGGAAGAAAGAGACCAAGCATGCTCCTCATGTGTCTTAAGTTAGGTAAAACCCTATGGCAATGTATACCTAAGGTTATGACTCTAACTTTGGTGGTCACTAAGCTCGTCTAAAGTGCATGGCTTCAAGGACGGGTCTAGACTCCTCACGTATACAATGGCTCCCAGATTGCCCTGATCTAAAATATAGATAAGGACCCGATCCATAAACCAAGCCATAAGTAGGGAATAATACCCCTCTCAATTTGACTGATCCATGATACCGGTAACAATCTGAGCGATGCACCAACAATCACTAAGTGAGCATAAGACACCTCAATAGAAATTGTTGGGACATCTTCTCATCTTAGGCTCGCATAGGCTCGGGTATAGAGCCCAATAAGTGTGTGAGGTAAGTGATTGTGGAGTGTGTGAAAGGAGCACAGAAATTTGAACCTAATAACTATCTTTCTTGCAAAATAAAACAAACAATAGATATATACACATATACAAATCTCCTACCTTAGGGTTTAAACAAAGTGTATTTACAATGAAATAAAATATTGAATGAAATTTCACAATAAAAAGAGATATATAAAACGTTATGAACAAAGTATTTACAACAATATATAAAGAATAAAAACAAAAAAGGGTAACATAAATATTTTCAACAATTAACTCACCTTGCACAATTAATTATAAGAGGCTTGACTCTCAGATGTCCCCAGTGGGGTCGCCAGCTGTCGCAACCGGGATCGCGACGGGGGGAAGGCAAGCCGAATAAGGAAAATAATATTTAAAGATTTAATGGAGTCGCCAACAAAATTTATTTTAAAGGGAAAATTTTAGGAAAGCCCTTTTAAAAAAAAAAAGAAAATGGTCTTTGGAACCAGATTTGGATTCGGGAGTCGATTATGTGTAGGGAAGGTATTAGCACCCCACAACATCCGTCCTAAGACGGTTCCTAAGACGGTTACCTTTAATTAATTGTGCAATTGTAGTTAACATTAAAAATATTTATTTTACCCATTAAAATTGAAAAAGGAACTATTTTTTTGTAATTTTTACTTTTTATTTTTTTGATATTTTTGAGTAAATGAAAGAATTTGTTTAAGAAAATAGTTGATTTTTATTATTGAAAAGGAGAAAGACATTTTGAAGAAATCTTTTTGATATTTTTTAAATTTTTTATTTTTATGTATTTTATGATGATTTGAGAAAACTTATTTAAGAAAATGATTTTTTTTATTAACAAGGAAAAAACATTTTTTTTTTTGAATTTATTTTGGCTTGACGAGTTTGATTCCCGCTCCTACGTATCCCCAGCTGCAATGGAGAAATCAAAGCCACGTAGTTCTGAATAACAAATGATTGTGAAATTAATTGATTTCAAGTTTGAAAAAGAGGACTACAAAAATATTTTGAGATAGATTTTTTTTACTTTTTACTTTTTGATTTTTAAATGAAACAAGTTTATTAAGAAAAGACACATTTTTTTATTTTTTAAAAGAGAGATTTTTTTAAGAAAAGTCATTGAAAAGAAATTTAAATTTGACTAAAATTAAAAGCTTTGATAGTTAAAATTCTATTTTTCTAAAAACAAAAATCCTCTTTTTTTTATAATTGGGCCGCATGGTATGCCGGCCCAATTATGTGAAATGAAAACAACACAGGGCTTGTAGAATTAGGGTTGTAGGATGAAAGGAATATATGACAGAGGGAAGAGGGCGGCAGATCATTTAGGGTTAGAGAGGAAGAGAAAGAAAGAGAGAGCGAGGGAAAGAAAGAGGCTGAGAGAGAGGGAGAAGGAGAGATGAGAACAGTGGCAGCCATTGAAGGGAGGAGAAGATGGCTGGGCGGCCGCCGGTGAGAAGCTGGCACGCGGTGGCCTTTGGCCGCGACGGCGGCAGACAGACGAGAGGCAGTCGTGACAGCGGTGGTCTACGGAGGAAGATGAACGTCTGCGATGAGGGTTGCAGGTAGAGGGGACGCGAACAAAGGCCGCTCTTTGTCGCGGCTGACGGACCGGGGTGGCTGCGCGGCGGTGGTACATGGTGGTTGTGGTGGAAGGAGGAATGTACAGCTGTTTGTAGGAAAAGTGAGGAAAATGGTGGTTGATTAGGTGGTTGTTGTGGTTTGGGGTGGTGGTGGTGGTTCACAGTGGTGGACGGTGTTTGGACAGTGGCCATTTCGGCATGGCCTATTGACGGAAGCACGGACGACGTTATGATGGAGGGGGCCGTGAGCAGTGGCTCACAGTGGGCCGTAGGCACGCTGAGGTGGGCAGGTGCGGCGTAGCCGTGATGAAGGAAGGCCAACATCCTCTTTTCTTTCTTTCCCCAGATTTTCTTTGTTTTTGCTTATTTTTGTAATTCACAAACGCAGTTGCAATCTGATTTTTGTTTCTGAAATTTGGGTGCAGATTATGTTGGCTAGGATGGTGATTGGAGTTTGGATTTCACGGTGGTGATGGAGACTTGAAGGCTTGTTGTACTATTTTTTATTTTTCAATTGTTTCTTTGAATATTGGGACTCTAAAATTTTTGTGAAGGACTGTATTGATTGCATATTCAGATTATGTTCTTTCTATTTCCTCCCCCCCCTCCCCCGTCCTCACCATTCTCTATGGATTTCATTTATCAATGTAAAAAGCATAAGTGATCATGGAGCAGTTGGTGAATGTCTAGTTTTTTAGTGGACAAGAATATTGGGAATATTAGAGTTGGCGATGATGCCGTGGAGAAGAAGAAGATTCCCCTAACTACTCTTTTGTAGTGTAGAGAGGGGGGATTGAAATTTTGTGGTTCTCTTTGATCTTCTCTTCCCCCGTTGAGAGCCTCCTAAATTTTATCCAATTCAACTGCCCCCCTTCAATAATCTTCTGAATTGTATAATAATAACCAGGCATTGTCAAAAATGAATTATGCAAACCACAACCAATAGCACGACATAACATAAATGAATGAAAAACAGTGACTCAAAGTCATCATTATTTTTTCTTTTTTTTATTTTGCATATTTTTGTTTTATTATTAATTGGTAATACTGATATGCACAAACATCATTTTTTTCTTAATTTATATGAAACTATTATACTAAAATGACATTAAAAGGGGTGCACAAAAATGCATGAAAGAAAAGAAAAATATTTTTTTATTTTAATGAACCGGACAAAATTAGGTGTTCACATTTATTTTGCTTTTATTATTCCATTTGTAAAGGAACTCATTAATAAACCAGGCCTAATCCTGTAGACGCATCTTCATTAGGATACTCACACTACCCATCAATCCCTAGATACGACCATGTGTCAGAATCTGGAATTACTATCAACTAACCTTTGCTATCGATAAACAGGCCTAATCCTGTGAACGCCCTTCATTATGGTACTCACACTACCCATCACTCATTAGTAATGCTCATGTGTCGGTCACTGATTACCGAGTACTCTTATTCACTCAGAGAATGAGTTTCTTCAGTATCCGCTCCCCCATTCTCAATCTTAGTCGAAACTAGCCTATAACTCCGGCGCAAGCGCGGAAGTTAGGAATTAAGCACAGAATAAGATTACCAATTTTATAGATAGGGAGCTCATAAATAATAAGATACAGTTTACATACACTTGGGGATAGAATCAACTACATTCAATCCCACTAGAGAGTTAACTACTCATGGTAGCCATACAAACCACCGAAGATGTTGTCACCATCTTCAATCCTCGTGCAGCGCTCTGCCTCTCCTATTCTAAAATTAGAACTGGTGCATTATCACTGAAATATAACTAAATTACAATGATTGTGCACACCTAATCTGGTGAAAGAGGGTCCTATTTATAGGCTAAGGAAAGACAAAGAAAATTGGGGAGAAATCTATCTAAAAACGGCAACAGGGCAAGAATCTCGTGTTCTGCGCTTCACCCTGTGCTACAGCGCAGGTTGCAGCGCAGAAACCAGAGAATTGCGCTTCACCCTGCACTACAGCGCAGGTTGAAGCGCGCAACACGTTATGCACAACTTCAATCTTTCTCTTTTTAACTTGATCTCTCCCCGAGACTGGTTTTGGTTGATTTGTCTTTCCTTGTTTCCCTTTTCTTGATGGGATCTTGCATTTATTGAGAATCCTGGATTTAATTGGGAAGGATGTCTCCAGAATCCTTGTTTAATTGACAGTGATATCTTCATTAATTGCTCTCAAATAATCTTCCAATCTTCATTAAATCTCTTCAATTAAACTTCAAATCTTGCAGATATATCCCTTATTTAATGTTATCTTTCCTTCATATCAAATCTTTGCAATATCCTGCAAAAATCAGCACAATTTATATCAAAATAGCATCGAATTCAAATCCAAGAGTAATAAATACAATTTATCTAATATTAAATAATAAGGAATTAATTTGGGGCAAAAATACCATTTTATCCTTGATAAGTGAACTAAAAAGTGCTCTAATTTATCATATGATTTTCACTTACCAGTATGCTCGGATGACTTCAAGGTCTGTTTCGTCACCTACATGCTACAAGGTGAAGCGAAGAACTGGTGGCGAGGAGTCAAAGATGGATTGACTCCCTTGGGGACTTCGCTTACCTGGGAGGGGTTCCCAGCAGCTTTCCTACGGAAGTACTTTCCAGACCACGTGAGGCAACAGAAGGAATTGGAATTCCTGCAGCTGAAGCAGGGTAGCATATCGGTAGGCCAGTATGTTATTGAACTAAGAGGAAAGAAGGATGGCATACCTGGTGAATCTGATTGGAACTATGTTCACACTCTTTTCCTTTTGTAAAGATGTTTTATAATGCAACAATGAGGATTTTTTGTTCTTATTATGTCACCAATAATATCTATATGAAGGAGGTATTTGAAATTGAAGGGAAGATGATGGCAACTGCTAGTGGACTTCTGAGCTGGGAGCTGGGAGCTGGTGAGTTAGTGGCAAGCTTAGACTTTTTAGGGATGCTTGGAGCTGAGTCAAGCCTTGGTCAAACATGTTTTGGTCAACTCTCCCATGGTCAATGATGGCGCTTGTCAGTAGAATTCTGAGCTGACTGCTAAGATCACAGGAGCTGGTGGCAAGCATGGACCTACTAGGAGTGCTTGGAGTTGAACCAAGCATGGGTCAACCTCATCATGGTCAACCCATTGACTTTTGGTTAACCTATTAACCTTTGACCTTGGACTCAAGTCAACATACAAGACTCAATCTGATTAGGATTAATAAAAGTAGGATTAATTTTAGGATTAAATTGTAATTAGGACATACTTGTAATTTTCCCTTTTCTTCCTAATTTGGGCGCTAAAATGAGGGGTTTATTGGCTTAGGAGTTGGTTTAGCTACTTAGCCTTGGGATCATGGTTCAAATCCAATTAGGAGAAGCTTTTCACTCATTTTTTATTTTCTTGTATTTTCCTTCCCTTGGCCGCCTCCTCCCACTCCTATATATAGGAGGCTCCTCTCTTGTATTTTTACAACTTTGATGAATAGTAAAGGCATTCTGCCCAAATTCCTCCTCAAGTGTGAGTAGAGAAGGCTTGGTGGTTCTTGCTCAAACCAACCAGAGACTTATCTGATTCTCCTGAATCAGTGGTGTCTAACACTGGGACTTATCTGTTGTGGGGGTTGCCTGCTTCAGTGGCGTCCAATCCATCTCTTTCTCTTCCACTTTTCCTTTCATTTTCTCTCATTTTCTTGCATTTTCTTGCGTGAATATAGTTGTTGCCTAACTTCTATATTTCACAAATTAACTGCCTATTCTTGATTCTAATCGATTGTTTTTGCTCAATTCTAGATCCGTAACAATCCTGCTATCAAACCTTTGACCTTTGACCAATTGACCCAAGTCAACATGAAGACTCCACTTAATTAGGAATTAAGTATGATTTCATTGTATTAGGACATGATTGTAATTTTCTTAATTCTCACTCGTGTTTGGGCGTTAATTTTAGTGGGTTTAGTGGCTAAGAGTTGGCTTAGCTAAGTGTCTGGGAGGTAATGGGTTCAACACCCAATTAGGATAGTTTTCACTCATCTTGTATTTTTCTTCCCACCACCTAGCCACCTCCTTTTCCTATAAATAGGAGGGGCCTCTCCTTCATTTGTAAGCTTGATTTTATAGTAAAGGCATTATGCCAAAATTCCTCCTCAACTTGTGAGTAGAGAAGGCTTGTTGGTTCTTGCTCAAACCAACCAGATACTTATCTGATTCTCCTGAATCAGTGGCATCTAGCACCTGAACTTATCTGCTATAGGGGTTGCCTGCACCAGTGGCGTTCACACCATCTCTTCCTTTTCCATTTTCTCTTTTAGTTTCCTTCTTTTTTGGTCATTTAGGCCGCAACTTTGCTGCAGCCTTTTGGTCTCTTTGATCGGTTCTAACTTGTGTTTTTGGTTCCTTGGCTCCAATTCCAGATCCGGGAAAGGAAGTGCTATCAATTGGTCATCAGAGTTTATTAAATTTGGAGCTGTTTAGGGGTCTCTCCCACCATTTTGGCAGCGGATTTGTGCACTAAATAGGTACAGAATTTTTGGTTTATTTCTTACTTTATCCATGTTTTCAAGCTCAATTTCCATATAATTGTTGGACTTGTAGACTGTTTTGAGCCTGAGGTGCTCTTCCGCTGCACTACAGCTTTTAATTGCCTGTCTTCTTGCTTGATTTGAGCTAGTATTGGGGACTGTATGGCGCGGTTTATGTACCCCCTCTATGTGTTTGATAATATGCTTGCTCAAATTTCCATAAGTGTTCTTGATTGCTCTTGAACTGATTGCTTGAAATAACTGTTGTTTGTGGTGGAATGTGGTAAGTGGAGGCATTGTTGTCTTCATTTTTCAAAGATCGTTCACCTACATTTTCTCCCCCAATCCACTTTGTTAATTGTTCATTCCCATATACAAGTTCATCATATTCATCTCTTTACTTTTCCGCTTTTAATTTTCAGTCATTTAATTTCAGCTTCTCTCATCCTTTTAATTTTTTCCGTCCCCTCTACTTTCTGCTATTTACTTTCTATCCTCCCCATCCTTTTAATTTCAGTTTTCCCCTTTACATTCTTGCTCTTTAATTTTGCGCAATTTTTCCTCTTATTTTTGCCAATTTTGTGCTTTCTTTTGGCATTGTTTTGTTCGTATTCTGCTTGTGACACCCTTCTACCCCAAACTCTTATACGTTTAATAAATTGAAGTGTAGAAAAGGTAACGTCCCACAATGGGTAAAAGGTTCACATAACTCTCTTATTGAAAACCTCATTAGTTCGAAAACAACTTAATTAAAATAAAACGAAACTCAAATGTATTAAAATACTCATGCAGCGGAATCTCCAAAAAATATAAAAGTTACTAAACATCCTACTTGTTGTGCAAGGATTCCAAAACAGTTTACAAAAACCTTCCTAACTAGAAACATAAAGAAAGAACCCCCAAAATTATGCCCTGATGTCATATATACCAGAGCACACTCCCTTTAATCAAAACTCGACACCAGTCCTGTCATCATCAATACCTGTAAAAATATCCACAGTATAACGGTGAGGAAAAGAATACTACTCATACATACACATAGGAGGCTACCCTATCCTCACCCTCATGTTAACAACATCATCATCAATCATACCACATACCCAAACATCAAATAATCCATAAGATAATAATCATCTATAAATCAGCATATAACTATTCATCTATATCATTATATAAGTCTCATACCATCATTCACCAATGGAATCACATACTCCATTTCCACACATAATACTCAATCATCATTAATACTCATAATATCATTATTTACTCAGTTTCATCATCAAATATATCACATATATACATCCATCATGCATACATCAAAACAAATCGTCATCATATCATAACTCAGTTCATCATTAAGTATAAATCATCATCCCATGCACCAAAACTCATTAACAACATCATATAACTCAATACCATCATCGAGTATAACACATTATCATATGCACCAAAACTTATCACCAACATTATATAACTCAATACCATCATCGAGTATAACACATTATCATATGCACCAAAACTTATCACCAACATTATATAACTCAATAACATCAGTGAGTATAACACATTATCATATGCCCCAAAACTTATCACCTCACCTACCCAAAGATCATGACTTGGAACTCCGCACAATGGGTGCACCTCGTCAATCACTATAGTTAGTAACAAGATAGTCTACCGGTGTCACCACACACAATCCGATAGGTTGTACCCCCTCTATGGGGCCGCACAATGACATTCGACCCTAGGTTGCACCCCCTCTATGGGCCAGTACAAATCACTCCTAGGTTGCACCCCCTCTATGGGCCCGTGCATCGAACGCCCCATCTTGATCCCCTAAGTTGTACCCCCTTTATGGGCCCGCACAACTCAGTTCACCTCCTGAATTGTACCCCCTCTATGGGCCCGCACAATTCAGGTCTCATCATATATGCTCAAGGCATCTCTCCTAAGTTGTACCCCCACTATGGGCCCGCATAACTCAATTCACCTCTTGAATTGTACCCCCTCTATGGGCCCACACAATTCAGGTCTCATCATATATGCTCAAGGCATCTCTCCTAAGTTGTACCTCCTCTATGGGCCCACACAACTTAGGTAACATCATCATCAAAAGGTGATATACACCATCATCATTATCATCATCATCATGCATTATTATGCTCATCATTAAGCACCATCATCATAAATTGATATACACTATCATCATTAACATCATCATCAATAAGTGATATACACTATCATCATTAACATCATCATAACATTCACCATCATCATTAATCACATTGCATATTATGCACACCAAAACATCATCAATCACATGGCATATTCATCAATCATTATGCACACCCAATCATCATCAATCACATTGCATATTCACCGATCATTATGCACACCAAATCACCATTAGTATTCAATATCATCACCAATCTCATTACATATTATGCACACCAAACATTATAAAGCATTATCACACATCATCAATCATCATTAAGCACTCAGGATCTCAAAATCCACTCTGGTAATCGATTACCAACCTCTAGTAATCGATTATCTGCAAACAAGGTCTCTGGTAATCGATTACAACCACCTTGTAATCGATTACCTGCAATCAAACACACTGGTAATCGATTACAACATCTCTGTAATCGATTACCTGCA
Source organism: Sesbania bispinosa (assembly GCA_026901365.1). Lineage (NCBI taxonomy): Eukaryota > Viridiplantae > Streptophyta > Magnoliopsida > Fabales > Fabaceae > Sesbania > Sesbania bispinosa. The sequence continues at coordinate 2,292,432 of QLOH01000044.1, forward strand.
AACAAACTCTCTGGTAATCGATTACCACAATCCTGTAATCGATTATCATCGAACAAACAACACTTCTGGATTGCCCAGAACACTCTGGTAATCGATTACCACTCCTGGTAATCGATTACCCGCGACGCAGATTCCACGATTTCTAACACTTCTATATCACTCTATTCAATCCTTTTCAATCAAACACCATTCATAATCATTAATATTCATCAAACTCATCAATCTTTAACAGTTTTCCATGGTTTTCCCATCAAAACCCCAAATCATCAAACCCTCATTAACCCCTTTTCACCATTCTCTTTATGCCCATTCAACCCAATCAAGATTCACAAAGATTCACAGAATTAATCATCAATCAACATGTTTTCATCATACAATACTCAATATATATATATATATCAATTTCGAATTTAGAGTCTTAGAGGGTCTTATGGTTGCCCTCACTACCCAAGCACCCCTACATGCATATACAAGCAGCACCCTCTCCCCCGCCGTACCTTAAGCGAAGATCGATTATAGCAAGGAAGTCCCTTTCTTGGTTCTTGATGCTCACTCTGCAGCAATCCCCTCTTGAGACTCGGTTTCTCCCCTCCTTAGCGTTTCGCTCTCTGAAGATAATACGAATAAGGATTAGGGTGACTGATAACCCCTCCTCACTAGAATGCCTAATTGGGCTTGAGCCCACTCTCAACCCCCTTCTCCTCTTTTTAAATTTAAGATCTTTATGGATAAAACTAATAATAATATTGATCCTATTATTTATTCATCTATTTAATTAATTATTTCCTCTACTTATTTATTTAATTTAATTAATATTTTACTTAATAAAATTTTAGGATGTTACACAGCTTGTCTTCTTGGCATTCAGATTGAAAATTTGAATTTATTGCTATTCCAACCTTAGGAATTCTCTGTTTGATTACAGAAAATGTTCACCAATAGATTGGTTTTTTACTCATAAATTTGGAAGAAGTTCAACAAATCACAATTGTTGAATTTCCTTCAAAAATTAATTCCAATCTTAAAATTGAATCCAGCACGTTAGAAACGACGTTTTGTGATTGTGTAATCAATACGGAACTGCTAAGCAACTAATTTTACTAAATACTTCTAATTCAATAAGCTCGATTAAAAATTAATGTTTCACCCACAAATTAACTTTTCATCTTTAGGTTATCAACTATTTGTTTCAAGCTATTTTTGCTAAATATATCCTCTATATCTAAATCTAAAGTGCAATATTAACATACCAAAGAGTTGTGGCTCAGTTGGTAACGTAGACTGAGATTGTGGGTAGAGATCACAGTTCAATCTCCACTAAACACACTCTTAAGGTCTGTTTGGTTCAAATGAGGGGAGGGATTTTAATGAAGAGGAGTGGAGGGGAGGGAAGGGGAGGGGAGGTTTTTTCTTGTTTGGTTCGAGGAGGGGAGGGGAGGGAAAATTAATCCTTATTTGTTTGGTTCACAAGGGGAGGGAAGGGAAAATAAAACTAATTTACTTTTATACCCTTTAAATATTATAACATAAATTTTGTAAACTTGGTATTAATAAAAATAAGTATGCTTATATATTCCATTTACATAATTTCATTTTATAAAGTAATCATCAAGAAGTTCCTTGTCTTGTGTTCAAAACTTGTATTCCCTAATCAACACATAACAAAGAGATGCCCAAAAAACACAGAAGAAAATATATATAAAATAAATAAATAACAAGGTTATAGTTTAAATATATTTGAATATTATGATTTTTTATTAAAATATGATGAGATATAATTTAAATATATTTGAATATTATGCTTTTTTTATTATTTTATGATTAGATATAGTTTATTTTATATTATTTTATAATGATAATTTTAATATATTAACACGTAATGATATTATATAATGATAATTTATACATATAATGTTAATATAATATGATATTATAATATATTATATAATATTTTCTCTCTTTCTTTCTAAAAAATTTAAATTTTTAAACATTAATGTGTACTCGCGGATACCTGCAACCCGTATAGATACTCGTTAAATTTTTAAACTATAATTTTTTTTGTGTAAACCATAGGTATCCCATGTTACAAGTAGGGATGAGAATAGGCTGAGCCGAGCTAGGCTTTGCAAGGCCTGAGCCTGGCATGCACCTTAAATCCATGGCCTGAGCCTGGCATGTTACCTGACATAGGCTTTATTTTATGGTCTGAGCATGACCTATTTAAAGTCTGACAAGGCCTGAAAGCCTGTTTAAAAGCCTGTTTTATAGTAAGGTACTTGAGTATTGATGGGTTTCTGGCAAGCGAACCAAAAATCTAGTAGTATAATAGTAAGAAAAGTATCGTATCCACAGGGAACGGTCAATTCACGTGTACTCGTGATCTAATTATCAAGGGATAAAACGGGTTGAGAATATTATTGTGCGAAAAACGTAGATAGCAAATTAATAATCAATTGAATTTAGAAAGGAAGAGTTAGAGACACTTTACTTGGATTAGGAATTAACTTCATCTCATCACACCCCTCATGTATGTCAAGACTACCCAATATTTATAGGCTTTGAACTATAACACTGTAGACAAACTATATTACTAAGACCCCGAGTTACCAGGCGCCACTCACACTCAAAGGTAATCCATGCGGGTTCTCCCAAGCGACAGACTTACCCTCGGCTTATTTTGCTTTCTTTATTCCGTTTGTAAAAGAACTAATTGATAAACGAGGCCTACTCCTCTGGACGCTCCTTCGCTAGAGTACTGTCACTACCCATCACTCATTAGAATACACCCACGTTTCACTTCCTAGATTGACAATCAACTAATCATTTGCTATCGATCCATTAGACCATGTCTATCCTTTAGATGCCCTTCATTAGGATACTCACACTACCCATCAATCATTAGCAACACCCATGTTTCAGTCACTGGTTAATCGAGTATTCTCATTCACTCAGAGGTTGAGTTTCCTATGTCTAGGCTCCCCCAAACTCAATCCTAGTCGTAACGTTAATTACAAACTAGCCTATAACTCCGGCGCAAGCGCGGAAGTTAGGAATTAAGCACAGAACAAGATTACCAATATTATAGCTAGGGAACTACATAAATAAATAGATAGAGTTCAACATACACTTAGGAATGGAATCGATTACATTCAATCCTAATGGAGAGTTAACTACACAAGGTAGCCATACAAACCACCGAAGATGCTGTCACCATCTTCAATCCTTTTGAAGCGCTCCTCCTCTCCTACTCTAAAATTAGAACTGGTGCATTACCACTAGAATATAATTGAATTATAATAATCGTGCACACCTGATCTGGTGCAAGAGGTTCCTATTTATAGGCTAAGGAAAGACAAAGTAAATTGGTGAGAAATCTATCTAAAAACGGCAACAGGGCAAGAATCAGCGTGATCTGCGCTTCACCCTGCGCTACAGCGCAGGTTCCAGGGAACTTGCGCTTCACCCTGCGCTACAGCGCAGGTTGAAGCGCGCAACGCGTCCTGCAGCTTCAATCTTTCTCTTTTTAACTTGATCTCTCCCCGAGACTGGTTTTGGTTGATTTGTCTTTCCTTGTTTCCCTTTTCTTGATGAAATCTTGCATTTATTGAGCATCTTGGATTTAATTGGGAAGGTTGTCTGCAGAATCCTTGTTTAATAATCTTCAAATCTTCGTTATTGCTTTCAATTAAACTTCAAATCTTGCAGATATCTCCCTTATTTAATGCTATCTTTCCTTCAAATCAAATCCTTGCAATATTCTGCAAAAATCAGCAATATTTCTATCAAAATAGCATCAAATTCAAATCTAAGATTAATAAATACAATTTATCTAATATTAAATAAAAATGGATTAAACTGGGGCAAAAATACCATTTTATCCTTGATAAGTGAACTAAAAAGTGCTCTAATTTATCATATGATTTTCACTTATCAAAATACCCCCCAACTTAACTTCTTGCTTGTCCTCAAGCAAGAGACCTCTTTCCAATAAAAAAAATCCATTTTATTCCCTGTGTAATTCAAATAATTCAAAAACAAAATCAAGGAACTTTTCATCATCTCCTTGTTAAGTAGCAGTCACCTTCCAAACATAAGAAAAATTCAGGATTAAGGGATGTTACCAATCCTCAATCAGAATAGAACACAAACATCAGTCAATCTTCTAAAAAATAGCAATTAAAGCAATAAGTGATAAACCAAGGAAATCTCTCATTCTCACGGGTAAGTGTTTCCCTCAATCTTTTTCACCACTGTTGAACAACTAGAATTGATAGTCGTTTCCAATATCTGAACCTGCAAGCAGTTAATTATGGATCAGAAGGTCTTTTCTTTGGTTGTAATGAGGCTGGGCTATCAAGAAATTATGGTTTTTCTGGATATGCAATGAACACTTTGGTTAGAAAGCATCTTGTGATTGTGCTTGGGACTTCTCTCCATCTACCATGTCATTCTTGTATTGTCACCTTTTTTCAGCTGACCTCTTTGTTTGAAGAAGTACTCTCCCCCAACTTATTCAATTTCCACACTTTTTGTGCAGATTATTTTTTTAGATATAAATAATAACATACATAATTTATTTGTGGGGGAGTATTCTTCTTTGTGATTTCTTGTGCCTGCTCTTTGAATCTCTTTGACCTTTCATTTCACCAACCTCTTGTCCCATGTTGTTGTGGTGCACCTTGCTCTCTATCCCAAGTGTTAAGGGACAGGATAAAATCATTGAGTATGACTAGGGTGCATCAAAAGAAATATTAAAGGCTCAGATGGGCAATCAATAAATGGAAACATTCAATCAAGGTTGGCTATTTGGCACTGAGCAAAATATTATAATCACAAAATATGTCTTTGTCACTTCCATATTTTCTACTAGCAAGACAAAATTCAGAAACTCAAGCAATAACAGTTGACAAGCAGCAGTGAAAAGCTCTCAATTTCAGTGTTTGGGCTCTCAGCTCACCGGTTATTGGCTAAAATTTCCTTGATAAAGCACTTAATGGTTTTAATTAACTATCCTGATAGGTTCTCTTGAGAAGCATCCTGATCTTAACTGATTATGGAATTAATCACAAAACTCTATCATCTTTCCTAGTCTGGTTAGTTAAACTACTTAATTACAGAGAATTTTGAAAAAGTTACCTTAAATCTTACTTCCTAAAGTCCTAAAAATTTTAAAAAATTTTAAAAAATGAAATAAAAAAAATCCTAATTAACTAAAAAAAAATTCTATAAAATATTAGAAAATAAAAGAAAACCAAAAGAAAGAAAAACACCAGTATCAATCTTCATCCTCTGTATCCTGTAAGTTCTTGTCCTGTTGCTGCTCCACCTCCCCCTGGATGAATAGGCCTGTCCCCAGGCCACTGCAAGAATACCCGGAATTCTTCAAGCAGCATGCTTGGGTATGGGTCTAGTACTCCTGATTGGTTTGAGGTCAAATGGTCTTTATACTTTGCAGCAGTCCGTGCAATTCATGAAGAACATGGAAGCCTATCATTAACCAATTTGCATGCATAATTCAAAGAATTAATATTTTCACAACAAAAGTTCAGTGCACTTGGTAATGACTTCCTAAAAACAAATCATACTCATTTGTTTTGCAAGCATTCAATCAATCCATGGAAAGTGAAAGTTCAAGATTTTTTAAAGAAACAGAGAATAACACTTTCAAATTCAATAACTCACAAAACAAAGGGCATTCCAATCAAGCAAATTGTTCCTCATGTTCCACATAGTCATAATCATATTCAAGATAGCAATTATCAACATTATACACATTCATAATCCTAAAGTTTCTATCCTAAAATTCCAATCATAGAGTAAATGAAGATTTCAATTGGTAAAAATCAAACTTGAAAGTTTCAAAATTGATGGAGATTTGTGAGTGGAAAAAGTGAAAAGAAAAGCTTAGGAAGTAGAGAAACAATACATGAGAAAACAAGAGATTTTTTTAAGTTTCGTACTGCTGCGCTTCACCTGCGCTACAGCGCAAGTGAAGCGCAGAAGACGGTGACTAAAATTGCATTCATGCGCTTTACCTGCGCTACAGCGCAGGTGAAGCGCAGAAAACAGAATGTAATTTTGCAATTTTCAGTCACGTTTTCTGCTGCTTCCTATTATTTAAAAATTTTATTTTCCACAAACTTATTCCAATCAATTTTAAAAATTTCCTAATCCTAAAAAATGAAATCCTAACAAAAACAAAATAAAACTGAAAACAATTAAAAACTTAAAAATCTCTGGGTTGCCTCCCAGGAAGCGCTTGTTTAACGTCTTCTAGCTCGACGCTTGTTCTCTCTAGGTGGCTGAAACTGAAATATTTTGGTGAGCTTCTGTGCTGCGCCCTTCCTTTCTTTGGCCCATAAACCTCCCCATAATCTTGCCTTGGAGCAATTTGTAGTGTGAAAAGACTTTAATCATTTGGGCTTCTTTCTAGAATTAGACCATGCATGAGTCTTCTTCTCCTGAAGCTTGAATGAATCATAAATGATTGCTCTCAATTTCTTTTCTTCACATGGGTCTTTGATATGAAACACATCTGACCACTTCTTCAATATGGCTCTAGGCTCAGAATCTGATCCTCTTGGCTCAATTCTTCCTTTCTTTGCTCTGGTCAGGTCAGTGTATTCGCAGGCCTTTCTTTTGTGAGGTCTGGAAGGTTTTGTACCATGTTTGTCTTGATCTTCCTTTAGAGGACTGGTTTGATAAGGCAAGGTCTTTGATCTTGATACCACTTCCCTTCCTTCCACGGGCTTTGATTCTTCATCTCCCTGTTCACTCTTTTTCTCATTTTCTTGATCTATTTCATCATGTACACCCTCATATGTTGTATTCTCTACCTCCCTTTCACAGTCATTCTCTTCTTCTAGCACCATTTTTTTTGTTTCCTCCTCTCCTTCTTCTTCTTCTTCTTCTTCTTCTTCTTCTTCTTCTTCTTCTTCTTCTGCACCTTTTTCTTCTTCCTTGTCTTCATCAACTTCTTCTGATTCTCTTTCTTGTGTTTCTTCAATTTCATCTTCTTCATTAGCCAGATTGTCATTGATTTCCTCCCCTATCATCTGAACAATGTCATTGCGTTGCTCTCCAGGGTTGGGTAATGCATTTGCTGGGAATTGCTCATTCCAACAGTTGATCATATTTTCTATCTCATCTATTACGAGGTCAGTGGATAGTCCTTTTCTTTCACAATACAACTGAAATTGTATAAATTCGTCCCACTTGTCTTCAATAAAATCGTCACTATCTGAATGCCTTGCTGAGGTTTGTTCAGACTGTTGGTTGGCTCCTGTTTCTTTTAATTGCTCCAACAAAGTGTCAGTGTTTCTTCTTGCTTCTTCTCTTTCCTTTTGAAGTCTTAACTCCCTTTGTTCCGCCATCTGCTTTAACAAAGAGTCAGTGTTTCGTCATCGCTCTTCGCTCTCTTTCTGAAATTGTATATTGCTTTGATTGAATTCTTCCAAAAACTCATGAATTTGTGGGTCTCTTTATTGATAGGAAGAGTAACTTTGCTACTGTTGAGAAGAAGGTTGCATGCGGAGTGAAACATCATCTTGGTGCCATCCAAAATTCTGATTCTGGTAACTTCCCCAATCCTGTGAAAAATTGTTAGAATAATTATTGTAATTAGATAAGTTACCTTGAATCGGTGCATGAGAGGAGTATCTTGGTTCTTGCTGCCTAACATAATCTCCAAGGGTTCTTCTTGGTTGATTTTTCCATTCATAAGCCATTCAGCATTTACTTTACTTGGGGTGGTTGAACAGAGAGTGTTGAGATTGTCTTCTTGAGCTTGTCCCTTCTTCTTCTTGGGTGATTAGAGAGTGTTGAAATTGTCTCATTGAGCTCTACCCCTTTTTCTCTCTCTCCTTTTGGTCCCTTCTCTCAATTGATTTTGAGACACCTGTCTTTCACAAGAACACTATTCAAGAAGCTCAAACAAATGTTAGCTCAGGAAAGAGGAACAAAATAGTAAAATTTTTTATTTATTATTTTTTTTAAAAATGATTAATTAATTTTTTATAAAAGAAAATAATTAAAATAAAATAATAGAGTATTAAAAATAAAATAAGGTATAAATTTCCTAAATAATAAAAATTTCCTAAAATAATAAGAATAATAAATAAAAGAAATCCTAAGATAGATATCCTTGATAATTAGACCTCCAAGTTCTACACGAATTGGAAACCGTTCCCCGGCAACGGCGCCAAAAATACTTGATGGGTTTCTGGCAAGCGAACCAAAAATCCAGTAGTATAATAGTAAGAAAAGTATCGTATCCACAGGGAACGGTCAATTCACGTGTACTCGTGATCTAATTATCAAGGGATAAAACGGGTTGAGAATATTATTGTGCGAAAAACGTAGATAGCAAATTAATAATCAATTGAATTTAGAAATGAAGAGTTAGAGACACTTTACTTGGATTAGGAATTAACTTCATCTCATCACACCCCTCATGTATGTCGAGACTACCCAATATTTATAGGCTTTGAACTATAACACTGTAGACAAACTATATTGCTAAGACCCCGAGTTACCAGGCGCCACTCACACTCAAAGATAATCCATGCGGGTTCTCCCAAGCGACAGACTTACCCTCGGCTTATTTTGCTTTCTTTATTCCGTTTGTAAAAGAACTAATTGATAAACGAGGCCTACTCCTCTGGACGCTCCTTCGCTAGAGTACTGTCACTACCCATCACTCATTAGAATACACCCACGTTTCACTTCCTAGATTGACAATCAACTAATCCTTTGCTATCGATCCATTAGACCATGCCTATCCTATAGATGCCCTTCATTAGGATACTCACACTACCCATCAATCATTAGCAACACCCATGTTTCAGTCACTGGTTAACCGAGTATTCTCATTCACTCAGAGGTTGAGTTTCCTATGTCTAGGCTCCCCCGAACTCAATCCTAGTCGTAACGTTAATTACAAACTAGCCTATAACTTCGGTGCAAGCGCGGAAGTTAGGAATTAAGCACAGAACAAGATTACCAATATTATAGCTAGGGAACTGCATAAATAAATAGATAGAGTTCAACATACACTTGGGAATGGAATCAATTACATTCAATCCTAATGGAGAGTTAACTATACAAGGTAGCCATACAAACCACCGAAGATGCTATCACCATCTTAAATCCTTGTGAAGCGCTCCTCCTCTCCTACTCTAAAATTAGAACTGGTGCATTATCACTGGAATATAACTGAATTACAATAATCGTACACACCCGATCTGGTGTAAGAGGTTCCTATTTATAGGCTAAGGAAAGACAAAGAAAATTGGGGAGAAATCTATATAAAAACGGCAACAGGGAAAGAATCAGCGTGATCTGCGCTTCACCCTGTGCTACAGTGCAGGATGCAGCGCAGGTTCCAGAGAGCTTGCGCTTCACCCTGCGCTACAGCGCAGGTTGAAGCGCGCAACGCGTCTTGCAGCTTCAATCTTTCTCTTTTTAACTTGATCTCTCCCCGAGACTGGTTTTGGTTGATTTGTCTTTCCATGTTTCCCTTTTCTTGATGAAATCTTGCATTTATTGAGCATCTTGGATTTAATTGGGAAGGTTGTTTGCAGAATCCTTATTTAATAATCTTCAAATCTTCATTATTGCTTTCAATTAAACTTCAAATCTTGCAGATATCTCCCTTATTTAATGTTATCTTTCCTTCAAATCAAATCCTTGCAATATTCTGCAAAAATTAGCAATATTTCTATCAAAATAGTATCAAATTCAAATCTAAGATTAATAAATACAATTTATCTAATATTAAATAAAAAGGGATTAAACTGGGGCAAAAATACCATTTTATCCTTGATAAGTGAATTAAAAAGTGCTCTAATTTATCATATGATTTTCACTTATCAAGTATATCAAAAGCATATATATGAATAGACTTATAGGCTCAAGTTTTTAACATATTTAAATGTTTATACAAGCTAATAAGTATATAATTAAAAGGAAAAGTAATAAAAAATCTTTATAATAATAATAGCAATATAAAAAATATTAGTATTTTATTTATATTTAGTTAAATAGACCAGCCTGATAGGCTCAAAAGGCTTTTTCGATGGCCTGAAGCCTGGCATGTTTTGCTATATAGTCTTTTGAAAAAGCCTTGGTCTGCTCTATTTAAATAATTGGCCTGGCCTAGCCTGGGCCTGATGTAGGCTGGGTAATAGGCCCCTGACGAGCGGCCTGGCCTGTTCCCACGCCTAGTTACAAGGGGAAATCTTATTCGGGGCTTAGTCACTGTTAAGGCTCCTCCTACCCACCAATTTAACCACTAGGCGTATTTTATTATTTTATTAAGTATAAAGTCTCCCATCACCCTAACCACTAGGTACTTACTGAGACTATGCTATTATGCTTCTAACATGAAAAAGTAAACAACTTAGTGAAAGAAAACACACCAACGGGTATCCAAGGAAAAAGTAAACGACGCAGTGAAAGAGAACATAACAATATAACATCTATATATTATTAGCCGCCCAACAAATTAAAAAAAAAAGAAAAAAATGGTTGCAGTGAAAGAGAACACACCAACGCAGAGTAAAAATTAACAATCAAAGCATAAAGTAAAAACTAGGAAAAGTAAAAACCTTGCAACAGAGATGATGGACGTGGACGGTGCACCAATGTGAGATGATAGGTTCTACGACTAAGATGAAACGGTGACAGAGAAGATTGGTCCAAAAATAATTAAGGATTTGAGAGGAGAATAAATAAAAGAGAAGAATCATATATTTGAGAAAGTCTGAAACAAATCAGTAGTGCATATGTAATAATATGTTAGGTTATTATAGTCAATTATATAAAATATTTTAAAGCCATATTCCCTCCCCTCCAAATCCCCCCAATATTGGAGGAAAGCCAAAATTGACATACGAGGGATTTTGCTCCCCTCCCCTCCCCCTCTAAAAATATGAACCAAACATTAAAAGATTTTAAAAATCCCTCCCCTCCCCTCCCCTCCAAATCCCTCAAACCAAACAGTATTTAGGGACGGATGAGGAGTCTTAACTGTGACTAAGTTCCCGAATAGGATTGTCAGTGCTAATAGAGGATACCTATGGTTGACACAAAAAAAGTACAATATTAACATAAAGTTGATCATACACATAATATTTAAATAGATAAAATTATTAATAATAGAATAAGTTTTGTAAAACAACTTTAAAAAATACCCGAGAATATTATAAAAAATCTTAGAATTGACTGTTAAATATAAATAATTTTTCAGCTTTGATTTTTTCACATTGCAGTTTCTCATATTTCCCTCCATATTTTCTTTTGGTCCCTTCCTCTCTTTATTTCTCATCATCAATTATCACATAGTTCATTCTCTCTATATTTTCTTTCTTCTTTGTATCTATCTTTCTCCTCTCTACATCTCTCACACCTATTTTTTTAGTATCAAAATATTTTTATCCATAATTTATAATAATTATATAAATATGTATGTTTGAAATTTTTATTTTGGAAAAGCTTGTGGGAGCCATAGCTCCCCTCTGTCATAAGCAAGGTCCACCACTGGCCATATCCATTTTTTTTTAGGAGAAAAGAAAAGAAAAAACAAAAAAGAGGGGGTTTAGATGGCTTATAATGAGAAAGGGAATTCATAGCATTTGTTTCGATGGTGCATGTCATCCCTAGGGTAAGGTCTCCGAAGACGCCCTTTAGCTTGAAATATTAGCTCAATAGTCTGCAAGTCTGAGAGAATGCGAACTTCACCGGTGGCCTCGCCAACCGATACCCTAAATACTTTGATGAGCTCGACATCTTCTACCCAGAAAAGCAGACATCCACAAGTGAAAGAGAAAGGGAAAAAACGCAAGTCATAAAATTGTCGTTTGAGAATATAAAACTTATGAATAAGGCCACTCAATCTTGGAGACAAAGTTATGAGGAAGTCTATAATCGTATCATCCTCTCATCTGAGGAGCAGTGAAACTGGTGAAATTGTTATTATGGGTGAAAGATTAGCTTGTGCTTTTAGCGAACAAAGTTGGTTGTTGCAGGACGTCGGTGAATAATGTTGAAGAAAGATAGATAGAAAGAATGTGATCGGGAAACGTTTTACCATCGTCCCATGACGGATGTTAATGTTCACGCAGAGAATCCTAATAGACCAAGGCTTTGGAGGCAGATCCGTAGACATCACACTAAGATTTATTCTTTTCTAAAGAAACGTGTCTTTTAAAAATTGCTACAAAATTAGTACATAAAACTAGTTCAAACAAGACTTAAAAAAATAAATAAAAAATCATTTCACAAAAACTAGTTCAAAAAATTGGTTCAAAAAATTAGTTCAATTTTTTATTCCAGAACCGGTTAGCTGAACCACAAGAACCAGTTCGGTTTAGTATATGAAAAGCCGGTTCGGTTTGGTTTCATAGAACCTATTTCCATTTTAATACAGTTTGAAAGAGTTTTGAGTGCTAAACCGCATCATGAACAACTCTATTGGTTTTTTAGAGAGATGGACCATGGGAAATGATGACATATTCTTATAAATGAAATTATGTTATATATGATACAATAAATTTATATAATAATTTATATAATATATTTTTAATTATATTTATTTCTCATCATTATATCATTTATCAACTTCTCTCTTTTTTATTTTTATTTCTCTTTTAATTATATATAATATTATATAAATAGCACTTGGCTTATGAAAGACTTATGCAATTTATATACAACAACTTATCATATAATTTTTTTTTATACTTTCCCATCTAATCTAATTCTTTAGCTTGTTCCACTTTTTATGGTTTAAAATTAGAGTAATTGCATTTACACATATGCATTTATGTATTTTTTTGTCTAACCACAGGTATCCTCCACGGGAGACAATCCTGTTTGAGCCGGGAACGTCCACATCATGGTGGGGCTAACTCTCTCAGCGGACTTTTTTTCCATCCACAAGACTCGAACCCGAGACCTTGGTTAATGGGAATCAAGCGTGTACCACTTAAATCAACTCCAGTTGGTACATGCAGATGTGTATAATAACGTACATTCTATAATCATAAAAGAGAAAGAGAAAAAATTGAGAAAAATGTTAAATATGATATATGATGAGAAGGAGAGAGATATTGAGAGAAAAAATTATATTGTATCAACGGTATAAATTAGTTGTATAAAATTATAGCTAAAAATTAATTAATATATTGTACAAGATTATATATAATTATTTTTTCAGTATGAAAATGAACATATTCACATCAATGTATACCTTTACATTGTGTCAATTTTGTCGTATTGTACTATTTGATGTAAATCATGTGATCATATTTTGCCCAAGAGTTAAGTTTTTTTTTCCTTATTTGTTTTTTTGTTGTTGTGTTTTTTCCTTATTTGTTGTGTTTCACGGAGAGGTACTGGGGCAAAACTGTTGCTGCCTTGCTGGGGTGAAAGGGAAAGAAAAGCAAACTTGTTTTTATCTATTTTGTGTAAATTAATTTAATATTATAAAAAAATCCCGTGCTACACGTGCTTCATGCCGTGTTAAACTGTATATATAAACAGGGATTAATGGCGTGGCACTGGCAACCGACACTACTAAAAAATAGATTTTAGAGAGGGATTTTAGAGTCTCACTTTGTGAGGAATTTTGTGAAACCCTAAAGGATGATGAATTTTTTTGACGAATTTGAAAAGGGAAAAGGTCCCTCTCTAAAATTCTGTCACTAAACCCCTCACTGAATTTTGTGAATTGTATGTTTTTCTAATTGGTGTTATGCTTTGATGAAATATATAATTACTATGCATCCTGGTATTGATTGTGTTTGGATGAATGTTTACAAAATTAATTTTATAAAATCAAACTTGTTTAAATTTGAGATTGAAGTATAATGATTAATGTTTGGGTGTTTTAAGTATAATAATTGTTTAAATTTTATTAATTGGGTCAAAAAAATTTAATTTAACATAAAAATCAATATAGAAAATATGGTTCTCTAAAGTTGGAACTTAGAGAGGAAAAAAATCCCTTTTCAAATTAATCCCTGTTTAAATAAGCGACGGAATTCAATTCCCTCTCTAATTAGTGAGGGGATCCAAATCCCCCGCTAATTAGAGAAGGAATGTTTCCTCCCTAATTGGTGAGGGAAACATTTTCCCACACTAACTAGTGACGGAAACATTTCCTCTCCAATTAAAGAGAGAATAAGTTCCGTCACAGATAACGACGGAATGATACATTCATCCTTCAGTTAATTTTGTGAGGGAGTTTCAAACCTTAATAGCTATTTGTGACAGATTTTTCAATTCCCTCACAAAAGTTTAGTGGCGCAACTTTTAGCAACGAATTTTGGATCCGTCGCTAATATTTTAGCGAGGGAAGTTTCATTGATTAGCGAGGGATTTTTTCCCTCTCTAATCTCCAATTTTTTAGTAGTGCGATAAAAGGCAATGGGCAATGAGATATGTAACTTGCACGCTCAAGCTTTTTAGCGTGAAAAATATGAGAGATAAAAAAGATATAGAGTAATAAAATAAAATAAATGATATAATTAATAATTAATTTGATAAAAATAAATAATAAAAAATAAATAAACCCCACATCGGTCCCTCACTTTTTTTGCATTATACAAATTAGTCTCTGACTTAAATAAATTATAATAGCTCCATTAAACGACACGTCTTTGACCCCCTCTGCCCTCTCCCCTCTTCTTTCTTTACAGTTTACCTTCTTTCTCCGCCCTTAATTGTTACTCATCCACTATTATTCCTCTCTATTACTCATCCATATTGGTGGACCTCACTTGTCTCTTTCTCCTAATAAGTGCCCCATATGCATGTTTAGTTCCAGAAACATTTGTCCATTTATTTTTCCAATGTAAGGTGGCTAACTTTCATAAAAAGAGGACCTTATGATTATTTGAAGGAAAAAAAGCATTGATATTGCCCAATGACTGATTTCCACATGGCAGAAAGAAACTGGATCTGAGTAAATTTCAACATTTATTTCCAATGTTGGCAAAAGCCATGCGTCATTTTAGCATTTTATCATATTGACAGCTGGTAAATTTTCAATATGGTTTCACACAAGTATTCATCGTTTTACTGGATCTGAGTGTCAAAATTTTTCAAACTTCTGCCTGTTTGAAAAAGGAAGTTTGGCACATACTACTATATAACGAATGAGATTAGTTAAATTAATGTATGTTGAACATTTTGGACTTGTTTGAAAGCTTAGTTGTTTATGTTATCATTCTTCTGCTCATTATATTGCTAAAAGGTAGCACCTGTTCTCCAGAGAAAAAGAAACCAGAGTTACTCTTCTTCCTTTTAAATATCCTTGTATTCTCATATTTTTTTTTCAAACTTATAAATGATTGATTATTTTTTAATTCTATTCCAACCAAAATGGCTCATAAAAGTAGTTTTGGAACTTTGGTTATTACTGACTATGAGGCATTGATACTTTATGTAACATCCTAAATTTTATTAAGTAAAATTAAATTAAATTAATAAAGTAGAATAAATAAATAAATAATAATAGAATTAATATTATGAGTAGTTTTATCCATAAAGCTACTCAAATTTAAAAAGAAGATAAGCGGTTGAGGATGGGCCCAAGCCCATATAGGCATTTTAGTAAGGAGGGGTTATCAGTTCACCCTAATCCTTATTCTTCAAATCGTCAGAGAGCGAAACGCTAAGGAGGGGAGAAACCAAGTCTCAAGAGGAGGTTTGCTGCAGAGTGATCATCAAGAATCAAGAATGAGTCTTCCTTGTTGTTCGATCTTCACTTTAAGGTACGGTGGGGGAAAGGGTGCTGCTTGTATGTGCATGTGGGAGTGTTTGGGTAGTGAGGGCAACCATAAGACCCTCTAAGACTCTAAATTCGAAATTGATATATATATATATATATATTGAGTACTGTATGATGAAAACATGTTGATTGATGATTAATTCTGTGAATCTTGGTGAATCTTGGTGAATCTTGATTGAAATAGAAGAGGGTAGCGAGAAAAGCGAAAAGGGGTAAATAAGGGTTTGACGATTTGGGATTTTGATGGAATAACTGTGCAAATATGTGTAAAGATTGGTGTTTTTGCTGAGTTTGTTTGATATAAATGTGCATGATTGATGTATTAACCTTAAGGATTGATTAGAGGTTGAATAAGAGGGTTTAAAAGGGGTAAAAATCGCAAGAACTGTCATCTCGTGTCGCGGGTAATCGATTACATAGGTCTGTAATCGATTACAGAGTGTTCTGGGCAGGAAGGGAGTGATTTTGACTTGCTGGTAATCGATTACAGGGGTCTGTAATCGATTACTAGAGAGTTTGTTTGATGGTAATCGATTACAGAGTGTGTGTAATCGATTACCAGAGTTTTTGACAGCTTTCTCTCCTGAGAAAGAATGCGTTTGTTAAGGGTGCAAACGAGCTTGGAACCCTATCATATAGCATATCAAACTGAAGCCCCGGATCTTGACTTTCTAATAGAAGTGGAATTATCTTAATTGGACACCTAAAACTCTAGATATTTCCAAATTAGTGCACCAAGGTCATTAAGCTTAAAACTTGAAGATTCCAAAATTGAGTAACGGTCTCGGGTAATCGATTACAGTTGTGTGGTAATCTATTACTAGGTCAAAAATGAGTATGAGAGTGTTGTGTTTGTAATGATTGTGATCCTTTAATTATTTGGTGCTAATTATATAATTTGTTTGTGGAATTGATAGATTAAATGGATGTTTAAAGTGTGTTGATTGTGGTATGAGTATGATGATATGAATATCTCCTGTGACGTTAGATGTTTATAATATTATGATGTATGATGATGATGCATTGAGTATATGAGGTGTGTTATGTATGATGATGATGTATTGAGTATAAGATGTGTGTTATGTATGATGATGATGTATTGAGTATATGAGGTGTGTTATGTATGATGATGATGTATTGAGTATAAGATGTGTGTTATGTATGATGATGATGAATTGATGTATGAGCATAGGAGGTATGAGATGTGTGATGATGATATATTGATGTATTGAGTGTATGAGGTATGAGGTGTATAATGATTATATATTGATGCATTGAGCATATAATGTGTTGTGCTAATGATGATATGATTATACCCTTGATGAATAGATGTCTATTATGAGAATGATGATGATGTATATAACCTTACGATGGGTGTGATTTGATGTTTATATAATGATGCATTGAGCATGCGATGAGTGTTATGATCATGATGATGGTGATTAATGATGTTTATGATGATTTATGATGAGTATGACTGATGAAGATTTTATGATGATGATAATGATGATGATGATGTACTTGTTATTATGATGTTGATTATGCATTGAGCATATGAGTTGTTGTACTTGAGATACACAAGCCCAGTGAGGGGTGGGGTGTAACTCAGGGAGGTGATTGTACTTGAGATACACAAGCCCAGTGAGGGGTGGAGTGTAACTCAGGGAGGTGATTGTACTTGAGATACACAAGCCCAGTGAGGGGTGGAGTGTAACTCAGGGAGGTGATTGTACTTGAGATACACAAGCCCAGTGAAGGGTAGGGTGTAACTCAGGGAGGTGATTGTACTTGAGATATACAAGCCCAGTGAGGGGTGGGGTGTAGCTCAGGGAGGTGATTGTACTTGAGATACACAAGCCCAGTGAGGGGTGGAGTGTAACTCAGGGAGGTGATTGTACTCGAGATGCACAAGCCTAGAGAGGGGTGAAGTGCAACTCGGGGAGGTGAACTGTTTTGAGTGTGCATGATGATAGATGAACATGCAATGTATTTAATGATGATGTTGATGATGTTTGGGTGTGCATGATGATTGATGAACATGCAATATGATTAATGATGTTGTTGAATTATATTATGATGTTATGAGAATTATTGATGAGATGAGTATTAAGTATTGAGGATGTGTTTGATGATTTATAAAGTGTGATTCATATAATTGTGATGAGATATGATGTTTGATAATAAAGGTGTAAGATGTTCTGTGTATATTATTACTTGATGAGTATGATGAAAATATGTGGGTGAGGATAGGGTAGTCTCCTATTTGTATGTATGAGTTGGTATTCTTTTCCTCACCGTTACACTGTGGTTAATTTTACAGGTGTTGATGATGACACGATTGGTGTCGAGTAGTAATTGAAGGGAATGTCGCTCTAATACTTGTGACATCAGGGCATACCATTGGGGTTTTTACTTTATGTTTTTAGTTAGGAAGAGATCTTGTAAACTGTTTGAGTGCCTTACATGGCCAGTAGGTTATTTTGATGTTGATTCTGCTGCTTAAAATATTTTGAAACATTTGACTGCTATTTCTATTTTAAATGAGTTTACTTTTAAAATAAATGACGTTTTATACGATGAGAATTGTGAACCTTTTTACCCGTTGTGGGACGTTACCTTCATATATTTCGATTTATTTAATGTATAAGAGTTTGGGGTAGAAGGGTGTCACACTTTAGGCATTGACACTTTAGAAAGGTTTCTAAACTGATCACTTAAATTTCTGGTATTTTGTGCTAGGATTATTTTCTGGTTCTTTGTCAGATTACAGTGTTAAATTTTGATCTCTCTCTACTTAAATGGACATCTAAACCATCATTCCTCTTATCCCTCTTTGAATTATTAATTGCATTTTAAATTCTTTGAATGAACACAATTTTCTTAGTTTCAAAAACTATCATCTTCCTCCAAAGTTGGTTTATAAATAAAAACTACATGCGGAATAAACTTCTGAGTCAGTTTCTTTCTGTCATGTATGTCAATGTTTTTTTTCTAAACCCTGAACCCTGAACCCTATACCGACCCGCCTGCAACTCTTTTTTTGTGGTTTAGTCGGTTGCGGATCGGGCTTCGGTTTGTTGCCCACCCCTAATATGAACATATCAACTATTCTAATGTTGTTACCCTCTATTTGAAATGTAACCCTCCACTCCTCCACGACACTGACTCCAAGTTATCCATGTTTTATATCCTTGCTGTCACCACTAATTTAATTAGGGTTTTGTTCCCTTCCCACTATTGTCGCCAAATTCTTCTAATATGAACTGGAGTTCTGTTTGCCCATTTCTCTATCATAGATTTTGTTATAAGTTTTAGTTTTTTGGATAGACAAGCTTGTACAAGCTAATTCACTATAAATGATAAAGAAAATGATAAAGAAATTGATAAAGAAAATAAGTGATTTTAATATACTTTCCAAGAACTAATGTGACATATTATTGCCCATTATACATTATGCAAAAGTTAGCTAAGCTTGACCAAAATTTACATTTAAAAAATTAGATAATTTTTTTTTAAAAAAACTTCAGAACCATCAACAAAATAATCGTTTGTTTGGTTTACAGTCGAGTAGAATTGATTCTAGAAATGAATGGTTGAGATGGATGATGCACGCTTTACGAAGTACTTTGAACGGAAATGATTTAAAATCAATTTTCAAAACCATGGTCTTGTTACACTGGAATTTAAAACAAACAGGGGCTAAGGTGATTGTCAAAACTAATAAAAATATGCTTGGAACAAATAAAATTAATTAGTCAGCGCCATTTAGCTCCAAATCCATGAGCAAATTAAATAATTTAATTAAGCCAACTTTCCTATTTAAATTCGTAATTCATATCTAACTTTCGTAAATATAATCAGAATCCTAGCTATAAGGACAACAAATTATAAGAATAATTACTTCAGGAACCAAACTACTAAATCACAAGATTTCAATAAAGAAAGTATAAATATTATATATAGATCCTTTATTCTTGGGTATACTTTAAACAACTAGAGCCAACCTCAATCCTCTATATATATACTCACAAATATATATATATATATATATATATATATATTTTACCAGAAATTTTCCATAAGTATAACCGTGGATTTAACTCTTGGATCCGAGATATATAGAGTTAAGTAAAACCCCGAACCAATATATATTAAACATAAAAAAGTTAATAATGTGATTATGAAATATTTTTAAATTAAAATTAGTTACAATAATTAGAAAATTAAATAAATGTAAATGTAATAACTGATCATTTATTAATTACTTAATAAAAGTTTCAAAAAATAAAAAAATATTTTAGAGGAATAATAAATAGATAGGGATATATATAGATAATAGATAACAATTAATAGATAAAAAATATACCAATATTTGATTAGTTTGAACATAAGTTTAATTAAATTAATGATAATATACAGATTAATTATAACTTCAAGTTAATTTGGTCCATTTATTTTTAATGTTTGTTTGCTGCACAAAAATATTTTGTGAATTGTGACACGTATTCTCTTTATATCTTTATATATATATATATATATATATATATATATATATATGGTAAACAGGTAAAGTAAAGTACGTACAAAACAGCGAAATAAGAATAATATATAACGTGTTTGGATTGAATTTGTAATTCCAATGCACAATTTCACGTTCCAATGTACAAAATAAAAAAACAACATATGATGTACATGTGAAAGATGAAGTTTGTTTAATTTACAATTAAGTAGAATTAATTCTGAAAATTAATAGTTGAAATGAATCATATATATTTTACGAAGTACATTAGATAAAAATGATTTAATATCAATTCTGCAAAATCAAAAAGTTTTGATTTTTATAATGCCAATCAAAGAGGCTAAAAAACTGTGTGCCAAATATGCTATAAGAAATTTGAAACAATAATTTCAAATGACTTTCTTAAAGCTTGGTTCATTTTTATCATGTTTATTACTGTTTAGTTGTATATAAAGCAGTTTTATACACATGTGGCCGGAAAAGCAGTCCGTAAACTCAAAGGCCACGTTTAAAATTTCCATGAAATCTATGCGAGCTCACTAGTTTTGACTCGTAAGTCCTAACCATTCAGACATTGATGATGACATGGCAATTTAGCTAGCTAGCATGCAATATCTTCTTAGTCTCACCTTATCCAAATCCTGGCACTATATATAAACCCACTCTATCCCCTCCCATTTCCCTCATCCCAAACTCAAAACCCATCGATCGAAATGACCAAAACAATGGCAACTATGCTATTTATCCTATTGACATTGCTTTTTCATGCTACATCTTCTCTCTCACAAAATTGTCACCCACATGACAAAAGTGCCCTTCTCCAAATTAAGAAAGAATTCAACAACCCAACACTTCTCTCCTCATGGAAACCAAACTCCGATTGCTGCCAAGATAATTGGCACGGTGTTTATTGCGACGCGGATAAACATTACCGTGTAACAATTCTTGATATCTCAAATAGCACCGAAATTAACACTCCAATTGCACCCTCTGTTGGGAAACTCCATTACTTGGAGACCCTATCTCTCGAAAGCTTACCAAAACTCAAAGCCCCAATCCCTGTCAAGTCCTTATCCAAGCTCCCCTATCTCAAAGAAATTTATATCAAGTTAACCGGCTTATCTGGCCCAATACCCGAATTCCCGGCCGGATTTAAAAGCCTTAGTAGCATTCAACTGTTGTACAACAACTTCTCTGGCCCACTCCCTCTTTCCCTCCCCAAATTGCCTAAGCTCACTGCAATCTTCTTTGAACACAACAAGTTATCAGGCCCAATCCCTCCTTCATACAGCAAATTTGGGGGTTTAGTTCTTTCTCATAACCAGCTCTCAGGGCCACTCCCAAAGTCCTTCTCAAGCTTCAAGTTGTTTAATCTCCAATTGGACCATAACAATTTGGAAGGTGATGCCTCCATGCTTTTTGGTTCCACCAAACAGACCAATGTTATAGACATTTCTCACAACAAGTTTTCTTTTGATCTTGGAAAAGTGAAGGTGTCTAAGGACTTACCAACGTTGGATGTGAGCCACAATCAGATCTACGGGAAACTCCCCGCGGGAGTAGAAAAAGTATCGAACTTGAACGTCAGCTACAATTTGTTGTGTGGTGAGATTCCAAAGCGTGGCAATCTGCAGAAGTTTGATGTGTATGTATACATTCATAACAAGTGCTTGTGTGGCTCTCCACTCCCAAGCTGCAAGTGATCACGGTTTCTTGGAATAATTAATTAATGTGCTTATTTTGCAATTAGCATTTGGTTTTAAGGACCATGAAGCGACATTAGCAAGTTGCAATTAATAAATGTGTCATGTACAAGTTGTACGTTTATGGATGTTTTCAGTAAATCTAATTGATAAACTAGCTCTTAGTTTAGCTGATAAGCTGGTTGTAGCCGATAAATTTCTATAAATAGAAAATCTATTTTGACTTACCGTTTCAAAATAATCCCTGGACGTACTTCATTTCACACCCTTTATAATCTTTTAATTTTTGTTCATTATATTAATTATTATATATTTCATTTTCTTAATCACTTGTTCTTCCCTAAATTAAAATATTATACTATTATGATATTATCCTTCGTATCGTATCATAACCAAAACTTCCCGTGTAAAAACTGTTGAGTCGTTGTATCTCTGTCTCATAGATCATGCAAAAGTAAAATCTTACAAGAGCAAGCTAGGAGCCTCTCTTGGCTAACATCAAGAAAGCCAAACGTTTGTACACATTGTCATTCATTATAAGGGTTAATATGGGTTCAACTTGGTAAGTTAATTCAGCTCACAAGTGAACAGGGTTGGTAAAAATTAGGTTCATATTTTTGCGGGTTAAAGTGAGTCAACCAATTTAACTCACAGGTTAAAGTGGGTCAACTCATTTAATTCACAGGCCAAATTTAATTTGAGTCAGGTTGATATGAGTTAGCTCACTTTTTATTTTTTATTTTATTTTTCTATTTTTAAGATCACTTTTAATTTTTAATTAATTTTATTAATTTTTTAAATTAGATGAGTCAACCCACTTAACCCACCAACTGGTGGTGGGTCAAGTCGAGTTTGTATTTTTTCAGCTCACCAAAAAAGTGAACCAACCCGACTCGACTCACTTTTAGCCCAACTCATTGTGAGCCAACCCAGGTGACTAACTTTGACAACTCTAGATTTAGAGCATGTTTGATTTACCCTCAAAACGTTACTCCCTCCGTTTTTTATTATATGTCGTTTAAGATTTTTGCATAAAGAATGCAATAATTTTATCTTTATAGCCCATTTTTTCTAAAATATGTCATTTCTCTTTCTCTCATTAATGCATTAAATATCTCTTATTTTTAATGAAATGAATTCCTTTTTCAAATTTATTTTATCTTTTACCATAATTTTTTTGTTAAAAACATAAAAAATACATTTATTAGAATTTTGAACTTTCAAAACATTTATATTTATAATAAATATATAAAATAAAAAATCAGATAAGGAAAACGGTAAAATTAGAAAAATAACATCTATTATTGTCATGATATCTAAAAAATAACATTTAATTAACTAAAAATAAATTTGAAACTCTAAAATAAAAAGTTAAAAAATAGAAAGAATATAAAAATGAATGCATACCAACTTTATATAGTAAGAGTATTGAGGTATGTTTGTCATCATCTTTATCTTTTATATATATATATATATATATATATATATATATATATAAAAGAAGAGTAGTATGTGGTTACCCTAAGGGTATATCTTCCCACTCAAATTAGGGGTAACAATATTATTTTCCTTTCAAACAATTTATTTGATAGAATTTTTCCATATTTAGTAAATACCTTCCTATTAAATATGATAATGGTCATTTACTTTTATAATGCTTAGTGATAATTTATTAACTTTATCAAGTCTTTCCCTATACACATTTGGGAGTCAATGCCCATTCTTCTTCTACTTATTATTTTTGTTTTCACTGCTTCACAACATCCTACCTTATTTTGTTTCTTTTTTTTTCCCATTTTTTATACTTCTAAAAATAAACATGGTTCATTATTATCCGTTCTTATTTTACAATAATGGGTAATTAGATTATTTTATTGAAATAATTTATTTTATATATTTTTAATATATTTTATTAAATACCTTATATCATTAATTATAATAATGGCTATTTGTTTTAACAATAATGGATATTTTTTTCTTTTCCTTTTTATTACTAGCTTTTAAATACTACAAATTTATTATTCAAATGCTATTAATCTTAATATAATTTTCAATTGATTATTTCCTTTTTATGTATTTTTTTTATTTTACTAGCTTAAATATTTTATTCAAATATCTAAATTTTAACACAACTTTATACTTTATTTTCTATAATTGTGTGTATCCTCTTTTTTGTACGATAATTGTTTGTCTTCCCGACCTTAATCTTTTAGAAACTTTTTTAGAGAATTCAAATGCAACTAAATATTTATGCAAAATAATAATATTAACATTTTCTTTGGGGTTTACATATAAGTTTATAAATTAATTAAAATATTTATATTATATTAATCAATATATATAAGTTTGATAAAAAAGTATATTGTAATATAATTTATTATAAAAATAAATAAATATGAACTATTGCAAAATTATTAGACAAAGTGAAATTTATGTTAACAGAAATACCATATTAATTTTAGAAGTATTTATTCAAAATTTTGAAGAAAAACCTATTTGTGAATTTTAAGAATAGCTTAACAATCAATTCTTTATTTACTTTGTTTATGATAATGTGTTTAATAATTTGAATAATTACATTATTTATTCAATTCCAATAATTAAAATATTAATTGTTAATGTGTTTGATGTGATTTTCTATTTTAACAACAAATTTTATAGATTTATTTTTAAATCTTCAATTAATTATTATTTTTGGAACTTCAAGAAATCTCATTTATTGTTTAATTTAATTAAAATTTAAAATCATATTTGTTATATATCTTATATATGTTGTCAATTTTTCAAATTATTATGTATTTAATTTTCCAAACATGCTATAAGTGAAATTCTTCATTCCACTTCTTTTAATTATTTAATTGTGTATAAAAGTTTCTTAAATGTTTTTTTAATCATATTTCATACTTATAATAAATATTTTTTATATAATAATTTATTATTAACACAAATTATAATTTAAAATAAAAAAATATTATTATTAACACATTATAAAATTTCCCCTGCATCACACAGGATACAACTACTAAGGATACAACTAATAGTATTATTAAGAATAATGTTGGTAATATTTTAAAAATAATTTTAAAGTAAATAAACACATTATTTATTATTAATGGGTGGTTCTTCAGTACTTCCAAGTTCATCCAATATAAAGAACCTGTTGGTGAAAGAAAGAAGACATATGCAAGGTGAAGACTACGGTGGAGTACCGCAGTGGGTAGTCTAAATTTAAAGCACCGAATTTGACCTGTTACTGCAAGTTTGCTAACCGGAATGACTTTTTTTGTTCCAATAACATTTTGTACTCTAAGTTTATTGAAATTAAAGTAAGGCCCTATTTGTCTTATATGAGAAATTATATAAAAAAAAGCTAAAATGACTAAAAAAAATATAGAGAAATGATTCTACCTACTTTTCATTTGGGTTTTAATTTTTTTAGTTACTTTATTATCACTTCAGTAAAGTGATTTTTTTAACCACAAATATCCTCCACGGGAGGTAATCTTACTCCTACCGTTTACATTTTTCTTTTTCTTTTGTTTTTTATCACACATTCATTTTCTTTTTTTATTATCATATTAAAATATTTTCTCTCATTATTCGTTTCTATTAATCTTTTATCTGTTTCATTATAAAAGTAATTTTTAAAGAACTTCGGGTATCCTCCACGGGGGCAATCCTGTTTCTACCGTTTTCATTTATCTGTTTTCTCACTTGAGTTTTTTTTTTTTGTTTCTTTATTATCAATTTAGTAAATTGATTTTTTTATGAACCACAAATATTCTCCACGGGGCACGGGAGGTAGTATTGCTCCTGACGTTTGTTTTTTCTTTTTTCTTTTGTTTTTTATCACACATTCATTTTCTTTTGTTATTATCATAGTAAAATATTTTCTCTCATTATTCGTTTCTATTAATTTTTATCTATTTAATTATAAAAGAATTTTTATAAGAACCTCGGGTATCCTCCATGGGGGCAGTCTTGTTCCTACCGTTTTCTTTTATCTGTTTTCTCACTTGGGTTTTATTTTTTTAGTTTCTTTATTATCACTTTAGTAAACTGGTTTTTTTATGAACCACAATATCCTCCACGGGAGGTAGTCTTGCTCTTGTCGTTTGCGTTTTTATTTTTTCTTTTATTTTTTATCACACTTTCATTTTCTATTTTTTATTATCATATTAAAACATTTTCTTTCATTATTCGATTCTATTAATCTTTTATCTGTTTCATTATAAAAGTAATTTTTAAAGAACATCGGGTATCCTCCACGGGGGGCAGTCTTGTTTCTACCGTTTTCTTTTATCTATTTTCTCACTTGGGTTTTATTTTTTTAGTTTCTTTATTATCATTTTAGTAAAGTGATTTTTTTATGAACCACAAATATTCTCCACGGGAGGTAGTCTTGCTCCTGTCGTTTGATTTTTTCTTTTATTTTTTTACCACACATTCATTTTCTTTTGTTATTATCATATTAAAATATTTTCTCTCATTATTCGTTTCTATTAATCTTTTATCTATTTAATTATAAAAGAATTTTTGTAAGAATCTCAGATATCCTTCGCGGGAGACAGTCCTGCTTCTACCGTTTTCTTTTATATGTTTTCTCACTTGGTTTTTATTTTTTAGTTTCTTTATTATCACTTTAGTGTTTATGAACCAAAAATATTCTCCACGGAAGGTAGTCTTGCTCCTGTCGTTTGCTTTTTTTTCTTTTGTTTTTTTATCACACATTCATTTTCTTTTGTTATTATCATATTAAAATATTTTCTCTCATTATTCGTTTCTATTAATCTTTTATCTATTTAATTATAAAAGAATTTTTGTAAGAACCTCGGATATCCTCCACGGGAGACAGTCCTGCTTCTACCGTTTTCTTTTATCTGTTTTCTCACTTGGTTTTTATTTTTTTAGTTTCTTTATTATCACTTTAGTAAAGTGATTTTTTTATGAACCACAAATATTTTCCACGGGAGGTAGTCTTGCTCTTGTCTTTTGCTTTTTTCTTTTTTCTTTTATTTTTTATCACACATTCATTTTCTTTTGTTATTATCATATTAAAATATTTTCTCTCATTATTCGTTTCTATTAATCTTTTATCTATTTAATTATAAAAGAATTTTTGTAAGAACCTCGAATATCCTCCAGGGAGGTAGTCTTGTTCCTACCGTTTTCTTTTATTGTTATGTTTAACTTAATATCTTCTTGTCTATTTGATTTATTTATTCTATTTACCTGTATTAAAATTGTTCCCAAAATACACATGTCGTGTTTTCAATTTTTTCCCACAAAACTATATACATTTTATATGTGTTTAAAGTGATTGGAGTATGGAATCTCAATGACCAATATATTTTAAATTTATAATTATATCAATTATGTATTGGTTACTATTTTTTATAAATATGATACTAATATACTATTCACATCCTACTAATTGATGTAGTATATTGCATAAGTTAATTTTATTATAAAAAATAAAAAATTAATAGTACATTTAAAAACTACCATTACCCACTGCCTAACGTATTCGCACGGCTAACTTGCTACTTCTCATCAAACAAGGAGTTCTATTTGACAAAAAAAAAAACCAAAGATTTCTACCATAAATTGAATCAGACAAAAAAAATGACCTAAAACCACTATATACTCAGTCAAACAATTTTATTTTATTTCCCCAGTTATATGACAACTTTGTACCAACTGCTCTGACACCGCAGTGTCCTTTCCCGTCACAAAAGGCTGGCTGACACAAATTGAGGAACAAACATAAATAACAAAAATAAATAATGGTAACAATTGGGGCTAATTTGAAAATACATAAATTCACCCACATACCAGTAACCGGTCTTTAATCTGGGCCATCGATTAATTTAACAATATATCCAACGGTTTTTTTTCACTGCCTTAACTTTAGACTACTTGCTTGATGCTTCATGCTAGACGGCGCCCATATGCAATGATGAAGAGAGAAGGAAGGTAGGGCATCCTGTAAAGTGTAAAGCTTTGATGCGTTACGTTCAGACACAAGTGGACAGTGGTCACGCGCGGTTTCCTATAAAAGGAAAAGGGTAGTGGCAGTAATTTGTAATGATTTTCTTACATTATTAATATGCCAAGAGTTTGATGGATAATGTGGTCCATCATTTTGTAATTCGCACGCGGTTTTAATGGGAGTAACATTAGTTAAGAATGATTAACCATTTTAATTTTCATACACCTAGCTACTTTTCTTTTATTTCCTTTTTCACCCGTAAGAATTAGGGGTATTCAAGACTCGGTCCGTCCCTTTAACCCATCTCAACCCGTCCCTACTTGGGCTGGGTCTGCTCTGCTCCTGTCCTACAAGAAAGAATAGAACCAAACCGGGTCTCACCGGGTCTCATTTTTTGACCCGACATCGGGTCGAGGACGGGTTCGGGTTAACCTTCGGGTTACCCGGCCGTCCTTTACATATAAATATAATATTTATTACTTATGATTTTCTATTATGTAAAGTCCTAACCTTATTTTTTTCATTTTAGATTGGGTTTCTGAGTCTAAGTTTCCTCTATTTACCTTTAAAAATACATTCTATACATAAAATTATATAGTGATATAATGTTATTCTTGGTTCAGTAATGTCCCAAACTTTAAAAAAGTAAAAAATATTGCATATATTAAGAGATATTTTATTGTATGCAATATATTTATTAATTGTATGAACTATTTTCTTTTGAACATTGTTATATGATCATTTCATGATTATATTTAGTTTATATATTGGGACAACCCGGTCCTGTCCTACTTAGACCCGGTATTACTTAGACCCGCACATTATCGAGTCTCTTCGGGTCTATGGACGGGTTCGGGTCCATAGAATTGGCCCGATAAAAAATTAGGGTCAGGTTAGGGACATGTAAAACTCGTCTCAACCCGTCCCATGAACACCCCTAGTAAGAATTTTACTTTCTATCCCTCAATTCTTTTCCCATCATATATATCACTTATTACATTCTTATTTTCTTTTTCTTTTTTTCTTTTTTTTTCCTATCTTTTTCTTCCCTCCACCTCCTGCACCTCAAAATCAAGTGCATGTTTATTGCATATTTATCATTTTTCAATGATTAATGTGCCATGTATGGGCATTAATCCACTCCTTGCAACATCCATTCTTATTTATTAATCCATTTAGACAAAACACAATTGATTAAATAATGTAATTATTATTTTTATTTTTATAAGAAAAATTGTTAAATTTCTCATTTTACACTTTTATATATTTTACATTATCTATCTTCATTTATTATAATTGGAGAGTGATGGAGTGATACCACTATCACTTATTATTACATCAAAATTAACATAAGGAACCACTAAGCACGTGATCAGCGGGTAATGGGTTGTTCCACCTTAACTAGTGGTCTTGTGTTCGAGCTCTGGATATACAACTGTGTTAAATACTCAGAGTGGGAATTTGGCCACCCATAGAGACAGGGTCGGCCCAACATATATGTAGGCCTAAAGCAAATTATAAAATGGAGGTCCAATTCTAAGAAATAAAAGACAATAAATGACATATATTAAACTGATATTTTTATTTCTTATAAGAAAAAATTATTTTTAATTATTATCTATTAACTAATAATTAGCAATATTTTATATTTGATATAACGATTTTATTAAATTTTGGGTAAAATATGTTTTTAATCCTTATAATTTAAGCATATTTGGATTTGGTTTTCACAATTTAAAACTAATGTGTTGAGTTTCTCTTTTCTTCAAATCAGCTCAAATTAATCCCTAGCATCCCTTTCGCTAGGGACTAAAAATACACCTAATAAGAAATACTGGAGACTAAAACATACTTGATAAAAACCAGTTTGGGATGATTTAAAAAAGAGAGACTCAACACACCAATTTTAAGTTATGAGAACCAAATGAAATTTATATAATTTAACAAAAACTACAAATATATTTTACCCTTAATTTTAATATATAAAAAATTGAGACCTTATAACAGAGGAGGCCTAAAGCGATTGCTTTACTGGCCTCCCCTCGGGCTGACCCTGCATAGAAGTCCTATCCCGCTTGAACAGAATTGCCTCCCGTGGAGTATACCTATAGTCTTGAACAAAAGAAATTAACACACTACGTACAATATTTTTTTATTTTAGACAACAACAGAAAACCATGGCCAAAGATACTAAAATCATGGGCAAAAGTTTTAGGCAACGATTTTACGGGCGTGATTTTTGCGACCGTTGCCTATTATGGTTTTTCACTTTTGGCAACGTATATTTAAAAACGGTTTCCTAAAACAATGTTATAAAACTTGGACCGGTGATCGACTCGTTCGAGTCACAGGGTAAATGGTCAAACCAGTGAGTCACTGGTTGAACCGGTATATACCAAAAAATATATTATACGATTAAATACATATTATATACTATATTACTCCCTCTGGTCTTTTTTATAAGGCACTTTTACAAGTTTAGTGGTCCTTTTTATAAGACACTTTACAATTTCAAGGAAGCATTTATTACCATTTTCCTTATTTACCCTTATTAACTTTAATGTCTTTCCAATTATCAAATGGTATTGGAGTTAGTCAACGATATAAATAAGGGTAAAACTAGAAGGTTAAACTATTTTTCAAATCTCCAATAAATTAATGAACTTTAACCACATTTATTGGTATGTGTAATTCGGTTAAGTGTGCCTTATAAAAAGGACTAGAGGGAGTAATATTTATATATATATATATTTCATTATATTATATTATATTATATTATTAAAAAATAAATAAAAAATGTATAAAAATGATTAGAAATCAAATATATAATTTCGCACACATATAATACCAAGGCATAGCTTGGCTTAGTGGTAGAGTGTGCTTCCTATCCACTTCTGGAATCGCTCGCGTTCGACTCCCAACTCCAACATTTTTTCATTTCAAAATTTCTCAGCAACATTGATAGACTGGTCAACTCGATTGACCCGTGTGTTGACCGTGTGGATAGAGGTGTCAAAATGGGTCGGCCCGATCGGGCCAGCCCGCCCGAACCCGCAATATGGAAGGGTTTGGGCACTTAAATTAGAGGCCCGAATTTTAGCCGGGCTTTTTAGCCCTAAATGAAAAGGCCCGGTCTTAAGCGGGTTCGGGCCGGGCTACCCGATCGGGCTAACGGGTGGCCCGTTTTTTTTTTTTAAAAAATTTGCCTTGCTTTTGAGTTATGCTTAAGTTCGCTGGCATGACCCATTTTTTATTTTTTCTTCCATCTAAAAATGTTTGAAGTTCTGAAAATTGAAATTTCTACTGTGAAGTAATGGATATGGTGAGCAATTATGATTTTCTTTTGATAGATAACTAATTAATTAAAGCAATTATGATCGAGTATATTATTATATTAGTGCATATATATACTTCCTCAAATCCAAGTTTGTCAAATATGTATTTTATAATCCTATTTTGAAGAACAATTTTTGGAACAGGTGCAGTATAGGTTTATTTAATTTAATTTAATTACATATCAATTGAGTACTATTATAAAATGGAAAAATTTTGGAACAATTTAGAATCAATTTTGAAGAACAATTTTTGGAACAGGTGCAGTATAGGTTTATTTAATTTAATTTAATTACATATCAATTGAGTACTATTATAAAATGGAAAAATCTTGGAACAATTTCGATTCATCGAATGCAAATTCATTTTGCTTTTCCCCTTTTAAATGATTTTTATAACTAAATTGTAATTTTTTTTAGTTTTGTAAAAGTATAATTGTTTACAATTTTTAATGAGCAACATTTTTGAATAAGTTAATTTTTTTTAACCGGGCCGGCCCGCACAAGCCCGCTACCCGCATAGGGCCGGGCTAGGGCACTAAGTTCACAGGACCGAATTTTAGCCGGGTATTTTAGCCCTGCCCGCACAAGCCCGCTACCCGATGCGGGTCGGGCCGGGCCGGGCAGCCCATTTTGACACCTCTACGTGCGGATGAGCCTGGTTTGACCCCGAGTTGCTAACCTCACATCCGAGCTAATGATATTTCTGATCCAATGGGCTAACCAAACCGGTTACTTGGGCCGGTTTCCGGTTCAACCGGTTGGACCGGCCAGTCTAGTCTGGTTTTAACAACAGTGGCCTAAAATAAGGGAATAGGCTACGATTATTTACAGTTTCCTAAGATAAAGGAATAAACCACGATTTTCAGAATGAAAAATAAAAATTCTTAAAATGGCCAAGGTAGGATTCAAACACAGCTCCTCATCTTCAAACACTAAATTTTATCCGCTAAGTTAACACATATATTTATTATATACATTGTCAATTTTAATATATATATATATATATATATCATGTGAACCAAAAATTTTAAAATAAACTTATAAAATCTCTTAGATTAAATAAAAGATATAATTTTTTATGTTAAGTTCATTGATTTGACAAATAAAATTTTAGTAAAATAAAAACTTGAAACTTAAACATTAACTCAATATTGTTTAATAGTTTAAATAACAGTTTTTTTTTTCCCGTTGAAAAATCGTTGCCTATTGCATGTTTTTGACAACAATTTTATAATCATTGACTAAAAAAATCTCCACAATTGAAAAAGCGTTGCCTATATTATGTTTTGGCAACAATCTTACAATCATTAATTAAAAAATCCACAAAATTTAAAAATTGTTGCCTATTATATGTTTTGGCAACAATTTAATAATAGTTGATTAGGAAAAATCACCACAATTTAAAAACGTTGCCTATTCTATATTTCACTAAGAATTCATGTCACAGAGCTTGACCCTCGAGAAGATTTCACATAAAGAAGACCTCAACCAATGGAAGATTTGAAGATAATTCAAATAGGAGCTGAGTCACATCAAACAACTAAAATCAGTTCAAAGATCACTCCAGAATTAGAAAAGAGGATGACTCAGTTGCTCAAAGCCAATGCAGACCTGTTTGCATGGACACCATCAGATATGTCGGGCATCGACCCTGATTTTGTCTGCCACAAAACTCATGATCGACCCAAAGGTGAGACCGGTAGCCCAGAAAAAAGGGCAAGCTAGGCGAAGAGGGGAGGAAGGCTGCAATTGAAGAATCGAAAAAATTGTTGGAAGCAGGTTTTATCAGGGAGGTCGACTATACAACATGGTTAGCTAATGTGGTTATGGTTAAAAAGTCGAATGGAAAATGGAGAATGTGCACTGACTTTACAGATCTTAATAAAGCTTGTCCAAAAGATGCTATCCCCTCCCAAGTGTAGATCGTCTAGTAGATGGAGCTTCAAGATATCAATTCTTGAGTATCATAGATGCATATTTCAGTTACAATTAGATTTGAATGAATCTAGCTGACGAGAAGAAACAACATATTCATCATTGACATGCCAATTTCTGCTATAAAGTAATGTCTTTTGGACTGAAGAACGTTGGAGCAACTTACGTACCAATGTTTGATGGACAAGGTATTTGTCACCCAATTGAAAAAATATTGAAGCCTACATACAGAGACGGATCCAGAGGGCGGACAGCCAGGGGCCTTCCCCCCCCCCCCCCCCTCTCTTGCTCCTATTGTTATGTATTGTTATTATTATTAACATTAAAAAACTAAATGTATTACTATATAAAAATTATGTTTAATTAACTATTAATTCATACATGCATAATGATATAAAATATCAATTTTTGTTTTATTATTGATATCACACTATAAGAATATTATGAAAAAATTATCTATAACTATTATATATTATAAAAAAAATTAATAAAACTCCTTAAACTAATAACTTATAAATAATTTCGACCCCCCATTCAAACCATTTTTGGGTAACAAAAACATCATCAGAAGGAGATCATGTAGCCGACCTCCAGAATATCCTTTTTTCCAAAGCTTAAAGAAGCAAGCTAAATTTCAATGGAATGATGACTCTGAGACTTCTAGATATTCTATAGTTCCTTACCGTGTCAATTTCCAATTCTTGGTCATTGAGATTCATGGTCAATAACAATAAGATGAATAGTTAAGGATAGATATTACCCTCCCCTCCCCCCTTCCCTTTCAAACAAATTGAATGATTGAAGTTTTCTATTGGAATCGTGTGTAGGTCTAATTCCTAGTACTTTGGCTGGATTATTTGTAACTGCATATTACAATATCGACGTGTGGTGATCAGCTGGACCTTTAATAAAGTAACATTTCTTTAATAAAGTAACATTTCTTTTGTTTATTAATCTCCTATTTGTTTTAATCCTGATCTACAGGATGTCAAATTCATACTTTAGACTGCTTTAAGGCATTTGAAGACATCACAACCTATTTATAAATATGAGTGTGGAAAAATATTAGAAATATCTCCTCACCTTATCCTAATCCCAGCGCTATATATAGAAACCAGCTCAGTCCCTTCCATTCTCATCGTCCCAAGCTAAAAAAAAAAAAAAAAACACAGATCAATTATGGCAACTAAGTTATTTCTCCTTCTCCTGCTGGTGTTGGTTTCTCATGCTGCTGCAGCCCCTCCCTTTCTAGACAAGTGCCACCCAGATGACAAAAGTGCCCTTCTCCAATCAAGAAGAATTCAACAACCCAGCCATTCTCTCCTCGTGGGAAACCAAACACCGATTGCTGCTTTGATAATTGGTTTGGTGTTTCTTGCGACGCGGATAAAGATTACCGTGTAACAGTTCTTGATATCTCAAATAGCACCGAAATTAACACTCCAATTGCACCCTCAGTTGGGAAACTTCGTTACTTGGAGACCCTAGCTTTCGAAAACTTTCCAAAACTCAAAGCCCCAATCCCTGTCAAGTCCTTATCGAAGCTCCCTTACCTCAGAGAAATTGTTATCAAGTCAACCGGCATATCAGGTCCAATACCCGAATTCCCAGCCGGATTTAGAAGCCTTAGTAGCATTCAACTGTTGTACAACAACTTTTCTGGCCCACTCCCTCTTTCCCTCCCCAAATTGCCTAAGCTCACTGCAATCTTCTTTGACCACAACAAGTTATCAGGCCCAATCCCTCCTTCGTACAGCAAATTTGGGGGTTTAGTTCTTTCTTATAATCAACTCTCTGGGCCACTCCCAAAGTCATTCTCAAGCTTTAAGGTGTTCAATCTCCAATTGGATCATAATAATTTGGAAGGGGATGCCCTCCATGCTTTTTGGTTCCACCAAAAAGGCAACTGTAATTGATATTTCTTACAACAAATTTTCTTTTGATTTTGGAAAAGTGAAGGTCCCTAAGACGTTGCCGACATTGGATGTGAGTCACAATCAGATCTACGGGAAACTCCCTGCGGGAATAGAATATGTAACGAACTTGAACATCAGCTACAATTTGTTGTTGTGGTAGATTCCAAGGCGTGGCAATCTGCAGAAGTTTGATGTGTATGTATACATTCATAACAAGTGCTTGTGTGGCTCTCCTCTCCCAAGCTGTAAGAAGTGACCACGGTGCTTAGAATGAATTATGTGCTTATTTTGCAATTAGCATTTGTTTTAAGAACCATGGAGCGAAAGCGACATTAGCAAGTTGCGAATAATAATGTGCCATGTACAAGTACTACGTTTATGTTTCATGGAAATGTTTTTTTTTTCTTTTTCTAATTAACTATAAATAAAAAATCTACTTCGACTTATCCTTTCAACAATGTCTATATTTTCATAATACACTTTTCACAACCCTTTATAACCTTTTTATTTTTTTTTCATTATATTAATTATTATATATTTAATTGTAGGCTTAATTGCATTTTTGATCCCCTACTATTATCAATCCGCGATTTTGGTCCCCCAACTTTTTTTTTCGCGATTTTTCCCTCTATTATTCCAAATTCGTGATTTTGGTCATCTAACACATACTTGGGGCATAGGGGGGACCAAAATTTTGAACTAAATTTGGAATAATTAGGGGACCAAAATCGCGAAAATAAAAGTAGGGGGACCAAAATCACGGATTGATGATAGTAGGGGGATCAAAAGTGCAATTAAGCCTTAATTTTATAATTACTTTTCTTCCCTAGATCAAAATAATATATTATTATGATATCACTACAAGAAATTCAGTTTTTAGTGACGACTGTTCTATACGACGTCCCGTGTTGTCGCTACTAGCGACGGTCGTCGCTATAATTATAATTTTTTTTTTTTTTTTTTTTACTTTTTTTTTATTTATTTTTTTAAAAAAATAAAAATTAAATGTAGCGACGACTTTAGAGACGACAGGTCACGCTACATTAAAAATAAACTTTAAATTTGCGCGCACATTTTTAAAAAACCTGCACCGTTAAAACCCCTCCCCCTCCCCCTTTCCTCCCTTCCTCCATTTCCAAATCCCTTTTCCTCCAAACTCCATTTTCCTCTCATACAGCCACCCCCTATTTCTGTCCCCTCACTCCGTTTATTTTGAAAAACTGGCCGTTTAAAACGTTCTTCTCCTTCATAGGATCGTTTCGAATCGATCAGTTTTCAAAATTGTTGCTTGTAGGTGACGTTAGAACTCATTCCAGAGTTACTTCATATTCGGAATCATAACAAGTAAGTTTTTTTTAAAGTTTTAATCAATTTATTTGTAATTAATAGTTTATTTGTTTATTAATTTTTAATGTGATATAGGAATTAGGTTTATTTGTAATTAATAGTTTATTTGTAGTTAGCTTTTTTATTAATTTATTTATTTATAATTAGGTTTATTTGTAATTAATAGTTTATTGTAAATAGTTATTTGTAATTAATAGCTTTAATTAATTTATTTGTTTTAGGTTTATTGTTTTATTAATTTATTAATGTGATATAGAATTAGTTTATTTGTAATTAATGGTTTAATTATTTATTTGTATATTATTTGTTTATTTGTTTTTATAATTTATTAGTAATTATTTAATTTATTAGTTAGTAATGAGTAATTAGTTTTTTTTAATTTAATTAGTTTTTTTAATTTATATAATTATTTTTATGGCACGGGGACTTGGCCTCCAACATTCGTCCAGGTGTGACCAGCTTGACTCAGGAGTCTCGGGCTCACCCGGGGCGAGAGTACTGACGGGTACGGGTCACGACATTCTACTGAGGAGGCGCTGCGCAAGGAAGTCCATGAATCAAAGGAGCAGTCTCGGCAGGCCATGGCAAAGACTGTAGCGTGGAGGACGAGTTTAGGACGACTCTGACGACAGATGGCAGGAGTTGTTGGATGCTCAGGCTCCAGGCTCAGGCACAACTGCACCCCCATATGATCCCGCCATGATGACCTCCCGGTGGATGATGAGGACGAGCCCCCCCCCCCCACAGCCCCAACGCCACCGCTGCCATTGATTTCTTTTTTATTATGTTTTATTAAGGTTTTTATTGTATTTTTTTTAACAGATTTTGTGTATATTATATATTATTTGCTTTTTTTAGTATTATTTTTATAATTTTAAATTTAATAATTAATAAAATAATCATAAAATAAATAATAAATTTAATAAATTTAAGAAATTGATAAATTATTCTTAACGATGACCATGTTTCTAGAGACGTCTCTAGATAAAAAAAATTAAAAAAAAAATTGTTCTAAGCGACAACCATGTTTCTAGAGACGACTTCAGCAACAGACAAGCCATCTCTACGTAGCGACGGCTCACGTTCCTCGTTGTTACTGTATTTACGACAAATTATGTAGCGACGTCCACGTGGCCGTCTCTATGCCGTCACTACGCGGTCTGTAGAGACTGTTTTTCCTTGTGTAGCAACGGCCATGTCGCTAAAAACAAAATTTCTTATAATGTATTATCTCGTATCATAACCAAAACTTGCCGTGTAAAATCGTTGAGTCATTGTATCTTTTGTCTCAAAGATCATGCAAAAGTAAGCTCTTACAAGAGCAAGCTAGGAGCCTCTCTGGTGGCTCACATCAAGAAAGCCAACGTTTGTACACATTGATTACAAGTGTTAAATATGGGTTCAGTTTGGTGAGTCAACTCGGTTCACCCATGGGTTTGGTTAGTAAAAATTAGGCTAATATTTCATAGGTTAACCCACTTAACTCACGTGTCAAAGTGTGTTCGAGCCATGTTGATGTGAATTATCTCACTTTTATTTTTTTTATTTTTTTATTTTCTATTTTTAACTTGTTTTTAATTTTTTTTAATTTTTTTTCTATTTTATTAGCTTTTTATTAATTTTAATTAAATTTATAGTTTTTTGAATTAAATGTGTCAAGCCGGATTTGTATTTTTTCAGCTCACCAAAAAAGTGAACCAACTTGGCTCAGCTTACTTTTAGCCTAACTGATCATGGTGAGCCAACCTAGGTGACTAACTTTGACAACTCTAGATTTAGAACATGCTTGATTTACCCTCAAACGTTACTCCCTCTGTTTTTATTATATGTCATTTAAGGTTTTGCATAAGGATTTAAGAATGACATAACTTTATCTTTTCATCCCCTTTTTTTCTCTCAAATATGTCATTTCTCTTTCTCCGATTAATGTATTTAATATCTCTCATTTTAATTTTCGATGAAATGAATTCCTTTTTCAAATTTGTTTTACCTTTTACCATAATTCTTTTGTTGGAAACATAAAAATATATTTATTAAAATTTTAAAATTTATATATAGATTTATAATAAATATTTAAAATAAAAAAATCTGATAAGAAAGGGGGTAAAATTAGAAAATAACATTTATTATTTTCTTGGTATCTAAAAAGTAACACTTAATTAAAATAAATTTGAAACTCTAAAATGACAAATAAAAGAAAATAGAAGGAGTATAAAAGTGAATGCATACCAACCTTAGTAAGAGTATTAATGTATATTTGACTTATCCCAAAATCAAGGTCGGCCCAACATATATGTAGGCCTAAATCAAATTATAAGATGGGAGCCTAATTCTAAGTGATAAAGGACCATAAATGACATTTTTTTAAAAAAAAAAATATGAGTCTACTTTTAAGAAAAGAAACTTGTATTAAATTTATTTTTTTTATAAGAAAAGTACTTTTAATTATTATCTACTAGCGGAAAGACAGACACTGTCGTGCCTGTCTTTCCTCATTTCTTATTTTTACAATCTCTTTCCCTTTTTTCCCATTTTTCTATTCTGACTTCTTCATCTTTCTACATTTTTTAGGCCGTTATTATTTTTATTGGGTGGTTATTGGTTAGTGGGAACCGTAAATCAGGATATAAATAGGGGTATAATGGGAATGGAAATGTGGAAACCAAAACTCCCCTATTCTCTTTATATAGTATAGATTAACTAATAATTAATAATATTTTTATATTTGATATAAAGATTTTATTAAATTTTGGGTAAAATATGTTTGTAATCTTTATAAATTTCAGCATATTTGGGTTTGATTCTCATAATTTAAAATCAATGTGTTGAGTTTCTCTTTCTTAAAATCAACTCAAATTAATCTTTATCACCCCTTTCTCTAGGAAATAAAAAACACTTGATAAGAAATACTAAAGACTAAAAACACACCAAATAAAAATTAATTTGGGATAATTTAAAAGAGAGATACTCAACACACTAATTTTAAGTTATGAGAATCAAAATCAAATTTATTTAATTTTACATAAACTACAAACATATTTACCCTTAATTTTAATATATAAAATATATCTAAAAAAATTTAAAACCTTGTAAAAAGGGAAGCCTAAAGCGGCTGCTGCTTTACCGTAAGACCGGCCCAGCCAAAATCATATCAATAAATGTTATTAAGAATAATGTAAGTCTAAATTCACATTTAAAAAATAATTTTAGGATAAATATATTACTTTACAATTTAATAACTTGAAAACTAATTTAATCACTATTCATTGGGATTATTAGCATTATTTAATCCCATTGTTCACTTTAACGTGAGATTATTTGTTGGGCATTAACCATTCTTCACCAACCATACTCTTATCCTCTGGATTATTCCGTGTTGTAATGATGGAGATTTAATTAAATTGTTGTTGGAACTGTAGTTTGCATCCTTATCTCATAATTTTTGTCAATGTATTCTATTCTTATGAGTACAGATATATTTGTTGAGATTGATACTAAAGTTTATTGTGTTTTCATAATATTATTTACATTAAACTTGTTTAATTTATAGATATTGATACACATGAGTATATATATATATATAATTATATATATATTTGTGTTGAGATTGGTACAAAAGTTTGGATATGGTAATACAATAAAATGTGTTGATTTATATCAAATTTATTGTGTATTTTTCTAA
This sequence comes from Sesbania bispinosa, assembly GCA_026901365.1. Classification (NCBI taxonomy): domain Eukaryota; kingdom Viridiplantae; phylum Streptophyta; class Magnoliopsida; order Fabales; family Fabaceae; genus Sesbania; species Sesbania bispinosa. The sequence goes on from QLOH01000044.1 coordinate 2,332,654, forward strand.
TATATTATTTACATTAAATTGTTTAATTTATAGATATTGATACACGAGTACAAATATATTTGTTTAGATTGATACTAAAGTTTGGATGTAGTAATAATAAAATGTGTTGATTTATATCGAATTTATTGTATATTTTCCTATATATTATTAACATTAATTTCGGGTTAAATATGTTTTTGGTCCAAGAAAAATATAACGAAATTTGGTTTTAGTTCCTCATTTATTTTTTCATTGATTTGGTGCTCCACTTTTACAGCTCTACTATGACATTTCCTGGGTAAAATTTACAGAAAATTTTTTACAATTTGATTCTATAGAAAAGTCATCTGTATTAAATTTCCCAACAAACTACAAATCTACATGTTTACAATCCAATAGATTTTTTATTATTATTTTCACTATTCATTAATTTAATATAATATTTTATTAGTTATTTTAATATTATTATTTTTTCATCAATAGTTGTGTCATCTCTTTTATTTAAAGTAAAGTTAATTAATTTATAAATATAAATACACATAAGTTATATATATTTATTGAGATTGATACTAAAGTTTGAATGTGGTAATATAATAAAATGTGTTGATTACATCAAATTTATTGTGTATTTTTTAATATTTTATTAGTTATTTTTATTATTATTATTATTATTACTACTACTACTACTACTACTACTACTTTTTGTTATCAAAAGTATGTCATCTCTTTCATTTAAAGTAAATTTCTTTAATTTATAGATATAAATACACATGACGAAATTTGGTTTTGGTTCCTTATTTATTTTTTCATTGATTTTGGTGCTCCACTACAACTCTACTATGACTTTTCATGAGTAAATATTTACAGAATTTTTTTTTCAATTTGATTCTCTAGAAAAGTCATCTGTATTAAATTTCCCAACAACTACAAATCTATCTATATATTACCCATCCAGTAGGTTTTATATTATTATTTTCACCGTTCATTAATAATATTTTATTAGTTTTTTATTAATATTAACTTTTTATTATCAAAAGTCGTGTCAACTCTTCATTTAGAGTAAAGTTGTTTAGTTTATAGATATAAATCACATGAGTACAAATATATTTGTTGAGATTGATACTAAAGTTTGGATGTGGTAATATAATAAAATGTGTTGATTTACATCAAATTAATATATATTTTATTAGTTATTATTATTATTATTATATTTTATCAAAAGTCATGGTATCTCTTTCATTTAAAGTAAATTTGTTTACCAACGGGGGTTGGTTCAAGTGGTACATGCTTGATTCCACTTAAGCAAGGTCTCCGGTTTTGAGTCTTGTGGATGGAAAAATCTCCGCTGGGAGAGCTAGCCCCACCATGATGTGGATATTCCCGGCTCGAACAGGATTGCCTCTCGTGGAGGATACCTGTGGTAAAACCAAAAAAAGTAAATTTTTTTTTAATTTATAGATATAAATACACATAATTACAAATATTTGTTGAGATTAATACTAAAGTTTGGATGTGATAATATAAAAAATGTGTTGATTTACATCAAATTTATCATGTATTTTCATAATATTTTATTAGTAATTATTATATTATTATTATTATTTTGTTATTAAAAGTCGTGTCATTTCTTTCATTTAAAGTAAAGTTGTTTAATTATAGATATAAATACACTTGAGTACATATATATTTGTTGAGATTGATACTAAAGTTTGGATACGGTAATATAATAAAATGTGTTGATTTACATCAAATTAAATAATATTTTATTAGTTATTTTATTATTATTATTATTATTATTTGTTATCAAAAGTTGTGTCATCTCTTTTATTTAAAGTCAAGTTGTTTAATTTATAGATATAAATACACATAAGTACAAATATATTCATTGAGATTGATACTAAAGTTTGAATGTAATAATAAATAAAATGTGTTGATTTACATCAAATTTAATTTTTTTTTGTGTATTTTTACAATATTTTATTAGTTATCTATAATCTATATCTATAATATCACAATCGCTTTATATTATTTTTTCACTATTCATTGGATTATTTTTTAATAATTTATTCATCAAAATAGTGTTAGTGTTAATAATATTATTTTAAGTATATATTATTATTATTTATTTACTTACCATTTTCAATAAAGTAGAGTTAAACTTTTATAAAAAATCGTGTCATTTTTTATAAAATGTTGGGTTAAATATATTTTTGGTCCCTAAAAATATGATGAAATTTGATTTTGGTCCCTCATTTATTTTTTCATAGGTTTTGGTCTTCCTTTTTAAAAATCACATGTTTTTAGTCCTTCATATTAATTGTACTCTATTAAGTCACTTTCGCAACTCAACTATGACTTTTCCCGGGTAAAATTCACAGGAAATTTCTTGCAATTTTTCCTCTAGAAAATTCATGTGTAGTAAATTTTCAAAAAAATTATAAACTTTTTACATAAAATTGTTGCTATAAATTTTTTTGCTTTGTTGTACAAAAATCTAGTAAATTTTCCGTAAATTTAGGATCTGAACAAAATTTTCTTTGAATTTTGAAATCTATAGGAAAATTCGAAGGAAAATCCATAAAAACTGGTGGTTTTAGTCCTTAAATATAGTCAAGATTTGGTTTTGGTCTTTCAAAAATTGAAATACACCAACTTAGTCATTATTGCACGGTTTAAGTATAGATTTTGCTATGAATTTTTATCGATAATAACTGAAAAGAGATATTTTCACTTTTTAAGGGACTAAATCCACTGGTTACAATTATAGAGACTAAATTAGTATAATTATTTGTTTAAATAAAAAAAATCTACTCACACTAACACAATAGACTCTAATCAAGTAAAGTAAAGTGACATGTGTGTATATATATACTCACTAAAGGACAAATTTATACACTCAACCAAGTACAAAAAATAGAGACCATGAGAGTAAGAGAGAATAATATCAAAATAACACACAACCTAAAGAAGAAAAGTCACAGAAAATAAATTAAGTGATGAGAAAAATCAATGTTAAAAATGAATAAAATCAATTATAAATGATTATTAGCTATTTTTATTTTTATAAAAATATTAATAGTAATATTTTGTTTTTAGAGATCTAAATAAGAGTATTTTTTTGGGGTCCAAAACGAGGGTTTTACTCGCCTTAGGATTGGGCCATCCTCAATGTAAATAAATGAGTATGAAAAAAACACAACTATGATTATTTTTCTCTCTGCTTGGTTGTATTTTCTCTCCATCTCTTTTTTGTCATATATACCTGATTATGATCTTACCCAATTTATTAGCAACACAATAAAATCAAATTTACATCTAAAAGTGTCCCGTGCTGCACGGGCTCAACCACTAGTTAAACACATATTTTTTTTGGTGAATAAAAAATAACACATTGTTAGGTCATCTACACCCTAGCACCCCACTTTTTTATTATTAACATATCTTAAATGGGTCCCACCATTACACATCATCAAATTTTTATTAAACACCTCTCATCTCTATCCCAACACCTCACTTTTTTACTATTTATAAATGTTAAATGAGTCCCACTATACACTATTACCTGTTATTTATACACAAAGGCTGTAAATTTACCCACTTGCACTGTACAATGCAGACAAAGTGCTTAGAGCATCGGCACCGCTGGTGCTTAGATGCAATTTTCTGACCATTGCACATGTGATTAAAAAAGGGAAGCGATGAAACACATTTTCCTTAGGTGCTTATTTAAGCACTTTGTCTTAATGACAGCGCATAATGCAGATGGCCAAGTTTGCAGTCTTTGTGCATAAATAATGGATAATAGTATAATAGTGGAATCCATTTAAATTTATGAATAGTATAAAAGTGAGGTGTTGAGATGGAGATAAGAGGTGTTTAATAATAATTTAATGATATATAATGGTGGAATCCATTTAAAATATATAAATAGTAAAAAGTGAAATGCTGAAATATAAATATCCTTATATAAGCCATTTGGTTAAAATAATAACCGAAACAAATTTTGCTCCATCACTACTTATCCTCATTTTACTGTGCAAGTGTTAAGCAGCTCGCGGTGCTGATGCCCTTACTCCATTCGATATGTACTTTGTTTGTACACGTCAGTGCAAATAATGTGTGGTTCTACCGTACTTCTAATTTAAGAACCTGTTGGAGTGTTGGTGCAATAAAGAAGATATGCAATGATGAAGAGAGAAGGTAGGGCATTCTGTAAAGCTTTGATGCGTTACATTCAAACACAACAAGTGGTCACGCGCGGTTTCCTATGTAGTGGTAATTTGTAATGATTCTTTTACGGTGCGTTATCGGTATATTTAATGAGTCACATCCAAGTGTAGGTAAGGTCACAAGGGAAAGAGGCTTTTTCTTATTGGTCTTGCTAACGAGGTGTCATTAGGGCATTGGTTAACGATCCACAAAGAAAAAGTTTTTATTGAAAATCACAATATTAATTGCATTAATGACATTAAACATCACACACTCCAGTAAAAATTTTTTACTTTTAGTTCCTTAACAAGTGCCCTAAAGGCACTCGTTAGCATTTTTCTTTTTTATTATCATTGACCCTAATAAAAATTGCAAAACAGTCATATTTTACAATGTTTTTAAAATCGAACCGGCCGGTAATTGAACCGGTGAAGATACTGGTTCACGGTTCAGTGGTTCAAGGTTGAACTGTGGTCGAACCGGTAATAATTAAATGTATTTTTTAATATTATATAATATTTTTTATGTAATAAATAAGATAAAATCATAAGAAATCAAGATATATAAAATTATAAATTAATATAAAAGACTTTATTATATGTATTATATGATAAAAAAAATCATAATAATTGACTAAATAATAAATATTTATGTGTAATCCTTAAAAAGTTTTTTTTTATTTATCTTAAAATATTTTATATTAAATAAAAAATCAAAAAAAGTAAAAAAAAAATTGATTTTTTTGAAACTGGCCGGTTCAATCGGTTTTCTGGCACCGGTTCTTTACCGGTTTTCACCGGTTCCCACCGGTTCTGAAACCAACCGGTTTTCAAGGTTGTATGGACCGGACATCAGACCGGTTCCTGGTCGGACCGGTTGAACCGGCCGGTCCGGTTTTGATAATCATGCTATTTTAAAAGAAAGTGGAACACTGTATTTCCCGTTGTGCCATGCTCGTCTATGAAACATCCCCATTATGTGCCTTGCTCGCCAATTTAAAAGCATAGGCATATTTGCATAAATGTCACTTAATCAAATTTGTTATTATTAAAACTTGAAAAGTGAGATTCAATCATTATTAATTACTTAATAATAATTTTGAGACTCAACACCATGATCCTGGATAAAAGGTTGTATTTTTGTATTTTCCTTTTATTTTCTAAGATGTGGCGCTACTCTACATGGCTTTATATATTGGCTAGGAGGTTGCTTGACTAATAGCCTAGGAGGTCATGAGATCAAATCCCATTACGAGTAGGAATTTTAGCTTCTTTTATTTTTCCATAAGATTAGCCGCCCCCTTTGGTTATATATATAAGGAGGTCTCCTCCTCTCTTGTAAGCTAATCTCCAATTTTAATCAAAGAGGCATTGCTTCATTTTTTCCCTTGAGGTTGAAAGACTTGATGGTTCTTGCTCAACCCATTGTGATTCTTATCCTGCTCCACAGACTGGTGGTGAATCTACACTCTTGGCTTATCTGTTGAAGGAGTTGCCTTCACAGTGGTGCCTATTCCACTTCTTTTCTCATCCATTTTCTCTTATTTTCTTTCACTTTCCTTTCAATTTGCTACATGATTTAACTTCTGTCTTGCTCAATTTGTGCGCTAATTTTAATTAACTCATAACTGGTTGTTTTTGCTCAATTCTAGATCCGTAACCTTCCTGCTATCACAGTCTCTCATCACCATCACCATTGGCCCCTCAATCCCCGCAGCCTGCAAGCCGTTTGTCTGTATAATCGAATCCAAATCTGGTTCCAAAGACCATTTTTTTCTTTTATAGGTTTTTCCCAAAATTTTCCCTAAAATAAAATTTTAGTGGTGTGAAACCTAATTTTTTTTTTCTAATTTGTGTTCGTCGATCCATTGTGACCCCGGTTTTGACAATATACTTTTCAAATATATAAGTAAATATTGACTATAAAGTTACATATCCCTATAAATGTGCAATTTATCTAAAATTTGGCATGCATGATTATCATATTTTTAATATCACATTATTCAATGGTTAGATTTATGAAATTCATATTATACTAAAAGTTATTAAATGGAGTAACTTAATAAGAGTTACTCTGGAGTAACTTGATTCCCACGAATATATATGTGGGATTAAATTACACTAAAGTAAGTTATACCAATGGTTACTCATTAATTGATAACTTTAGATAAAATGTGATTTTGTTAATCAAACTGTTGATTATAACTATTTATATTTATGTTGATTGATTATTTGTGTTAAAAGTTGGTGTAACTCGATATAATTAATATCTAGAGAAATGTCAATATTGAGAGAGAAAGTGAGAAAATAGGAAAGGTAAGATGTGATAGGTGATATAATGAAAAAAAATAAAAAATGTATTATATGAGTTATATATATTTTTATTATATGAATTTGATGTCTCTAATTAATTTTTCCTCCCTTCTCCCTCTCTGTATGTAGACACACCAACTCTGTTTATAATTTTCAATAATATTTTTCTTTAATTATCAATATCAAAACATCTCAAGATCCATCTTAATTTAAATTTTAAATGACAGGATCTTTATTGGAAAGGGGAAACTTCAAAAAAAAAAAAACTTTTGATTTTAGATTTTTGTCCTATATACAAAGATTATTGAATATTGACGAATAAAAGAATTTGTTATTTTTTCTATGCCATAAATATATTTTATGGGATGTAATTCTGATCAAGTTCACTACATTTATATTACAGTGGAGCTAATTTTTTTTATAGAGGATTTTATTCATACACAAAATTTAAATTTGAGACTTTACTATAAAATCGTATTACTTAAACCAATATTCACTGATAAAAAAAAGCAGAATTTGTTTGTGACGCTTATTTAATATTCATTTTCATTGTTATCATATTTTTTAAATGTGTTATTAGATGTTAAAAAATTCCCATTAATCATATTACTGATATTAGTTGTTTTTTTCTTTTTGGAGATGACCATGGGAAATGATGAGATATTTTATGAAAAATGAACATATTCACTCACGTGACAAATGATTGTTATACAGTGTTCTACAATATTTTATACAATCGATGATGTGAAATCACCATTTAATTTCTTTTATGGAAACATTGAAGGTAAAAAAAGTTCACATCAATCATATTTGTTACTTCTGGAGATGGGCCATGGCGCATGTGCGAAATGATTATGAGACATTTTTATGGAAAATTAACATATCCACGTGATAAATGATGAGTTTAGATCGCCATCTCGGGCAAAATTTTCTTCATTCCTCAACCATTCATTCATGTTTCTAATTGATTGAACAACTTGAACCATCAAAAATAAATGAAGGTGATAATTTTACTAGAGATAAATGAGGAAAAAAAATTATTAGAGAGGATCCAAAAGTGTTGGATGATATATAGTTGTAGGTCCTGTTAACGAGTGCCCTTAGGACATTGTTTAAGGATCCATGTATAGAAATGTTTTATTGGAAATCACAGCAATAATTGCATCTACAACCTTAAATGTTACACACTCCAATAAAATCTTTCTATATTGGGTTCCTTAACAAGTGTCCTAAGGGCACTCGTTAGCATTTTCCACAGTGGTATTACTATTTTCATACTACCTCTGTTCCTATTTATCTGTCCACTTTGACTAAACACACATATTAAGGAATGCAATCATTACTCTTGTTTTCAGGAAAATAAATTTTAAACTTTCTATTTTACCCTTTTATCTCTCTTAGTACTACTGGCTCTCATTAGTTTTCAATATGGGTCATTTATTAAGATAAGGGTAAAATGAAAAAGTGTAATTATTAGTGCATTAGGTTTGTAAGTGGACAGTTAAATAGGAACAAATATTTTTTCTTTGAAAGTGGACAGTTAAATAAGAACGGAGGTAGTAATATTTTATATGATTAAAAAAGATATAAATTAAAAAGAGAAAAAATTAAAATGTAATGAGTGATGTGATAAAAAATAAAGTGAAAAATATTAATTATAATTTTTTACTCCATACTATTACATCTCTTCACACATTCTTTCTTCCCCTTAACTTTTATATGACGTGGCATGTTTCGTGACATTGTGTCATATTATTTGCCAACAGAGCATAAAAATAACGTCATTGGGGTTGAGACCTTCCAATGAAAAAAAAAGATCCACTATGCCAAAAAAGACATATAAGGGCGCTTCCGTGCTAGTTTTGAGGGCGCTTTGGAACATCCTCGTATATCATGTCCTTATAGGTACTAGAAAACGAGGGCGCTTACGGAACGCCCTAAACAAAGATTAGTGAGGGCGCTTTCTTGGATAGAACGCCCTTACCTTTTTTTTTAAAGCTTTCAGGAAGGATTTCGTAGTTAATCCATAGCGAATTCCTAGCTAAACTTTAAACAGAAAAAGGAAATTTTAAACCTACTGACATGGTATCTCTTTAATCATTTTCTTTGAGGAAACAATTTTAACAACTTTAAGATGACCTACTGACAATATTAGTATCTATAGCAGCAATTTGATATTTTTGAGGAACAATTTTAACAACTACTAATCCTTACATTCCTCTAACCATGAGACTATTACAGTTGATGCTTGCTAACAAATATAATCATACAGTACCTTATCCTTACATATATAGTTATGGTTAATAAAAAACAGCACTCAGCTCCATCTTTGTAGTGTTACAAGAAATTTTGAAAATATAATCTAACAAAAAACAATACCTTCTCCTTTCATTTGCGTTGTCTTGCCAATGCCTTCTATCTGCATCTTGCAAGTAAGACTGCATCTCCCCAATTCAGTTCTGCATCTTGCAAGTAAGACTGCATCCTCCCCAATTCAGTTCGTAGCTGCTGCACTTTGTCTTCAACTCCATATAAGAACACCTCTTCTTGAATGAGCCAATCACCAAGACTTTGCACTATAAAGGTCATTGTAGCCTGGGCCATCTTAAAAGTTCGTTCTTCTTTCTACAAAGCAAAATCTTATGCTCCAACTAAGCCTGGGCCATCCTGAGCAGCTATGAGGCTAGACAGCAACAGAATGTCAAATAGAACAATATATTCTGTAAATTTAAATTATAAAACATTAGATCTGCATGATACAAAGGATATAAGATGTACAGTGTATTTAAATGGATTGTTTGTTACACACGCAGTGGACAAGACAAAGGACCAACAGAGACTAGTATATAGATGGTGATAATCAGATAATCAGGTTAGTTATGTTCAATGCAGATGCAACATGCATAACCACATCCACCATAGTTCAACTGAAACAAAGTTCTATATATGAAGTTTAAATAAGTAATTTATAATTTCCACAAATCATTTCAAAGTATGAAAAGTGCATGCCTTTCGTTTCTTCAGCCTCCCATTTCTGCTGCTACCATTACTGGAGCCCATTACTTGCTCTCTGGCATTATCTTCAAAGGTTAATGTTTTGACTTCATCATAGAAACTCTCTGTTAGACCTTGCAACCTGAAAAAGAATAACCATAAATGTTAAGCAAAGCTAAATAAATAAAATGTCATCATACATTCTGTGCTTCTTAGTGCCACCGTCGTGGTGCCGTCAGGTCTGGGTCGTGACTCTGCGTGCCGTCACCTTAACCACGCCCTCGCCATGTGCCTTGTTTCTTGGCCTGCCCTCAAGAATTTGAGGTGTGCGCACCCTTTGCTCCAGCGCTGGCACCTCTCTTAAGCCCCATCAATGCCAACAAGATCAACTTTCACTCTCACTCTCATACTCCCTAAACCTTATTGCAATTCTGTGTAATTTTACCCCTACCCTGCAAAAATATCCCTTAGTAGTAAAGGTACTGGATCGCTCTTTTAAGGTGATTATTTTCTCCTTTCCCCTCCTGTGTTTGTCCTCTTTATAATTTATAATCTTTTAAAAATCAAAAGATTTTCATAATTTATAACATAATCAGTTGATTATCCAACAAAACATAACATGCAAGAAAAGGTATTATATAAGGCAAAATGGTATGTATTTCTGCTTATTGAATATGATGTGCGGTTTTAGCACTTTGTGATGCATATGCATGTCTATTACAAAGCTTAATAGGCATGTCAGTCTATCTGATTTTGATTTGCCCTTATTATCTTTGAACTCTCTCATTTTTTGTTAAAAACATAACAGGTTGTGTTCTGAGCTGAGTTGGCTATATATTTACTCATATTTGTTTCCCATTGTTTGATATTTAATTTGTCTCAAATTCAAAGCTTAATTTATCTGTTTCAGGTTTATGTGTGGAGCAAACAGAATCCCTTTATTCATATGAGCTTCCTCTTGGGGAAGCTTCATTGATCCAGCAGTAGTTCAAGCTCTGTAAGTTTTTTTTTATCAAAATATGTAAACTGTTTTCCCTGACATTAAAGATATTCCCCAGTCACTCAACTAAAATCAATTTCCAATCATTAAAATTGTTAATTCTGTTGGGATCTGAATTAGTTGAACAAATAAGTATTATCTGATTGTTTGACTCAAATGGGCTGGAAAACATTCAATGGGATCTGAATTATCAACAAAATACTTGATAATTCATAAAGCTATAATATAATAATGTTGTTGCTTCACTTTCTAGAGGTACACAATACACTTTTTGTTTATAACTCAAACAAAATTAAGCTTTAGTTTACACCCTCTCAGAAAAAGGGAAAAGTAGAATGTTTTGTTTCCAGATAATAACCTGGTAGAATTATTTGAGCCTCATTCTTTCAGACCCTTATATCTTATTTTTCCCATAGGCAAGTTAAAGTTTCAACTTTCAAGTTCCTCTATCCGTATTTTCTGTTCATAAATCTTTTTTGGGATCTTTTTATGAGCTGTCAGCCTACAATTGAATTGAGGTTTTTAACTACATGTAACAAATAAGCTCTCACACGTAATAATGAAAGAAAATATGCATAGTAAAAAAACAATGCAAATCAATTACTCTTGCATTTGACTATGATAAAAATATAAGAAAATAATTCCATGACCAAACTTTCTCAAGTTACAAAGGGGGACCTTCTCAATTCTCATTCTTATCCTTCTATTTTGTCTTGAGCCTTAACTCCCCTGTTTCCTACCCACTATATGCCTGCAAATTGCCAACCATTTGGTACAGAAAGACAAGAGCTATTTCTATTAATTACTAACAAATTGAAAAATCAAAGAGCTAATTTTCTCAAATGTGCCTCAAAGTTCACCAATCACCACCTCCTCTGGTAGGAGAAGTTCCTCTCTGTTTCCCTACCAAATTCTGTGGACTTCTCAAGCTTACTCATCACAACATTCTTGAAATTAATAGCTTCCTGAATCTGTGAGCAAGACCTCTCCATACTAAATTTAGGGATCCCATTGGGGAGTTCCCTACCCCCTCCACCTCCCTAAATATGAAAGGGGGGAACTACTGGTTACTCATAAAGAAAAGCTAAGATAGTAACCATTAGCTCTATCACCCTCTTCCCTACCAGTAATCTAGGTTTTCTTTGATAGTTGATCAGTCAAGACCTTGCTTATCCCTGGCCTTTTGAGCCCTCATACTATCTTGATACATAGGTGAATCAGAAAAACTAGCAGAGCAATGAATCGCTAATTATCATAAGACAAACATACAAAACAAGTGACAAAAGACAGAAAGAACGTCCTATGGGTATAAAAGAAAAATCAGCAATTCTTTTCTCAATATTCCTCATAATCTTATCACGTCCTCTCGGCAGAAAATCTCCAAAGCTTGTCCGTACTCCAGCAAATTGGTAAAGAGTAAAGAACCACGGTGATTGGTCTTATGGTGTGAACCCTTGTTTGATTTTAATGCATAGAAAAAGTCTACTAACACTCACTGGGAGAAGATGCAATGGCGACCTCAGGTTGCCCAGATCTGCAGTATGCGGCTGTCTTGGGGTTCTTCTCCGTCATCGGCCGCTATAGTCCACCACCTCAGTCCTCCTCTGAACAACCACCACAGCGCTACTGCTATCCGTCGTTTGTGTCGTCGTCGCCTACAGAGAACAGACGCTCGCCTCGCCTCGTCCTCCCCTCCTCACTGCTACATCATTAGATCTGAGCAGAAATCGAAGGCGAACCCACAGACAGCCTCACGACAACGGCGCGGTGAGAGACGGGGACGCGGTGAGGACAGTGTAGGTCGTGGTGAAGGAAGGTTTCTGTGTGAGTTGAGGGACGTGACACAGAATAGATGTGACGAGAGTATGAGTGAAATGTTGGGGCGTGGGGTAAAGTTGGGTTAGAATAGGGCGCTTTGCATCTGGCCAGCGCCTTAACCTATTGATAAGGGTGCTTCTTACCTGGCAATCGCTCTCACTAGATAAGAATTTTTAAAAAGAAAAAAAAATCAATTTACAATTAGGACGTTTTCTTTAAGGAAAGCGCCCTAGCTAAATAATATATTTTTTTAAAATAAATCATTGCAATATAAGGGCGTTTCTGAGAGTAAAAACACGGAAACGCCCTTACATGTACGCCCTTATTTCTATAAATTTGAAAAAATCATAACATTTTTGTGCCACAATGGACACTATAGTGATAAACAGTGTGACAGAGTGTGTCACTAAACGTGACACGTCGTAAAAGAATTAACGACAAATACACAATTGAACTATATTGACAGAAAAAGTAATTAAGAAATCAGAGACTACTATATATTGGAATTTTCTATTTCTTAGAGACTAAACTACATGATACTAAAAAACTCAGTGAGATTTATTAGTTTACTAAAAAATATATACCCATTTTTGGTGTAAAAGTAAATCTGTAAATGTAAATGTAAATGTAAATGTAAATGTAAATGTAAGAGAGATATAAAAAATAAAGATATGATATAATATAATAATTTAAATTAAAGAATATAAAATAAACGGTAATTAGATTTCGTTCACTTTCGATCGATAGTACTGTATGACCATGTCTGAATCCTTGTTGACTTGTGCCAACCTTGCATGTTACTATCCCTTGTTTTTTTCTCGGCAAACAAAAATTTAATCGAAAGAAACAAGGGATATCGTAATGTCATTAGCATTGATATTGATTTGATTCTATTGAATTTAGATTCACTATATACTATTTCTGCACGCGTGGAACATGCAATTGCAAGCGCATTAGAATCCAAAGAGACCTATCTTATCATCTAGTTGGTCCATGAGAATTGTCTTAGTGGCTGCAACTAGCAAGAAGCGGTGGAAATACTCAAGTCAGTTTTTGGCAAGCTTGAGCTTTGAGCCTAATTTCTAATTTTTAAGTTTCAGCATGGCTCTATTACTTATTATATGTCTTTTTTAAGGTTTGGTATGAGTTGCGTAAAAGTCTGGTCCAGCCTGTAATCATGTTTAAAAGTTTGTTTTGTAACAAGACCTATAAACAGACCTATAAACCTATGTAGGCCAACAAGCCTTTTAAACATGTTTTTTTATATAATTAATTTTATATATTTTTTTTTATTATATTTTAATTTTTTTAATTATATTATAGTTATTTATATAATTAAGTTAATATATTATATTATTATATTGTCAAGCCTAACAAGCTTTTTCATAGGCATGAAACATGGCCTATTTAACTAAATATGCATTTTAAAAAGCCTTAACCTGATCTTTTTAATAAATGAGTTAGGTCAGGTCAAATCATAAACAAGTCAGGCCACAGGCCTTTGACAGGCCGACTGACCTATTACCATCCCTACTAACAAGTGTCTTGGTCCATTCAAAGATTTCAAGATATCACGCTTAAGCTTAATATTTATGCCTGCTAATAATTAGGGATAATTCATGGTAATTTAGTTTCGATATATATTATATTGCCATATATTAAAAAATTCTTGACCTTCGAATGACATTTATCTAGAACGGGTAAATTGTGCTACCCGACTCGGTCTTATGTCGGTATAGCGGGCTTATCAAGCTGAACTAATTAAAAATCTCCGGGAGTTATTCAGACTTCTAAAATAAGTGTTCGACCCCTATATATTTGTGGATAGCCCGATTTTTTACGGGTTCTGTGGGCTATCTGACCTTTTGCGGGATTTTATAATTAGCGCGCTTTATCGGGCTTGGCTAAAAGCTTAGGAGTATTTGGTCTTCTGATATATAAGTGCCTGAACTCTATATTTTTACGTTCCGACCCGGTTGAGTTAACTCATTTGTCAGCTCTACTTATCCTTTGTTAATTATTTTTCTATGAAAATAGAAGTTATTAACTAATTAAATTAGTATTCATTTGGTTTATAGTTAGGTAAAATTAATTTTTAAATCAATAATTGAAAATGAATAATACACATTTTACGAAACAAATTGAATAAAAATTATTTAAAATCAATTTGGTGGATTGATTTTCCACAATTTAAAATGTAAACTAAACCGAGTTCAATTCTCATTAAACACACTCTTAGGGAGAGATGATGAGTCTTAATTGTGATTAAGCCATGATGATTGCCCCTATGAAAATGGGATACTTGTGATTAAAAAAAATCTAAACCAAACAGGTCTTTAATTAAACCATTAAGAAATGATATTTATATATGCAAGAAAAATAAGAAAGAGACAAGAGAAAATTATTGGGTGTGATAAATATGTAATAGTGAGATATAAAAAAAATTATGTTATATGAACCATTAACCTCTCATAAGTCTCATTTCCCTTAGTTTGGGGTGATTTCTCGCAACCAATCCAAATGGTATTTACCTTTTAAACAAAGAGATATATACTAATATTTTAATGATGAAATTCTTTTAATAATGGACGACAGCTACTTTATAAAAAGTAAAGGACGAAAGCTGCATGTCATGTAGTAATTAAGAGCACTGTCTTGTGCATTATTTTATTGCTGCCACAATAGACCCCGCCATTGTCCCCTGCTACATTTTCTTGCAAATTGTTTATTTTTAATTAAGGGCAATGATACTAACGGGGTTGGTTAAAGTGGTACATATTTGATTTCTCTCAAGTAAAGTTTCGGGTTCGAGCCTTGTAGATGGAAAAAATCTCCGTTGGGAGAGCTAGCCCTACCGTGATGTGAATATTCCCGACTCGAAAAAAAAATTAAGAGTAATGATAATTATACATTAAAGTATAGAATATTTTTACAATTAAGTGAAATTAACAAAATGAATGTAACTGACGTGACAATGACATTACAAATAATATTAATAATATTATATAATACAAATAATATTACTTTTATAAAAGATTAGAGATTAACTCAACTTCTAACAAACAATGGCAATTTTGGACAATGTTAACGCTTTAATTTAGTTATGGGAAGAAAGAAATGGGAAAGAATAAGAGTGAAAATAAAATTATTTTTTAGATAGTTTGATATGAGAGAAGACGAAATGAAAAGTAAGAGAGAAAGAATATATTTATAAAATGACATAAATATCCTCAAATAAAAGAAAATGTGATAATTAATCCTTTTAATAAAAAATATATTTAATTTAAGAATACATTTATTTTTATTATTATTATTATTATTATTATTATTATTATTATTGTTATTGTTATTGTTACAATAGACAACTCAACACTTACACCCTTTGCCCCACTTTTCAATAAAAATGGAAATAAATAAAAAATAATTACATTGTAATTATTGCATATTTTTATCCTCCCATTTTTAATTCCTAATCAACAGGGGGATGCACTGAGATTTGTGTTTTCCACCATCCCGTTTCATTTCCTTTCTTTACCAAAGAGTTGTGGTTCAGTTTCCAATGTGCGTAGGCTAAGATTGTGGGAAGAGCTCCCAAGTTCGATCCTCAATAAACACACACTCAGGGAAAGATGAGGAGCCTTAACTGTGACTAAACCCCGAACAGGATTGCCCCTAGTAATAGGGGATACCTATGGTTAACACCAAAATAATCTCAAACCAAAGGAAGTGTAGAAGTCAGGCGTGAGATTTTTTCAGTAAAATTTTAATTTAACACATACTTCTCATTTTCTGACCTTAATTTTGTGTTTTTATGTACTGAATTTTTATGACACAAGCTTATTTAAATGTAAAAAGTACTAATTAGTTATTAGTTGTACATACAACTATTATGATATATTTTTAACAACAAAAAAATTCAACTCAAGGTATAAGGTACCCAACTTATACAACAATAATCAATCAAAGGAATATGTATATGAATATGTCATGCCAATTAACATTGGCCTTGTTACCAGGGTCCAATATTGGAGAAGCTCAAATTTGACTACTATCAAAGAAAAAGTTCAAGAAAGTAAGATCTCAAATAAAACTTATATATGCAAACTACATATATAGCCATTCACACCAATAGATCAACCATTTCATCATACAACTTGGTACAACCAAATGAACAGGGTCCATTATTTGAAATTCATTATCCAGTATTTGAACCCAAATTTCAAAGGAAAAAAAATCAACAAGGATATAAACACAGACTCACCTGCTACGAAATTATGGAAAATGACTGGTTCCTACTGTTGGGAATTTTATATACCCAATTAAAAATTCTTTACGTCATATTATTAAGAACTAAGAGTATCAAGGAATATCTGGATCCATTACGCTTTGTCAAAATGCAGCAAAAATCTTTGGGTAGGTAAAGAACGTCACAAACCTCTTATTGTGTATTGAACACCAAACAGAAGGGCATATAACAAAGGGTTAGAGTAAAGATGGTGTTGTGGCCTTCCTTAACCAAATCTCTTGAGTTCTCAAAACTGGGACCTAAGTGCCGAGAAACGTGAAGGGAAGGAATATGGAGGCGGTGGTTGATTTGGTGTCTTAGGGACCAACACCTCTAAAGGGGCTTATTAATACCAACTTATTAGGGTTCCCATTATGCCAAAATAGGCCAAGCCCAATCTCCACTCATATAGGCCCACATCGATGCCTACGGTAGTCTAAACGGACTCACTTAATACAGATCACTAGCAATCAGCCCAAAAGGTAAATAACTAATATAAATGTTTTAATATTTAATATGTAGCCCCAAAATAATTACTAGAAATTAAAAATTTCTAACAATCTCCCATTTGGACTTCATATTAACTTTAGACATTTATACACAGGAAAAACTTTAGGCGCGCAACTTTACGCTATTTACTTTAAGCTAGACTACCCCTTAACAATTTGGTCCATCTCATACATCAACTGAGAACCACCACGACTTTCGTCACTCTATATATAGTGCGACTAAACCATGATGATCACCGCAACCAATATACTTAATGACATAGATCAAATGTGGATGAATGGTATGGAAATTGCATGTTGCATGATCTAATACATATTTCCAATTGGTCCAAAATTTAATCTTTATAGAGGTCAAATAAAGCAATATAAATATATTGTACTAAATGAGTTCAGAATAATGAAAAAAATAATAGACGTAAATATTATTATGTAGAAAATCCAAAATGTTCAAAAATTAATACAAATAGGACTCCCACTAAACTAAGGTACTATCAGGAATTATATCCATGTGAGCAACATGCTCATGAAATACTTTAGGTACCAAACCTTTAGTAAATGGGTCAACTAACATATAATTAGTCCCTATATGTTTTTATGGAAATCTACTTATTTTGAACTCTCTCCTTCACAACCAAGTACTTAATATCTATAAACTTGGACTTGGTTGCACTCTTGTTATTGTTGGAGTAAAGCATTGTTGAGTTATTGTCACAATAAATTTTCAATGGCCTCTCTATGCCATCTACTACATGTAAGCTAGTGACAACATTTCTTAGCCACATACCGTGGTTGGACGCTACAAAACAAGCAATAAACTCTGCGACCATGGTTGAAGTAGTTATGAGTGTCTGCTTAGCAGACCTCCAGGAAATAGCTCCCCAACCAACATAAAAATATATCATGATGTGGAGTGCTTGTTATCTTGACATCCATCCCAATTAGAGTCTGATTACCCAATGACCTCTAAGCTCTCAAATCTCTGATAGGTGAGCGTGTACCCTCTCGTTCTCTTCAAATAACGCATAACGCGTTTTAATGCTTTCCAATGCTGCATTCCAGGATTATTTAAATATCCACCCAAAACTCCCACTACAAATGTTATATCAGGACGAGTGCATGCTTGAGCATACATTAGACTTCCTATTGCTGAGGCATAGGGAATCTTTTTCATCTCATCTCTTTCGAGATCATTTTTAGGGCATTGACTAAGACTAAATTTGTCTCCTCTAGCTATTGAGGTGTCCCCTGGCTTACTATCATTCATGTCGAATATATCTAAAACTTTATCGTATAGTTCTTTTGTGACAACCTTATAATACCGCGAGAAAGATCTCTTAGTATCTCGATCCTATTTGTGGTGATTTTAGATAAATCAAGTTAAAGATTCCTATGAACAATCTGGGATTGGAATCAAGTCCTCTTGGTGGATTTTAAAATAATGTGATGCGTTTTAAGAAGTGAGAAGTAGAAAAAGTAAATGACTAGAAACAATGTAAATGCAGAAGTAAAAGAAAATGCAAGAAGAGTAAAAGAAAGATTAAGAAAAAATGTATTGAAAAGTTTGACAAATTCTCAAACTGACATACTTTTCGAATGTTCTCGGATGAACAAGTAGTCGTAATAATGATAGATAGTATGCTTTTTTCGAGTAAGTCTTAAGTATGTAGAATGGAGAAAAATTCGTCCCTAGGACTTGCTACTTTGCCCTATTTATAGAATTTTGACCCCAATGGTCAACTAATTTACAACAGACACGTAAGACAAAATCCTAACTGCCTAATCTGTGGCCGAACAAGTGTCTTGACTTCATTAGATGTATTCCACGTGTTCATTTCTTTGTTTGAACCTTGATTCGAAATTCTTTGTCAACGAATTTGATCAATCTTCACTCGAAATCTTCCTGACTTTTAACCTTCTCTTGATTCAAAATCTTTAGGGAATCTGGATAAATCTTAACTTGAAATCTTCAGAATATTTGATTAAGTCTGATCTCGAAACCTTCAGAGTATTTGGTTATGTCAAATTCTAAATCTTTAGCCAATCTGGTTTAAGTCTTTGATTCGAAATCTTTTGCCAATTGGGTTAAGTCTGGATTCGAAATCTTCAGACAATATGGTTAAACCTTCTGATTCGAAATCTTCAGCCAAAATGTCTAAGTATGGATTTAAAATCCTTAAAGTTTTTGGCTATATCAAGTTTGAGATCTTAAATAATTCTAACACTTTAGAAAATATTATAAGTCTGAGAACTCCTTTGTACTTAGTTAACACAGTAAATTCAAAGTTTCTCTTGTAACTTGCTATATGGAATAAAATCCAGCTTCGAATTACCTTTGTTTTTGTACAAGTCTTTATCCTTTTATCCTTGCATTAACACAATTCGAAATCTCTTTAGCTTTAAAGCTTTATTCGAAATATCTGACCACAATCAAACAAGGATTTCGAATGTTTAATTAATAAAGGCAATAATTGATCTTCTGAGATATTTGAAAATCTTCCTCAGATGATGATCACTGTATATTCGAATTACTTGACTTAGAATGATTCAAGCTAGATTTATTCTTTATGTTTCTAGGATCTATTCGAATCTTCTCTTTATATTAGGATCTCTTATAATTATAACTTAGTGAAATTTCCACTACTAACAAATGCCCCCAAAATATTCTTATTTCGAAATTTAATTCTGAGAAATAGAATATTTTACCAAGATTTTTGCGGGAAATTTCAAATTTCAAATTTCAAAACTTTTCATAAAAGATAATTCTTATCTTTTCATTTTCTAACAGATTTAATCTTCTTGAACATGCCTTAATACTCGGAGTAACTTTTCAAATTCTAAGTCTTTTCAACTTCTATTTACCTTCATTTTTCACCACTCCAAGTTTTCATTCTCAGTGAATTCTCTCAACAATTTTGAGTCCCCTTTAGATTCTCCAAGTTTCCATTTTTTTTTTCGAATTCCTTCTTTCTTCCTTTTTCGAAAATCTATTCATCCATGGATTCTGCTAATCCTTCTCCCATTCCTGCTTCCAGAGAGATTGTTACTCGAAATCAAGAGGAATTCATGTCCAATCCTAAAGCTGAATCAAAACAACTTCTGATTTGGAAATCTCAGGTACTCATCCCTCTTTCCATTGTTGAAAAAACTTTTGGTTTCATGGGTCCTTATGACCCTGATCATCTTAGAAATTCTTCTTCTTTTTTCCCTCCTCATTCGAATGAGCATATTCTAGCTTTCGAAAATCCTATTCGGATGGATTTTCTATATGAACTTCATAAGGTTTTTAAGACTACCCCCCATTTTTTAACAAAACTTCATATATTACATGGCTTGATCGAATCGAAAAAGCAAAAGGTGTTGAATGGAAAATACTTGGTATTTTTTACTTGATCCAAATCAGCATGCATAACTTAAACTTCAGATATACCATGTTAATGGCTTCTATGTTCTTTTGGAACAGAACTACAAACACCTTTTTTACTCCTTATGGAATGATTTCTCCCACACTTTTCGAAATAGAAGCCATTACTGGGATAACTCCTCAAGGTTTGGTTATACTCCTGATGTTAAGCCTATTTTCCTGACATTAAACCAAAAATGGACAAACCAACTTATAATCAGTTCATTTTAGCCAACATGTCTCTTTCTGATACTGTTTCTGATGAAGAGCATGTTTCCTTTTTGTTTTATGCCATTCTGCCTTTGTCTTTTGTTCGAGATCTGTTCAGGTTCCTTTTTCCTTAATTTTTTTGGCCCAAATTCTTGCTGAGGGCACAAAATAAATTTTGCCAAACTCCTTTTGGCTAGTTTGTATCATGCTTTAGATGATGGAGTTTCTGCCTTAAAGGCAACCTAAACAAATAGGGGTTTTCTGTGGTCCTTTTTGGTTACTTCAATTTTGGTTGAATGCTATTTTCGAAGGGAAAAGTAGCATTCGGCCTCCAAATCGAATCCCTATTTCTCCTTAGGGTATTAGGATTTCTTACCTCACTCCTCAAAATTCGAAATCCAACCTTGAAGCTAGCTTCAAGAAATATTTGAATTCTTTCTTAAGACTGAGAAACATTCGAAGTATCTTTCTCCCTTTGCCTCTCGAAAAAAATGGACCTTCTTGGTTCACTCGTTCATTTGTGTGTGAAACTCCAGGAGCTCAACAAGAAAATCTTGATGTTTGGCATGAAGTGTTTCATTGCCAAGCTATCTGTTTGAATAGTCAGAAGGATATTCGAGTATATGGTTATCAACCAAACATGGTTTCTCGCCAATTAGGAATATGCCAAACTCTTCCTTGTCCCATGTATAAGGATTAGAAAGAAATTAGCCTTTCGAATTCCTATCCTGATAAAGTTTATACTCTCCTCAAACACTTCAATAGAACTAAAAAGCTAGACTTAGCCTTGTTCGAATTTGAACCTGCTTTTTACCCAAGTCTTAGTTTTCAAGAATGGTGGAGTGTATTTTACCAGCTTTCAAATTACCATGGAAACATGTTCATCTCGAATGACTCGAAATGTTCCTTATGTGCAGAAAGGAGATTCCAAGAAGAAAACAAAAGGTATGCATATTCGAGAAATTGAAAAATTTGAGAAGTATTTTAAAGTATGTTATAAACCTTCTCCTCGAACAGCTGAAACTGTTGCTGAGGCAGCTTTGGTTTTGAAGGAAAAGTTTATAGAGAGAATGAAAAAAACAATAGTTTTCGAACCTTCACTCTTTTATGAATCGAAATGATCCTTCAAAATTTTGCCCAAACTTTCCTTCTTTACCAAATGCATGCTCATTTTGCCTTAGCCATACCTATTCCATCTCCTTCTTGGTTCAAACCAATTTTTCTTTTCAAATTGTACAAAACACCTTTGAAACAACAAGTTACTATGACCAAATACAATACCTTGACCTATCTTTTTAGTTTCCCAAAAGACGTAGTAGTTTATGTTGCTGGAAGGGTTGTAAATTTTCCTCAAGGTATTCTTCTATGAAAATTTCAAATTTTTTCTTTGTAAATTCTCCTTAGTGAATTTAATCTTTCTTTTCTATCTTTTAGCCACTGCTGAAAAAGTTTTCACTAACCCACATGAGGAAGAAAACTGGGAAAGTGACCAAGGTTCTCAACCAAAGGTCAAGAGAATTAAGATTGTGAATTCTCAATCTACTGCTGCCTCTGCTGGTTCTGGTTCTAAGTCTTCGAGGAAATCCACTGTAAGTTTCTTGTAACTTTATTTTTTTTAAGATTTACTTCGAACCTTTTAGTCCGTATCTAATCCATTCGAATTTTTCAAGCTTCGAAGAAAGCTAAGGTTGATTCTTCTTCAAAAGAAAATTTTCTTTTGTTCCACCAAAAACTTCTCAAGTTGATTCCTTTCTTTTTTATATTCGAATGAATCTCTTCACTTTTCCTTTTAACCTTATTGTTTATTTTCGAATTCTTTAGACTCCTGCTACTTCTGCTCCAAAAAGCAAAAAGAAAACTGAGTCTGTCAAGAAACAGAAGCCAATTACTAAGGTAAATGATTTTTATCTTTTGATTTTTTTTTTCGTTTCTTTGATATATTCCCTTTTTAACTTTTCGAAACTTTTATCTATAGGGAACTCCTTCTGGTTTGAAGGATAAAGAAACTGAAAATCAAAGACTCAGGCTGAAAATGAAGACATAGCGGCTTCGAATTCTACTAATTCTCTTGATGAAGGTGTTCGAGATTTGGAAAAGATTTTAGCTGAGACTTCTGATCCTGTTCGAGAACTTCTTCAACCCCTTTCTCCCAGAGTTCTTCATCTTACTGATACTCCTGCTGGCAAACACAACAGAATGTGCAACATGACGAAGATGAGGAAGAATCTAAGACTGAAGATTCTCAAAGTAACTTTTCGAGTAGTACTTCTTCTTATCAGCCTTCGAACCCTCAGTTTTATCCTACTTCAAATATGATTCTGATCAACCTTCTGCAGCCATTGACTTGGACAAACTTTTTGATGAAGATCCTTTGGCTGCTATAGATAAACTTTTGTCTGAGGAAATTTCTATCTCTTCCAAGTCTCAGCAATCTTCGAACCAAGGTGAGAAGAAAACTCAAGGTCATTCAATGTTACCTTTTCCTCATGATTTTGAAGACCATGGTTCTTTCTGGTTATTATTTTGAGAATTTGAAGAAAGAAGAGTTTAGACAAAAGTTAGATAAACTGGTCAATGCCATCGATGCCAAGTTTTTGTTCGATTTGAATTCTTTTATTACAGAATCCAAGTTGACCACTTTGAAGCTTTCGATTGCTTTGCTTGAAGAGACCTCCTCTACCGAGGTATATAAAAGTGGTCTTGTTGAACTTGGGACTTTGAAGGAGACTTATGAAAAGGCTTCAGAGCATATTTCGAATGGAAATTATAAATAACAGAGCTAGATACTCACATCAAATCTTTGGAAGTTGAACTTAAAGAATCAAGAAAGAAGAAAGCTGACTTCGAGACTGGTGTCAAGAAATGTATAGTCAAACAGAATGAAACACTTGCTCAGATTAAGACTAAAAATTTCTAGGTAAAAGGAAGTTTGAAGCAAGCATAGGACGCAGTTCTCGAAAAAGAGTCAGCAACTCTAAAACTTCAAAATCTTCAAGTATCTCTTGAAGCTCTAAAGGCTGATCTAAACTTGTGTAGTTTGTCTTTGATTATTTTTTGAATCTTTTGATGTTTTTATTATCTTTTGTAAGACTTATTCTATAATTTCCTATGGAATTCTTATTTCCATCATCATAAGCTTATACTCTTTTAAATATTTACCGTTGATAGAAATTATTCGATTCGAATCCAATTCTCGAATAACATAGGCATTATTTGAAAGAACGTTTTCAATCTCGAAAGGTCCTGCCCAATTTGGGGACCATTTTCCATAACCAGGACTTTTCGTTATCAACAGGTAAATGACCTTCCAAACTAAGTCACCAACCTTAAAACTTTTAAACTTAGCCTTTTTATTGTAAAACCTTGAAATTCTCTCTTTTTGTCTTACAATATTTTGAGTTCAATCAATCTTTCCTCATCAAAATTATTCAATTCATCATACATTAAGTTCCAATAATCTTTTGAAGGTAATTCTTCTTGTCTTTGAATTCGAATAGGTTGTAAATTAATTTTGACTAAAATAACTGCTTCATGTCTATAAACCAACTTATATGGAGTAGTTCTGGTTACTTCTTTAGGAGAATTTCGATAAGTCCATAGAATTTGATTTAGAGTTTCATGCAAACTTCTTGGTTTTTTACCAATATATTTCTTTATTAAACCAATAATGATTTTGTTGGCAGCTTCAACTTGACCATTAGCCTGAGCATAATAGGGAGTTGACTTTAGTAAACTTAATATTTCTAGATTCTGCAAAGTTTTGCATCTTTCTTCCAGTAAAACTGAACCTTGATCAGTTGTTAATGTTTCAGGAATTCCAAATCAAAAAATTATGTTTTCTTCAATGAAATTATAACACATCTTCCTGGTCAACATTTCTTAATGGAATAGTTTCGACCCATTTCGAGAAATAATCTATAGTCACTAAGATATACTTGTGAGATTTGGATGAAGGTGGATGTATTTGTCTAATCAAATCCAAAGCCCAACCTCGAAATCGCCCATGGTTTTATAATCGAATGCAATTCGCTTGCTGGAACTGCTGAATATTAGCATGTTTCTGACATTCTCACAAGACTTAGCATATTTTAAACAGTCTTTTATCATAGTAAGCCAATACAGTTTTTGCCTGCTTAGAACCCATCTCATTTTTTCTCCAGATGATGAGCTCCAAAAAGTCCATCATGAACTTCCATTTAAAGCCAAATAAGCTTCTTTCTCCCCTATACATCGAAGAAGATTTCCATCTACTAATTTTTTGTACAACTCATCTCCTAAGATTGTACAACTCACCAGAATGATCTCGGATAACCGATTGCTACACCCCATTGCTCCTCATTAATTTTGACTGCATCTGAATTAAGTTTGTATGTGCCTTCAGAGGGAGGAGACCAACTTTTGAGAGGGGATGAAGAGCGCGCTTTGTACGGTTGATAGATGACCGATTATGAGCCTCCCGAAACTGAGATGCTTGTTTGGATGCCCTTTGGAGTATGTCAGCCATGGGCGTGTCAATTTGATCAAATACTAGCTTATTCATAGAATGCCATATACCATAGACTAATGCTGCAAAAGACTAGTTGCATTGGTTCGAGGAAAGGAGGCTACATCAAGCCAATCTAAAAATGAGAGATGAACCAGAAAGTTTGACTCGGGCTCAATGGGGATGAAAGCCAATATTCTTGTGACCATTGGCAACCAAATAAAATGCTCCATATATAGATTCTTCCTGGTCATTGCAACGGGACAGGTTGGGTAATTGGCATTTCCTTTGCGAACCAAATTAATGTGCACAGGAAGACATCCCCTCTTTATCCTCCATAAGAGATGTTTGTGCCTCGGTATAGCCTCTGAGTTCCATAATTTTTTCCATTGCCTCTGTGTTATAGGATCCACACCACCAGAAGAGTTTGAAGTCTCAGCTAGTTGCTGCGGGATGAAGTGATATCCGGATTTTACCGAGTATAATTCATTCCTTGTCGCTTCCCATCACAATAAATCTTCTCTTGGATAGCGAGGTATAGGAATTGCGAGAATTTGCTCAGCCTCATAATTTTCAAAGTTTAGCCGAACCCAATTCTTCATTCCAGCAATGTAACTCATGATCCAAAAGACCAGAAAACGAATGAGAAATCAAGTTGTCCAGTATTTGGCATCCAAATGTGGTGACCATGTTGACGGGGAAGCCAACCATCCCGCCAAATATAAATATTAAAACCATTCCCTACTGACCAAATGACCCATCATGAAGGACCCATTGAGGGCTGTGAATACTCCGCCATGTGTAACTTGGACAAAAACCCAGTTTAGATTGGAAACATTCAGATTTTGGGAAATATCTTGCTTTAAGGGTCTTTTACATAAGAGACTCTTTCTGGGAAGCCAATCTCCACCATTGTTTAGCAAGCAAGGCTAGATTGAAAGAATGAAAGCTACAGAACCCCATTCCTCCTGATAGCCAATGAATTTTTCGCTTCCCCTGTGAACTACCCCACCAAAACGTATTCACCATCTTCTCAATGTCATCACACAGATTCATGGGAAGGAGGAAACATCCCATAATATAGGTGGGAATGGATTGGACACCCGCCCTTAATTAAAATTTCTCTACCAGCTGCAGATAAGTAATGTTCTTTCCACCCTTTAAGTTTTTTCCATACCCTGTCACGGACAAAGTCAAATATTTGGGTTTTAGATTTTCCTACAAATGTAGGAATACCCAAGCATTTCGAATGGTTGTCAACAGCCTTACTTGAATCCAGCTTTGGAGCATGATCTGTCTATCAAAAGGAACATTTCGGCTCTAAAGACAACTCAGACTTCCTCATTAGTACTTCTAAAGAATATGATGCTATCATCAGCAAAGAACAATTGGGAAATTTCTGGGGTATTGCGAGCAATTCTAATACCATGAAGGGAGGCATCCACCTGGGATTTTAATAGAAGACCAGAAAATATTTCAGCACAGAGAATAAAGAGATAAGGGGAAAAGGGGCACCTTGTCTCAATTCCCACTCAGGAATAAAGCTATCGCAAGGGGAAGCCATTAAGGAGCACAACAAATGAAACCGATGATACACATCTCATAATTAAATGCACCAAGCTTGTTGAAAACCCATGGAGAGGAGAGTTGCCTCAAGGGAAACTCCATTCGATTTTGTCATCTGCTTTGACCATGTCTAACTTAAGCCCCACATACCCAATTCAACTGATCTTCTCTTTCTCATGTAGTGGAACATATCAAAAGCAATAAGAGCGTTATTTGTAATTTACCGCCCGGAACAAAGGCACTTTGATTAAGCCTCATAATATTAGCAAGTACCAACTTCAATCTATTAGAAATAGTCTTTGTCACAATTTTCAGGAACACATTGCACATGGACATTGGGTGAAAATCCCTGGTATGCTTCGGCTTTTTGAGTTTAGGGATCACGCAAATATGGGTCTTATTAAAATCACTTGGGTTAAGGCCATTATTAAGAATATCAGAATAACTTCCATGCATTGAGGACTCACCACATTCCAATACTTCTAATACAAAAAGGCAGGAATCCCATCTGGGCCAGGGGCCTGCCCATGGTTTCATCTCTTTCAGGGCCAAGAAAACTTCTTCTGCTATGAATGGATCAGACAAAATACTAAACTTGGGATGGGAGACATGGCCCTGCACAACCCGAACAACATCATCAATTCTGGAAGGGGAACTCGAGGAAAACAAGTTGGAAAAAAATTGAGTCATTACATGAGCAATATGTTCTTCTTCATTGAAACACTGACCACTATCATTTGTGATGGAATCTACCCCGTTTGCACTCCCTTCTATGACTAGCTTTTTGGTGGAAAAATTTTGAGTTGCTATCTCCATGTTTCAGCCACACCCACTCTACTTCTCTGATGCCAAAAGACTTCTTCAGCCTCTAATAATTCATCAAGTTACAATTCTTTCTGCTTCAAAGCTTCAACATTGCCTGGGACATGAAGATTGGAAGAGATCTTGTTAATCATCTTTTGAAACTGCTTAATTTTCTTTAGTATGTCTTCGAATTTCTCATCCCCCATTGGTGCATTTTTGATAAGCAATTGCTGAAGTTTGGATGCCAAGTCAGCTGATGAATTAGACCAGGCAAGGGATACATAACCTACCAAATCATCCTCCTGAGTCCAGACTTCCTCAAATCTGAGAATTTTCTCTAAAGTCCTTTTCCGAGGGTTGGCTAGGATTTAAGTCAACAAGTAATGGAGAGTGGTCAGATTGGTGCCTAGTGAGATGGAAGATTTTAGCGTCAGGGAACTTTTCAATCCAAGCATGTAATGCCAAAGCTCTATTTAAACGAGCTGAGTGAGTCCAGGACCAGCAACTCGATTACTCCAAGTAAACATGCTACCATTGTATCCAAATCTTGTAAACTGCAATCTTGAACAGAGGCTCGAAAAAGATCCAGGAGATGACTAGAAGGAATATTACCCCCTTGCTTTTCATTTGCACCTGCAACAAGATTAAAGTCCCCAAGGCATAACCACTCAATACCCTGTTATTGATTACTAAGATCACAAATCAATCCACATGTCAAGTGCATATATACGTGTTCAGGAAAGCCATAAATGCCCGAAATTTTCCAATGAGTGTTACCACCATCAATTGAAATTTTAAATTCTATATGATTCAGGAAAGATGAGGAGAATTTCGATTTGGGCTCATCACGCCATAAAAGAGCAAGACCTCCACCTCTTTGTCTACATCTCCCCTACAACTTATAGCATAAATATTATTTAGACCCCCAATGTATCTCAACTTCATCATTTCACAGTCTTTTTACGGGTCTCCTGTAGGAAGACCACCATGGGAAACTTAGATGTAATGAGCTTCTTTAAAGCTCTAACTATTCGTGGGTTCCCAAGCCCACGACAGTTCCAAGCCAACATTTTCATTATTCCCGAAAAGCCTGCATAACAGGCCCGCCAATGAGACATTAGTAGTGTGACTTTCTTCTTGGAAGAGACAGAGAGCAAATCCATATCCATATCATCAACATTTTGTTTTCTCTTATTGTTGTCCTGCGAAGAGAGAGAAGGTTGAGATGCAGTCAGGGACCTATTCTCCTTTTCCAATCGCTCCATTTCGGTGATTTTTTTTGTGTAGTTGGTTGCGAAGAGATATGCAACACATTAGTTATGCAGGTGAGAGGGGGAGGTTCATCTACATTAACTATTTGATTCTCTTTGTCTTCATTTTTGTCGCCACATGAGGGATCAGAAGGAATCACATTCTTGGGATCATCAGAAAGGTTTTTATGAGTGGATTCCACCTATCCTTCTTTGTCTTTACTCACATTCCTGGGTTGAAATTCTGAGGCAACACGTGGTGTAGTGGCTTACAGGTGGCAGACTGTGTGGTGGGTCACTAGACACCTTCAGAGCAGACAAGAGAGCAATGACATCACGGGACATATTCTCCTTTGACTTTTGAGTGTACGCATCTCGAGAGTTACTTTTTGAGTGGCTATGACCTGCTACTACTTGACGACCCACAAAAGAGGCTCGCAACCGTGGGCCTAATTCTTTATCCCCACTGACTTCATTGG
Organism: Sesbania bispinosa; assembly: GCA_026901365.1. NCBI lineage: Eukaryota > Viridiplantae > Streptophyta > Magnoliopsida > Fabales > Fabaceae > Sesbania > Sesbania bispinosa. The sequence continues at coordinate 2,361,952 of QLOH01000044.1, forward strand.
AGTTGGAGGTATTGGGCGTCTTGCATGAGTCTTCATCATGGCCAATACGGCCATAGTTATAGCAAAAATTGTGGGAGGCGCTCGTATTTAATGTCCACCCAGGAAATACCATCCTTATGGATGCCTACAGGGATTCCAGGAAAAAGGGTTTTTGTAAATCAATTTCCACCGATAACTTCACAAAGGTGACTTTATCCCTGCATTTAAAAACATCATATTCTGTCCACTTTACCCAAACAGGCCCCAATTTTTCTCCCTATCTTGGAGGTCCTACAGTGAGGGGTAAACCCCATAATTGAACTTTGACCTCCACCTTTGAAAAATCCACCCTTGTCTATAGGTTGAACCCTATACCAGCGTTTCAGAATCCACCAAGAGTTGCGAAATAACCAGGGGCTGCCCTTAAGAATCCTTGTGGTATCCTGAGACACCCTTCTACCCCCAAACTCTTACACATTAAATAATTCAAGATTTAGAAAGATAACGTCCCACAACGGGTTAAAAAGGTTCACATTTCTCATCATTCAAAACGTCATTTGTTCCAAAAGTAAACTCACATAAGATAAATAGAAATAACAGTTCCCAAAATACTTAAGCAGCAAAATCAACATCAAAATAACCTACTGGCCATGTACGACACTTAAAAACAGTTTATAAAATCCTTTCCTAAATAGAGAACACAAAATAAAAATCCCCAACAGTATACCCTGATGTCACATATATCAGAGCGACTCTCCCTTCAATTAATACTCAACACCAGTTGTGTCATCATCATCACCTGTAAAATTAACCACAGTATAACGGTGAGGAAAAGAATACCACTCATACATACACATAGAAGGCTACCCTATCCTCACCCACATATAATCCTCATTTCAGCAAGTAAGCACAGACGCAGAACATCTGACACCTGGATTATCAACAGCGGAGTGCAACACAAGGATACGAATCACACTTGATAAAGCATCAAGCACAGTCCAACACAGAAGACGCAGCGTCAGCAAGAAGGCTGCAGAACATCATAAGAGAATCCAACAGCATCAGCAAATACAATACATATTCATCTATCATCATGCACACCAAAACATCATCAATATCATCACAATCATCATAATCATCATACTCATCATAATCATCACAATCATCATAATCATCATACTCATCATAATCATTCATAATCATCGTAATCATCATAATCATCATAATCATCATCCCAAGGATCATGACTTGGAACTCCGCACAATGGGCGTTCCTCATCAATCTCCTTAGTTGTCACCAATGATGGATCCCCATCATGGTCTCTGCACCCCCCCTCCAATGGGTCCGCCGCAGTTCACCTCCCCGAGTTGCACGTCACCCCTCTCTAGGCTTGTGCATCTCGAGTACAACACCTCCCTGAGCTGCACTCCCACCCCTCACTGGGCTTGTTAATCTCAAGTACAATCACCTCCCTGAGCTACACTCGCCTCTCACTAGGCTTGTGCATCCCAAGTACAATCACCTCCCTGAGTTACATTCGCCTCTCACTAGGCTTGTGCACCCCAAGTACAATCACCTCCCTGAGTTACACTCGCCTCTCACTAGGCTTGTGCACCCCAAGTACAATCACCTCCCTGAGTTACACTCGCCTCTTTCTAGGCTTGTGCACCTCAAGTACAATCACCTCCTCGAGTTAGACTCGCTTCTCACTAGGCTTGTGTACCTCAAGTACAATCACCTCCCCGAGTTACACTCGCCTCTCACTAGGCTTGTGCACCTCAAGTATAATCACCTCCCTGAGTTACACTCGCCTCTCACTAGGCTTGTGTACCTCAAGTACAATCACCTCCCTGAGTTACACTCGCATCTCACTAGGCTTGTGCACCTCAAGTACAATCACCTCCCTAAGTTACACTCGCCTCTCACTAGGCTTGTGTACCTCAAGTACAATCACCTCCTTGAGTTACACTCACCTCTCACTAGGTAGGCTTGTGTACCTCAAGTACAATCACCTCCCTGAGTTACACTCGCCTCTCACTAGGCTTGTGCACCTCAAGTACAACATCATATATGCTCACGCATCATCAACATCATAAGATCAATTACATTCATAATCATCATTATTATTATCATCATAACACACCTCATATGCTCAATGCATAATCATCATATATATCACACCTCATATGCTCAATGCATCATCATCATATATATCACACCTCATATGCTCAATGCATCAATATATTATCATCATCATGACATACCTCATATGCTTATCACATCAACATCATAATCACAATATTATAAACATCTAACATCACATGAGATATTCATATCATCATACTCATACCACAATCAATACACTCTAAACATATAATTAATCTATCAATTTCACAAATAATTCACATAATTATCAACAAATAATTAAAGGATCAAAACACCACTTAAACGACACTCTCATACTCATTTTTGACCTGGTAATCGATTACAAATAGCTTGTAACCGATTACCAGAGGCGATTCCTCAATTTTGGAGTCTTCAAGTTTTAAGCTTAATGAACTTGGTTGTACTAGAAAGTTAAGATCCGGGGCTTCAGTTTGATATGCTATATGATAGGGTTCCGAGCTCGTTTGCCACCCTTAACAAACGCATTCTTTTCTCAGGCGAGAGAAAGCTGTCAAAACTCTGGTAATCGATTACACACCATCTGTAATCGATTACCAGCAAACAAACTCTCTGGTAATCGATTACAAACCCCTTGTAATCGATTACCAGCAAGCCAATATCACTCCCTTGCTGCCCAGAACACTCTTGTAATCGATTACAGACCTATGTAATCGATTACCCGCGACACGAGATGACAGTTCTTGCGATTTTTACCCCTGTTGAACCATCTTATTCAACCTCTAATCAATCCTTAAGGTTAATACATCAATCATGCACGTTTATATCAAACAAACTCAGCAAAAAACACCAATCTTTACACAGATTTTGCACAGTTATTCCCTCAAAATCCCCAAATCATCAAACCCTTATTACCCTTTTTCGCTATTCTCGCTACCCTCTTCTATTTTCAATCAAGATTCACCAAGATTCACAAAATTAATCATCAATCAACATGTTTTCATCATACAATACTCAATATATATATATATATGTCAATTTCGAATTTAGGTCTTAGAGGGTCTTATGGTTGCCCTCACTACCCAAGCACCCCTCACATGCACATACAAGCAGCACCCTCTCCCCCACCGTACCTTGAAGTGAAGATCGAACAACAAGGAAGACTATTTCTTGATTCTTGATGATCACTTTGCAGCAACCTCCTCTTGAGACTCGGTTTTCTCCCCTCCTTAGCGTTTCGTTCTCTGCCGATTTGAAGAATAAGGATTAGGGTGAACTGATAACCCCTCCTTACTAAAATGTCTATGTGGGCTTGGGCCCATCCTCTACCCCCCTTATCTTCTTTTTTTAAATTTGAACTAGCTTTATGGATAAAACTACTCATAATATTAATTCTATTATTTATTCATTTATTTCATCTACTTTATTAATTTAATTTAATTTTATTTTACTTAATAAAATTCAGGATGTTACATATCCTCCTTTGAATCGAAGAAGAATTGGAAGGTTTTAGGGAAAATCTCCTCTATTCAAAAACCCACTGGGTTGCACCAATCCCCTTAAGGGCGTTTTTGCATACTATTCAAATGTATAGGTTTATGAGTAATTATTTGTCTAATCAGACTTTTGGAACATAGTTCAATTCCTTCTACCATGTCCTCCTCATTATAGATGATAAAAGACGGGGAAGGAAGCAGACGAATTTCCTTGTTAGTTGTTATCATGGGACATCTCTGCCAGAAGAAGCATGCACCAATAAAGGGAATATGCGGCATAGAAGCGACAGGAACACGAAGAACGACAAGGAAGCACTACCTGCCAAAACCCTACAAGGAAACCCTAGCAGAGCGGCGGCAGGAGGAATCTGATGAAAAGGAGTTAAGGAAAATTCTCAATCTCTGAGGAAATGAAGTTATGGAAGAAGAACAAAGTTGTAAGGGAATTAGATGAGAGGACTAAGTTAGAAAGGAAATTTAGAAGGAGAAGCTAAGTGGGGAATGGTAGGTTTTTGGAAGAAGTGGTGAGGAATATTGTAAGTTAGAATAACCTAAGTAGTAACTAGGATCATGGGTTGTTTATGGGGAGAGTAAGGGTCCAATTAGAGGAGTGGAGGAAGGAAATAGGAAAAATTGGAGTGCAGGGAAGCGCAACTCGAGCACACACAGGGTGCGCTAAAGCGCACTCATTAGCTGGTGGAATTTGGTCTCTGTTTGAGGCGCGCTCGAGCACGCTTATGTGCGCTCAAGCGCACATGCCTCTCCAGTTGGGTGAGTTTCTGTCTCAGGTGCGCTCAAGCACACGCGGTGCGCCCAAGCGCACTTGTCTCAGTGCCTTCAGGGGGAACTTTAGTGCATTAGCGCGCTCGAGCACACTATGAGTGCGCTCAAACGCGTGAGTGCCAGAGGCATTTTTAAAACAGAGCTTGCTGCTCGTCTCGTCATTTTTCCTTCGCGCAGCTAAGGTTCTTAGAGAGAGAGATGGAGAGAAAACTAGAGAGAGAAATATCTTGAAGGAAGAAGAAGATCTGGATTGAAGATCCTTCATCACCTCCTGGGCTTGTGCTCAACCTCCTCCTCCTTCCTTCTCCTCCATTGTTCCTCTATTTAAGGTGAGTGAAGCTCACACACTCTTTCACCTCATCTCGGTATGTTCTCCCACATGAACCCTACCTCTTATCTTCCTTTCTAGAGCTTGTATGTGGGTGTTTGAATGATTGAGTTTATGGGTAGTTGATGTATGCAGACTATGTTAGGGTTTTGTCCTGGAAGTTGATCTTAGGGTTCGATTTGGGGGTTTTATCTTGAGATTCACATGCTTGGGGTGGGATTGTTACTATGGAACTGCTTAGATCTATTATGTGTTGTATGTTAGCTATACATGTAATAATGCTATATGTAGATTTATCTTGAGAAATGCGTATATTGTGATATTTGAGCCATTGCATATTTTGGCCTTGGCCCCAGTTAAGCCTGAGAAAATGGCTTCGGCCTGAGTTACCTAAAGAGATAAGATTGATTTTAGAAATTGATTTAAGACTTGGGTGATTAGTACCCAACTAATAAGGGTGATTAGTACCAGAGATTAAGGGTGATAAGTTAACATCCATGAGTTACTGTCTCGAGTAGTGGGGTCCAGGCTTGGATGTTACAATTAATACCCAATGGTGGTGATTAAGTGCCCAAGGAAGACGTTCCTTGTAGTCTGAGCTCAGGTCTAGCCACACAGAGATAAGTGATTATAAACCCGTCGGCTGGGTTATGCCGACCCGACGACTGGGTTATGTCGTTCATATGCATTCATGTTAAGTTTATGTGCATGACAGTCTATTTGAGTATTGAATTGCCTTAATTATCAGGTTGTATTTATCTGCTAATTCCATTGAGTTATGATACGAAGTAAGTGACTAGAATAATTATGTATGTTCTATTGAACTGTGTTAAGTGTTGCATTTCATATGCTTGTTTTCCCCCCACACTGCTTGCTGCATGCTTTGCTCACTGAGACCGTAGTCTCACCCCACGTTGCGGGGATATATTTTAGTTATGCAGTACGTTCCAGCTAGATTTTCAGATGGAAGTGGAGCTCTTGGAGTGGATCCATCCACTCTAGTGGTCAGAGAGAGATTCTTAGTGGAGGATTAAATGTAATTGATAGTTTAATGATGTATTAATGTAGACACTTTAGATTGGCCATGGAGGCTTAGTTGTAGTTGATATTGTATTGTGTTGTTATCAATTGTATTTGTGGACTTTTCTGGATTTCAGGTTAAGCTAGAAATTGGGAAATATCCAGTTTTTAGGGGAAACTCTGCCGGATTTCCGATAGGAGTTTTATGAACCATAACACCCCAAGGGGAAGGTTCGTTCCTTAGGTTTTGATTAAGGTTTGTATTGAAAGCAATGATGTATGAATTTTGTGGAAGCTTAAGAAAACTTTGTATTGCCTAAGCAATGGTGTGACTTGTATAACGATACTTAAAATGACGCGAAATAATTTCCAAAATTCGGGAATAGTGTTTCCAACGGACATTTTTCTTGAATCAAGAAATTAGGACGTTACAATTGACTCTTCCACTCACGAAGAGTGGCTTCAAATAATTTTTCATTAAATCATTTGGAGGATCGAAAATTGCAGAATTTGACTTGGGTTCTGGCCAAGTCACAAGCTCACTTTCGAGGGACCCTGAACCCATAATCGAACTCAGTATTCTCGAAGTCTTCTTCCTTTTGTTGGCCCAATGTTTGTTGAGCGAACTCAGCGAGAAGAATCGATACAACCCCACAAATAGCTTCGAGGTCATCAGGAAAACCTGATTCAAAGCTTTCAGTGATCATGTACTATCAACATCTTCGACTAGGGTTGTGGGTCTTTCATCAAGTGGTTTCCCATTTTGAACCACTTGGGCATAAGTTGATGGGCCAACTTCTTTTTGAATTACTTGTACAAAATTCGAAGGGCCACCATGTTGTTGAGGCTGATTCGAGGTATTCTGTTCAGCCTTCTTAATTCTTTGGTACCTCCTCCATTGGGTCTTAGTCATAGGAGTATCTCGACTAAATTTCCCATGGAATTGAGGCTTCCCATAACTTCCACTTGATTTTGATTCTGGACGTTTCTATTATAAACATTTGGTTTCCACCCGAAATGCTGATTTGGCTTTGGGTGTTGAAAACCCACAAACTTACTGGTTATTCGAAGTGTTTGCTCTTGGAACAAAAACTCCTTCGGAAGTTTATGTGAGGCCCAACAGAATTCTGAGCCCTTCTATTCTGAAACTTTTTTTCTCAGATTCTTCAAAAGCCTTAGCAACCAGACTTATCGAAGACGACGCTGCATCGAGGACACAACATCACTTCTTGATTATTTTCCTTCTTTTCAGCCAAGAAGTCAATCAAGGTTTCCCCTGCCTTGGGGTAAATAGGAGTAACCTCCTTTTCGAATTGTCCAATGATCCCATCAGTAGGATCATTAAGACCAACCTTCTCGAAATCCACCATCAAAATTTTGAGTGTTTCAGCATAGCTTGCATTGGCAGCAAAAGGGTCAGAATCAACCTTCATTGCCATTTTGCTTTCTCTTCGAATTTCAGTCGACCTTCTTTAATGGCGTTCTTAATAAGATCCCTGGAATGGACACAATAGTTAGTCCAATGTCCAAGAGTATTGTGAAACTTACAATATTTTCGACCTTTAAATTGTTCAGGGGAAGGAATTTTATGATCATCTCTAGAACAATTTGCTTATCTTTTAGTAAAATGTCGAAAATTTGATCTGCCTTAGATATATCGAAACTATAATTCGATTTCTTTATATTTCTCTTATTATCTTCGACTCATAAGGCCTTAGGGATACACAGGTATAAGGTGGACCTGGTTATAGTTCTGCAACATTGATTTCATTTTCCTCATAAGCCTCAATGTCACTATCCTCTTCTTCTTCAAGTCATTCCTACATAGGCAATCTTATCTCTCCAAAAGGCTTCTTTTATTTTTCCTTTTCTAAGGTAAGTTGTTCTATTTGCCTAACCTTATCTGCCAATTGGGCCATATCTCTTAACTGCTGATTGACTAGTTTTCTTCGAATGCAATAGTCTAAACCTCCAGCAGCAATTTTGACTAACTCATGCTCTGGTATTTGCATAAAACATCTAGCCTTCATCAACCTAAACCTATTTAGATAATCATATATGTTTCTTGGTTTTGTCTTTTTAACATTGACTAGATCCATAAAACTAACTTTGGGTCTTCTCCTCGAAAGAATTGTTCATGGAAATTCCTTTCGAGTTGATTCCATGTATGGATGGAATTCGGGGGAAGTGTTGCTAACCAAGTGAAGGCATTTTTTTGTCAAAGAACTTGGAAAATATTCATTTTCAAATATTCATTATTTGCTAAATCTCCACTTTCGATCAAGTATCGAGCAATGTGCTCAACAGTTGATTCACCAGTTTTAGCTGCAAATTTCGAAAATTTAGGAAACTTTCCATCCCCTTGGAAGTTCAGTTGTAAATAAAATCAGGGAATGCTGATTCGAAATAAGGCTGATTAGCATAGCCAACATTAAAACCATGTCGATTCAGAACTTGTTCGACTAAATTGGTTATGTTTTGATGCTCCCTAAGTTATTTGTCTAATCCTATTAAGGACAAGATCAACATTCTGATTTCGATTGATCGACCATCATCACAGGACCAACATCCTGATTTCGAATTTGGTTTTGGTTGGGATTTCAACATTTTGAACTGGGATTTGATTCCTTTGATTTGGAATTTCCTCATTTCGAGGATTCTGGGTTTGGTCTCCCTATATTTGCAATTTGATTGACAATGGGATCTGTAGAAACCACAGGAGAACATTAGAAGGGGGGTTGAATAGTGTTTTATAATTTCAAACTGATTTTGGAAACCTTTTACAAGCAGCACTTTTCACAAAGAGGTTTTTATAACTTGTTGAAACTAGAAGTTATATACTTGCTGAAGTAACTTCAACAGGTTGAATAAAACAGTTTGGAAAACTTGTTTTCAAATTCTTTAACAGAGTTTTTCAGCCTTTAAGTTATAAAACAACAATTTTCGAACCCCTCCAAGTTAGTATAAACCAAATATATATGAGTGAAGGGTAAGAGAAGACTTAGCCAAATATTATACTGGTTCACTCACTACCACTGTGAGCTATGTCCAGTCCCAAATCCAAACAGCTATGGATTTCCACTATCTGATCAACGATACAAGTGTTCTTTTACAGCCAAGCCTCTTCAGGCTCTAAACCCAAGTATTATTTTATAGACAAGCCTCTCCAGGATCAAACCCAAGTATTGTTTAAACAACAAGCCTCTTCAGGCTCAAGTAAAAAAATTGTTTAGAAGAAAGATTGCCTAAGATTTGAAACTACACAAGTTTAAAGCCTAAACTAGGTAAGATGTACAAGCTACTAAGTCGAACTCAAGATATAAAATTTGAGTACAAATGAAACAGAGTGAAAATATTCTTAGAGAAATTTTGCAGCAGTCAGCAAGTTCCCGTTTGTTCTCTATTCTTCTCTACATGAAGACTTGTATTTATAGAGAGAGAGAGAGAGAGATATGAGACCGTTTTAGACTTCTCTATAAATCCCGTTGTGAAATAGCTTTATTTTCGTTGAGACACAATGCTTCTGATAGCTTGCAGTAGCAGACACAACGGGAGTAGGTGTTGCAGCAGCGCTGACTCTACTTTTCTGAGCAAAGTGTACTTTCACAGCAGAGACTACCTTTTTGGTGAATAGGAATTTGAAATATACCAAAAAGGCTTCTGATTTGCCTTGCCAGAGAAGGTGAGGTGCAGACAGCTGGCAGGGAAAGCAACGAAAAGACTTGAGTCTTCAAAAGGGATCATCAGAGAAACTCATTTCCAAAATGATACAATTCTCAGTACGACGTCTTCGTCTGTCAAAAGGTTCACTGGCTTCAGCAATGTCCTGATACTTCAACAGGTTCCTCTCTTTCAGAAGGTGCACCACTTCAGAGGGTTTCATGTCTTCAGAGAGTTGCTCTTTCAGAAGGTTTGTTGAAACACAGAAAAAAAACCTTAAAGAAAATATGTTCCTTCTTTGAGAATGCTTTAATCAAATTTGTTATACATTAAAATCAGGATTATAAGACTTAAAACATTATTAATTTCTTAATAAGATTTTTGAGACTCAACATTCTCCCCCTTTTAATGATGACAAATTTGCATAAACTTACAAATATCTTAAGGGAAATTAAAGAATTAAGTTTTTAAAGAATTCTCCCCCTTGTCAGATATTAAGATAAGTGCTGCTCCCCCTGACATAAGATTTCTTCTCTGAAAAACACTTAAACTTCAAAATTTGTTCGTTTATATTACTCCCCCTTTTGTCATCAATCAAAAGGGTTTCTAGAGCATACTGAAGTAATAAATATGCAATAGAGCAATAATATTGGGGTATAAAAGCAGTTGATAGAGCATATATCAGAGAGAATGTAGCAAAACAAAAAAGTTCAGCAGGTGTTGCATATATCAGCAAGTTCAATTCTCAGAGAGTGCAAGGATGTGCAGATTATCTCTTATGAACTTAAACTATCTTCAGCAAGGGGCTTTTTGAATATATCAGCCCATTGATGCTCTATGTCAATGAACTTAATATCAAAAACACCTTTCTGAACATAGTCTTCTAATGGAATTATGCTTGATTTCTATATGCTTAGCCCTAGAATGCTGGATTGGATTTTTGGAAAGATTTATTTCACTGTATTATCATATAATACAGGACTAGATTTAACAGGAATGTTAAAATCTTTAAGTTGATACTTTACCGAAAGCAGCTGTGAGCAACAACATGCAAAACAATATACTCAAACTTTAGCAGTTGAGAGAGCTATTGTGCTTTGCCTTTTGCTAGCCCAACTTATCATATTTTCTCCAATGAAGTGGCATCCTCCACTTGTTGATTTTCTCTCAACTCTATCTCCAGCAAAGTCAGCATCACAGTAGCCTAATAATCTGCAGTCCTACTCTTCTATAGCATAAACCAAGATTAGTAAGTACCATTGAGACATCTGAAAATTCTCTTTACAACCTTGTAATGAGTTATTCTTGGATTTGATTGAAATCTTACACATAGACAAACATTGAACATAATGTCAGGTCTGCTTGCTGTAAGATGCAATAGAGATCCAATCATACCTCTATACATGGTTGAGTCAAACACATTCTTCCCCTTCATCTTTACTTAAGATGGCTGAAGGATGCATAGGAGTCGACATTGGTTTGCAATCATGCATGTTGAACATCTAAGCATTTCTTTGGTATATTTCTCCTGATGGATCCATATACATTCAGAATCTTGCTTAATCTGAAGTCCTAAGAAAAAACTTGAGTTCACCCATTTAACTCATTTCAAACTCAGATTGCATAAGCCTTGAAAACTCTGCGCATAATGAGGAATTTGTTGATCCAAATATAATGTCATCAACATATATCTGAACAAGAATTAGATCTTTGTTAGACATTTTTCTAAACAGGGTTGTGTCAACCTTTCCTCTATCAAAACCAATTTTGAGAATAAAATTGATCAATCTGTCATACCAAGCTCTGGGAGCTTGTTTGAGACCATATAGAGTCTTTTTCAATTTAAAAACATGATTAGGAAAAGTTAAGTTTTCAAAACCAGTGGGTTGTCGAACAAACACCTCTTCCTCAATGAATCCATTTAGGAAAACACTCTTTACATCCATCTAATATAGTTTGATGCCATTATTTGCTGCATAGGAGAGTAAAATCCTAATGGCTTCAAGCCTAGCTATTGGTGCAAAGGTTTCAGTGAAGTCAATACCTTCTTGTTGGTTGTAGCCTTGAAAACCAATCTAGCTTTGTTTCTGATCACTTGTCCATCTTCAGCGAGCTTGTTCTAAACACTCATTTGGTTCCAAAATTGTTTTCCCATGTGGTTTAGGAACAAGAGTCCATACATCACTCCTGGCAAATTGACTTAGCTCTTCCTGCATGGCTAAGATCCACCCTTCATCATGCAGAGCTTCATCAATATTCTTAGGCTCAATTTCAGAGAGGAAGGCAAGATTATTGACTTCTCTACCTCTTGATCTTGTTCTTACACCTTCTGAAGTTTCACCAATGATTTGCTCTCGAGGATGAGACTTGTATCTCCACTCATTTCTGTGAGGAAATACATGCTCAGCTTGAGACTCAGCATTAACTCTATGAAGAGGATCAGCTTCAGCAGGTTGAACAGGAAGTTGTTCAGCAGGTACTTAAGAGGGTCCTTCAGCAGGTTCTTCATTTTTTACCACTATATTCTCTGAAGTTGGATTCAACTCCATTCCTGCAAAATCATCTTCTAGATCTGATAGTTCCCTATAAGTCTCTTTAGCATCATTAAATCTAACATGGAAAGATTCTTCTACTGTCAAGGTTCTAGAGTTATAAATTCTATAAGCCTTGGAAGCTTCTGAATAACCAATGAAGAATCCTTTGTCAAATTTAGAATCAAATTTAACAAGATCATCTTTGGTGTTAAGTATGAAACACTCACAGCCAAAGATATGAAAATAAGAAATGTTAGGTTTTCTTCCTCTCCACAATTCATAGGGAGTTCTTTTGAGAATTGGTCTTACCAAAATTCAATTTTGAATGTAGCAAGCTGTGTGAACAACCTCTGCCCAGAATGATCTTGGTAGGTTGCTTGAAATGAGCATGGTTCTACCCATCTCCTGCAAGCTTCTGTTCTTTCTCTCAACAACCCCATTTTGTTGAGGTGTTCTTGCCACAGAGAAATGGTGTGAGATCCCATTCTCATCACAGAACATGCTGAAGCTTGAGTTTTCAAACTCCCCCCATGGTCACTTCTGATAGCAGATATGCAAAATCCTTTTTCTTTTTGAACCTTCTTACAGAATCTTGTGAAATTCTCAAAAGTTTCATCCTTACTTTTGAGGAATAACACCCATGTAAATCTAGAGTAGTCATCCACAATGACCAAACCATATTTCTTACCAGCGAGACTTTCAGTTCTTGTAGGACCAAACATATCAATATGAAGTAGTTCTAAGGGTCTTGAGGTAGACACAACATTTTTACTCTTAAAAGAGCTTCTTGTTTGTTTACCTTTAAGACAATTTTCACACAAAATATCAGATTTGAAAGAGAGCTTGGGCAGTCCTTTTACAAGGTTGTGTTTTGTTAACTTTGAGATTAATCTCAAGCTGGCATGCCCAAGTTTCTGATGCCAAATATGTTTTTCATCTTTAACAGAAAGAAGACAAGTCACATTTTGATATGCAAATTCCTCAAGATCTATTTTGTACACATTGTTGTGTCTCCTGGCAGTAAAAATGATTTGATCTGAAGCACCTTTGACTACACATCCATCCTTGGTGAAGGACACAACATATCCACTGTTACACAATTGACTTATGCTCAGCAGGTTGTGTTGAAGACCTTCCATAAGGAGAACATTCTGGATAATAGAGAGGGGGGATATACCTACTGATCATATACCTGTGATCTTTCCTTTCTGATTCCCTCCAAAGGTGACCACACCACCATGTTTAGGTCTAAGGTTTTGGAACAAAAATCTTTCTCCCGTCATGTGTCGCAAGCAACCACTGTCCAAATACCATCTGTGGTGTCTCCTTTATCCTATTAAACACGTCTGCAACAAGAACAATCAAAGATTTAGGTACCCATATTTTTTTGGGTCCTCTTTTGTTAGCAACACGTTTGCCCTTCTTTTTATGCTTGCACTGAGACACATGATGTCCAGGCTTCCCACAATGGGAGCATCCCCTACCTTTCTTTGCTTTATTGGCAGGTTTGAAATTGGAATCATGTGATGATTCACTATCTGAATATCCCAAACCACCTTTGTTCTTGGAATTTTTCTGAATACCTAACATTTTTTTAAGGTTCTCAGTTCCATTAACAAAGTTGGCAAGGTCCTTAGTAAGTTCAGCAACTTGTTTTTTAAGTTTCTAATTTTCTTTAGTTAAACCTTTTGAACTACTAGCTTCAGAGTTCAAGAGTTTTTCCTTGAGTAGAAGGTTTTCAGTCTCAACAGCTTCATTTTTAGTTGCAACCTCAGTATAAGCTCGAGATAGATCCTTGTACTCTTGGAAAAGCTCCTTAGAACTTTCCATCAAATCATCATACATATCTTGCAAGGTTTGAGGGATTACCTCTGATTCAGAGCTGTCTGAAGAAGGTAAGCTTGCCATCATGCATAAGTTGGCTTCTTCAGAATATCCATCTTCTTCTTCTGAAGTTGAATCATCCAGGTCCTCCCATGTAACCATTAGACCTTTCTTTTTCTTCAAGAATTTCTTCTTCTTAAAGGAGGGTTTCTTCAGCTTGGGACAATCAGCCTTCATATGACCTGGTTGTTTGCTTTCATAGAAAATAATTTTGTCAGTAGAAAATGATTCCTCACCTAACATACCCATTTTTGTTTCAGAGGATGAGTGCTTTCTGAACTTTCCTTTCTTCTGAAGCATCCTTTTGATCTTCCTACTCAGAAGAGCCAGATCATCATCATCCTCAGAGCTAGCTTAAGAATCTTCACTACTTTCTGAAGTCTCCTCAACTTTCATAGCTTTATGTGGCCCATGCTTCAGCAGCTTGGACTTGGTGTTCATGGCCAATTACTTTTTCTTAGGAGCATCTTCTACAAGTTCTAAGAGAGTTCCTCCATTCTTAATGTATTGAGGTCTTTAGCCTCTTGAATAGTTGTAACTTTGGGTCTCTGATAAGTGCAAATTATATAATAAATTCTTGTATTTTTACTTCACTTATCAAGGTTAAAATAGTAATTTATGCCCCAAAATAATCCATTTTTAGTAATAATTGTAATAATTGTGTTTATTTGATTTGAATTTGAATTTGATGCTATTTTGATAGAAAATCTGTTAAATTTGCAGATTTATGAGAAGATTTGAATGAGGAAAGAAGATAGCATTATTTGAGGAGAGGATCTGCGAATTTGAAGTTTAAATCAGAGCAAATAAAGATAAGATCAGCTGCCATTTAAACAAGGATTCTGCAGATAACTTTCCAGTTTAAATTCAAAAGCAGAATAAACACAGAATCAGATCAAAAAGAGGGAAACAAGGAAAGCCAAGCAAACAAGGATAAGATCAGGAAGAGATCAAGCTGTTAAAAGAAGAAACAGAGCAATCAGTTACGCGTTTTGCGCTTCACCTGCGCTTAGCGCAAGTGAAGCGCATATTCCAAAATTGCTCACTATTTCCTGCGCTGGAGATGCGCTGAGCGCAGATGAAGCGCACCTGCACGGATTAGTTTTAGATCTATTTCAAATATATTTTCAAATCAAATTTCTTCTAGATTTAAGATAGCTTTCCTTAGTCTATACATAGGACCCTTTGTAAAGAAGTAGAGGGAGGTTAGAAAAGGAGCATTTAGGAAGGAGATTAGAGAGACGACAAAGGAAGAGCTAGGATTGGAGCAAGGTGACAACTTCTCCATTGGCTTGTAATGGCTACCATGCGTAGCTAAACGTCTCGATAGGATTGAATGTAGTTGATTCAATCCCCAAAGTGTATGTGAATTCTCGTATTTATTTATGAACCCCTGTTTATAATATCGGTATTTTTATCTTTGCTTAATGCGTAGCTTCCGCCTGTGTGCCAGAGTTATAGGTTAATTTTAGGATTCAAGTGACAGATGTTTCTATAAAATTAACAGTGAATTTGGGGCAACCGATACTTAGGAAACTCAAAGTCTGATTGGTAAAAGTACTCATAGTAGTTACTATAGGGTTATAGGAGAAAGTGACCATTGAAGAAGAACTAGGCAATCTCTTCATACCTGACAATATAGGTCTATAGGGCGAATTGATAGTATTAAACAAACGGAAAGATAGAGCAATCAAGCCGGGGTAATTTGTCGCTTGGGAGAACCCGCATGAATTATCTTCGAGTGGTTTACTACATGGTAACTCAGGGTAAAGCAATATAGTTTGGCTAGGATATTATAGAAATTATTCATAAATAATATTGGGATTCACATGCATAAAGGGGTGCGACGATACGAAGTTCAATCCTAATCCAAGTAAAGTATTTTATCTTCTCTCAATCGTCTCTTTCTATTATGCAAATTTACTTTCCTCACCACAAACTCTCAAATACCATTTTCTACTTGATAATCTGATCACGAGTAAATCCGAAGTGAACCGTTCCCTGTGGATACGATAAACTCATACTTACTATTATACTGCTGAAATTTTGGTACGCTTGCCAGAATCTCATCAAGTATTTTTGGCGCCGTTGCCGGGGAACGGTGTTTCAATTCGTATAAACTTGGGAGGTCTAATTATCAAGTTGTATATACTCTATCTTAGGAATTTAAATTTTAAATTTTTCTTTTATTTTTATGTTCTCGTTTTTCAAAAAAAAATATATTGAAATTTAAATTTTAAATTTTAAAATTCAATTATTCTTATCTTATCTTCAACACTTATACTTTTCGAGTTCTTTTGTTTATGCTTTTAAGTGGTTAGGTGTCCCCAAATCATTTACAGTTTGATCCAGAAATAGAAAGGACAGCCAGGAAGAATAGAAGTAAAAACAAGAGAAGAAGAAGGAGACTTTTTGAAGAACCTAAGAAGATGGCGGAGGAACAACCAAGATGAAGGACTTTAGGAGAGTATGTCATAAACCAAGGCCCTCGCCACTACTCAAGCATAGTATTACCTGCAACTGCGAAGACCTTGGAATTAAAAGCTGCCCATCTTAACCTCAATAGTGCTCATCAATTCGCGGGATTGGATCATGAGGATCCTCACACTCACCTTTCTAACTTCTATGAATTAATAGGCACTATGGGATTTGAAGAGGGAGATTTAGAATCTATATACTTACGTCTTTTTCCTTTCTCTTTGATAGGAAAAGCTAAGGAGTGGTTGAAGTCACTCCCCAATCAAAGTCTGACTACTTGGGGAGCTGTTGAAGAAAAATTCTTAAAAAGATTTTTCCCACCAGGGAAATATATTCAAGCTAAATCAGATATATCCACATTCAGGCAAGGAGCTGATGAGCCACTATGTGAAGCATGGGAAAGATACAAGTCCTTGATGCGAAAATGTCCAAATCACGGTTACGATGACATTGCCCAACTTAATATCTTTTGCAATGGACTCAGGCCGGATTCCAAGTCCTTTATAGATGCTGCAGCAGGAGGAACTATCTTATCAGTGGATGTTGAGCGGGCTGTTGCAATTATTGACAATTTTGCCCAAAATGATCAACAAGCCCAATGTGAACGACAACCATCTCAGATCCAGAAGAAGGGAATGCTGGAACTTAATTCAAGTGATGTCATTCTAGCATAAAATAAGCTTATCAAGAGATAAATAGAGTCACTCACAGAGACATTGAAGGCGCTCCCTCAGCAACTCAAGGTTGTCCAAGCTCAACCAGTTCAAGCCCAACCATTGATATGTGACTTCTGTGGAGGAGACCATCCTAATGGTCAATGTTCTTTCCAAGATACACACGTAGAGCAAGTCGATCAACTTCATGGGTAATCAGGGGAGGCAAGGTAATTTCTCCAATAACAATGTTCTTTCCATTTTCCAGAGCATGCTGAAGTAATAAATATGCAATAGAGCAATAATATCGGGGTATAAAAGCAGTTGATATAGCATATATCAGAGAGAATGTAGAAAAACCAAAAAAGTTCAGCGGGTATGCATTATCATCAAGTTCAATTCTCAGAGAGTGCAAGGATGTTCAAATTATCTCTTATGAACTTAAACTATCTTCAGCAAGGGGATTTGTGAATATATCAGCCCATTGATGCTCTGTGTCAATGAAGGAGACCAGTTCAGGCCCAACCATTTATATGTGACTTCTATGGAGGAGACCATCCTAATGGTCAATGTTCTTTCCAAGATACACAAGCAAAGCAAGTCGATCAACTTCATGGTTAATCAGGGGAGGCAAGGTAATTTCTCCAATAACAACAACCAATACTCTCAAGGATGGAGAAATAACCAAACCAACTCTGGTTGGGGACAGAATGGTGGAAATAGGCAGACACCTTACCAACAACAGCAACCAACAACACATGACAGACTCAGTAGGTTGGAAGAGATGATTGATGCTTGCATGACATGATTTGAAGGATTAAAAAAGAACACAGATGCATCAATCAAGGCACTGGAAAATCAAGTGGGTCAGTTGGCAAAGGAGATTGGAGAATATAAGAAAGGCCACTTCACAGCTAATACTCAAACCAACACAAAAGAACATTGTAACTCGATTGCTACTGATGGCAACAAGTCAGAAGAAAGTGAAGAAGAAGAAGGCATCATCTTTGAAGATGCAAGTCCCAAAGAAGAAAGAGTCCAAGAAAATATTCAAAAAGAGGAAGACCAAGAGGCAGCACAAGAAGAAGAGGGAGAGGACTCTGAAGAGGTCTATATTACAGGTAAGTCTCTTGACCCAGGTAAGTTTACAATACCCCTCTCTATTGGAAATTTACCTACCACTCATGCTTTATTAGACCTTGGAGCGAGCATCAATTTGATGCCACTATCGTACTTTAATAAGTTGGGTGTTTTGAAGGTCAAGCCTGCAAATGTAAAGTTACTTCTTGCAAATAAGTCTACTCAAAGCCCTTATGGGATACTTGAAGATCTACCAGTGCAAGTAGACAAGTTTGTATATGCGGTGGACTTCTACATTGCAGAGACAGAAGGGGAGGATACTGAGGTTCCCCTCATACTAGGAAGACCCTTCATGAAGGCTGCCAAGATAATAGTTGATGTTGACAAGGGAAAATATCAAGTAAGCTCAAAGGATGAAAGCATTATATTCCACATCGATAGAGGAAGCCCCAAGGTATTGACAACTCCAGAAAAGATTGGGATAGGTCCTACTGATGGGATCTACCAATTCCAAGCAAAGCTGCAAAAAGAGAGAAGAAAGAAGTTCTTACAAATGATAAAGAACCAAAGAAGAAGAAGGTTTCTGGATTTCTGAGGAAACCAGGAATGCGAGTCAAGCAGCCAGAATCAATATGGAATTCAAGTATAAAAAGAGAAAAAGATCAACATCAGACACAGAAGAAGAAAGTAATGATGAGAGTGATGAAAGATTGAACAAGTGGCATGGAGGATGGGAACTTAAGGGAAGAACAGGAGAAGAGTCAACCATAATCCTCCAATTGAGGCCACCATAAAAGAAGAAAATTACCAGGCGTCGAGCTATAAGACGTTAAACAAACGCTTACTGGGAGGCAACCCAACAATTTTTAATTTGCTTTGATTTTTCTTTTATTTTGTTTTTGTTTTGTTTGAGTCTATACCTTTTTAGAATAGGAAGAGGTTAAGTAGAGGATTAAAATTTTAAAGGAATGAATGAAAAACGATGAAAGTTGGGAAGAGAATTTAATTCTGTTTCCTGCGCTTCACCTGCGCTTAGCGCAGGTAAAGCGCAAAATACAATCTGCTTTCTGACTTTCACGCCTCACTTGCGTTGCAGCGCAAATGAAGCGTATGCGCTGCGCTTCAGATTCCCTGAAGCACGCGCTGCAATCTCGCTGAGCGAGAGTGCAGCGCATGTGCGCTCGATCAGGATTTCTTTAAATCCTAAACGAGGGAAGGTTATCCCTCTTCATTTGCCTTCCATTTTCTCTGTGCTTCAAAACCTTTCCTTGCCCTTTCTACTTACATATCCTCCTCTTTACCTGTTCTGAGGCTATACCATGTATGTTTTTTTTTATAGTTTTGGTCGTTTTGCACAAATTAAAATTTTCATTTTTTTTATTTGAGCAAAACCCTAGGGTAGGAAACTTAGGCTTTTAGGAACCTTTAGAATAGGCATAATTATTGATAAAGCCTTAGTTTAGTCTGTTTGCTGCTATGAAATTTTTTTTGATATGTTTGGTATGTTTGGTTGTAGTTTCTAAAAGTGCTCAATAATTTTTACAAATTATTTCTTTTTGTGCATGAATGATAAATGAATGTCATGATATTGTTGCATGACCAAAATAAAATAATTGTCCTTTGTTGCATGTTCTGATAACATGATTTTTGAACCTGATATTTATTACCAATTTTTGTCTATTTAATGATTAATTAGGACTTACTTTAATTGATCACTTTAGCATGTTCTTAATAAATTAATTAATTAACAATTGGGTAATTTTAAAATAAAAAATTTTGTGCAAGTGCTTGATTAGTTGATTGTTCTAATTTTTGAATTAAACTGGCCATTTATTTCAGTAATTATGAATCCATTATTTAAATTGCATGAATAATTTTGGTAACAATTTTTGCAGATGGAACGCACTAAAGTTGTGCAATCAAGAGCTGCTAGGAGAGGCACCGGGGGTGCCAAGAGATCCAAGCAGGCACCTCAAGAGGAGGCAGAGTTTGATGCGCAGAGATTTAAGGATGCCAGGGCTTCCGAAGCTTACAGTGCCATCATCAACTGTAAATTCATCAAGGAGAGGCCAATGAGACTGCAGCCCGAGTGAGGAGGATGAGGTTGAGGAGCAGCAGCAACAACCACCACCACCACCACCACCGGCAGCAAATCCTACTTTTATTCATTGGGCTCAGCACACTACTTTGCAGCTGGCGTCACTCCACAGGTCTCATGTTCATCTTCAGGAGTACTTGTATGCCATCAGACCGGACCCTTACCCAAGCATGACACAGGAGCAATTCAGAGATTATATTCAGTGGCCTGGGGACAGGCCTATTCTTCTGGGAGAGGGTGGAGCAGCTGCAGATGGAGATGATGCTGAGCCAGATCACATGGATCACCAGGACCAGCATTGGTTTTTTGATTTGGTGCTTTTCTTTTCTTTCTTTTTCTTTTCTTTTCATTTTTTTTTATTTCTTTCTATTTTCTTTTGACATGTACTGTATATATGCTCTACTGGTACATTCCACATATTGTGATGCAGTACATTTTCAGTATAATGTTTTTGTTTTCTTTTAAATTTTAGGATTTTTAGGATTTTTAATTTCTAGGATTTAGGAATTAGGAAAATAAGGGTAAATTTTTTACAAAATTTTCTGAATTAGGAAGTTTAACTAACCAGATTAGGAAAGAAGAAAGAGTTTTGTGATTAATTCCATAATCATTTAGGATTAGGATGCTTCACAGGAGAACCTATCAGGGTAGTTAATTAAAACCAGTAAGTGCTTTATCAAGGAATTTAGCCAAAAAGTCAGTGAGTTGAGAGCCCAAACACTTGAATTGAGAGTTTTTCACCGCTGCTTGTCAATTTTTGTGTGATTGAGTTTTTGGATTTTATTCTGCTTGTGGAAAATATGGAAGTGACAAAGGCAATTTGTGTTTTCAAAATATTTGCTCAGTGCCAAAAAGCCAACCCTTGATAAATTTTTTCCAATTTTTTGTAACTCATTTGAGTCTTTAATGATTATTCTTGTGCACCCAAGCTATAATTGATATATATATATATATATATATATCCTGTCCTTTACACATTTGGGATAGAGAGCAAGGTGCAAGATGAGATAATGGGAAGAAAAGGTTGGTGAATTGAAAGTCAAGAAATTCAAAGAGCGGGTACATGAAACCAAAAGAAGATCACTCCCCCCAAAAAAAAAGTGAATAAATTGAATAAGTTGGGGGAGTTCATCTTCAAATAAGAAAGAGGCCAGCAAAAATGAGACAAATCAAGAATGAGATGGTGTATGGAGAGAAGTTCCAAGTCAAGCAAAAATCAAAAGATGCTCTCTATTCCAGGTGTTCTTTGGTTATCCAGAAAAACCATGATTTCTTGATAGCCCAGCCACATTACAACCATAAAAAGACCTTTTGATCCATATTGACCATGAGCATGTTTAGGAACTAGAAACGACTATCAATTTTAGTTGTTCAACTGTGGTGGAAAAATTGAGGGAAACAGTTACCCGTGAGCATGAGAGAAATTCCTTGGTTTATCATTTTTGCTTTAATTGCTACTTTTGAGAAAGTTTAACTGTTGATTGTGTTCTGTTCTGATTGAGGATTGGTAACATCTCTTAATTCTGATTTTTTTCTGATATTTGGAAAGTGACTTCTGCCTAGTAAAGAGATGATGGAAATTTGTCCTTATATATGTTAATGAGAATTGTAGCGGGGTTGAATTGATTTTTTATTGCAAAAGGTTTTCTTGCTTGAGGACAAGCAAGAAGTTAAGTTGGGGGTATTTGATAAGTGCAAATTATATAATAAATTCTTGTATTTTTACTGCACTTATCAAGGTTAAAATAGTAATTTATGCCCCAAAATTATCCCATTTTAGTAATAATTGTAATAATTATGTTTATTTGATTTGAATTTGAATTTGATGCTATTTTGATAGAAAATCTGTTAAATTTGCAGATTTATGAGGAGATTTGAATGAGTTAAGAAGATAACATTATTTGAGGAGAGGATCTGCGAATTTGAAGTTTAAATCAGAGCAAATAAAGATAAGATCAGCTGCCATTTAAACAAGGATTCTGCAGATAACTTTCCAGTTTAAATTCAAAAGCAGAATAAACAAAGAATCAGATCAAAAAGAGGGAAACAAGGAAAGCCAAACAAAGAAGGATAAGATCAGGAAGAGATCAAGCTGTTAAAAGAAGAAATAGAGCAATCAGTTACGCGTTTTGTGCTTCACCTGCGCTTAGCGCAAGTGAAGCGCATATTCCAAAATTGCTCACTGTTTCCTGCGCTGCAAATGCGCTGAGCGCAGATGAAGCGCAGCTGCGCGGATTATTTTTAGATCTATTTTCAAATCAGATTTCTTTCAGATTTAAGATAGCTTTTCTTAGTCTATAAATAGGACCCTTTGTAAAGAAGTAGAGGGAGGTTAGAAAAGGAGCATTTAGGAAGGAGATTAGAGAGACGACAAAGGAAGAGCTAGGATTGGAGCAAGGTGACAGCTTCTCCATTGGGTTGTAATGGCTACTATGCGTAGCTAAACGTCTCGATAGGATTGAATGTAGTTGATTCAATCCCCAAAGTGTATGTGAATTCTCGTATTTATTTATGAAACCCTGTTTTATAATATCGGAATTTTTTATCTTTGCTTAATGCGTAGCTTCCGCTTGTGTGCCGGAGTTATAGGTTAATTTTAGGATTCAGGTGATAGATGTTTCTATAAAATTAACAGTGAATTTGGGGGAACCGATACTTAGGAAACTCAAAGTCTGATTGGTAAAAGTACTCATAGTAGTTACTGTAGGGTTATAGGAGAAAGTGACCATTGAAGAAGAACTAGGCAATCTCTTCATAGCTAACACTATAGGTCTATAGGGCGAATTGATAGTATTAAACAAACGAAAAGATAGAGCAATCAAGCCGGGGTAATTTGTCGCCTGGGAGAACCCGCATGAATTATCTTCGAGTGGTTTACTACATGGTAACTCGGGGTAAAGCAATATAGTCTGGCTAGGATATTATAGAAATATATTCATAAATAATATTGGAATTCACATGCATAAAGGGGTGCGATGATACGAAGTTCAATCCTAATCCAAGTAAAGTATTTTATCTTCTCTCAATCGTCTCTTTCTTTTATGCAAATTTACTTTCCTCACCACAAACTCTCAAATACCGTTTTCTACTTGATAATCTAATCACGAGTAAATACGAAGTGAACCGTTCCCTGTGGATACGATAAACTCATACTTACTATTATACTGCTGAAATTTTGGTACGCTTGCCAGAATCTCATCAGTCTCCAAGCCTTTGGTAAACTCCTTAGAATCTTGCGATTGTTATCACCAGAATTAAAGGTTCTGCCTAAAGACTTGAGTCCATTAGTTATTGTTTGAAACCTACCAAACATTTGATCAATGGTTTCAAACTTTTGCATCTTGAACATCTCATATTGATAAACAAGCATGTTGATCTTAGATTGTTTGACATTATCAGTTCCTTCATGGGCTGATGCCAAAGTATCCCAGATCTCTTTGGCTAAAGAGCATTCATGCACCTTCTCACACTTAGATTTTCAAGGAGCAAACTACGTAGAGTTTTGCTTTTGCATTAAGCTGAACATGAGCTTTTTTCTCACGAGTCCATTCTGCTTTGGGTATGGGCACACCACCATGTGTGGGAATATAATCACCATCAATGACTACATCCCAAAGATCTATGTTGTTGCTCTCAATGAACAGCTTCATATGATCTCTCCAATAATGGTAATCTGTACCATTAAAAGCCGGGGGCCTTGAAACCAAGGCACCTTCTGCAATGAAGTGAGGGTTGCTTGTAGAGGTTTCCATCTAGGATTTTCTTCCTCAGCATTGTTAGATGCTCAACCCAAGGTTGAGCTCTGATACCAACTGTAGAAACCATAGGAAACACCTAATCTCTGCAGACTTCACACAACTCTCTCAAGAAGAACTAACAGCTCTTTGTTAGTCTTGAGAGTTACAATCAATGATATGAATAGAAAATTACAAATAAAAGGCTCAGATTACAATATGAATAGCACAACAAATATATAATGAGCCTACACACACTCTTTCTCACTTTCCTAACTATTTGAGAACAAAACTAAAGGATTTGCATAAAGTGGAATTTCTCCAGAAGGTATAAATGGTAATTTTGATGAGCATGATGTTTCTTCTGGTGCTGTGTGTTTTGAGATGAAGAGGGAGCTCCTTTTTAGGCAAGGATGGCTCAACTAGCTGTTGGAATTCCTTGGAGAAGGGGTTAATCTCTCAGCTGGCTTTGTAGGAGTTGTCACTTTTATGTGGCAGCTTTTCTGTTTCTTCAGGTTTGACTAGTCATATCTTCTGGAGACCATATCTTTTGGAGCCAGGAATTTCTTTCTATTTGAGCTTCCTTCTTCTGGAGCAGTTCTTAAGACATGCAGGAATACTGGGTATTTTTGTAACTTTAGCATATGGTGTTTGTATATCTAGTAAATTGAATTTGAAGAGTATCCTTTCAATTTCTTTCTTCTGGAACTTGTTGTTAGAATTCCTTTCTTCTGAGGCAATCTGATGTGTTGATGACAGATTCTTCTCAACAACTTTCTTGCTTTTTGAGAATTGTATTCTCCTTTTTGGTAATTCCATTGAAGTTTAAGCTTGTGCAGATCATATCTTTAAGTCTTTAAGTATAAGTTGTTTCTTCTGAGTATATATATTGGTTGCAGGAGTGTTTTTTCTTATGCCTTATTTATTTTCTTTCTTCTTGACAGATTCCTTTTGATGAATTCTAGGACTTTTGTGTTCTTTCTTAAGATAAACTCAATTGAAACATTAGTATTCATTTATTCAGAATTATATTAAGTGTATTTTGAGAGTTTGTCATTATGAAAACATATCAAGGGATTCTTGGACCTTACAATCTCCCTTTTTTTTATGATGACAACCTTTCAAAATATATCTTATATGATTCTGAATTTTGGGGAATAAACAAGTGTTTTTAATAGATTTAAGAATAAATTCTCCCCATTAATATGTGCTTTCTTTAGAAGATATTTAGATACTATCAGAAGCATTATTTCAGAAGATATTGAATGATCATAGAACATAGTATCAGAAGTATTACTTCAGAAGATATAAGAGCATTGTATTCATCACAAGATTCAAATTTATACTAATGTAATAATTGTTATAAAAGTGAATCAAACATTCAGCAAGCAAAAAATTGTTCAGAATCATTAAACTGTTACAATCATCCATCATCCAAAACATAATTATATTTATTTAACTACATCACTACTTCTCCCCCTTTGTCATCAATCAAAAACAAAAAATAATCAAGGGTGGTGGAGAGAAGCAGAATCATCATCGCCTATTTGGATGGAGATGAGTGATCTGAAAATGATGATGCAACTGGCTTGAGGATCTCTGGGGTAGGTTGAAATGGAGCAAAGGGCATTGGAGAGGCTTGAGTTGCAATTACTGGTAAACACAAATGTGTTAAACTAGAATTGATGTTGAGTAAAGCGCTCTATCATCTCATTTACAGTTTTCTGCAAGGTGTTGACATTTGAGAATAATCTCTTCATGTTTTCCTTGATCTTCCTCACGTGCTTCTTAATAGCATGAGAGTTGGGCATAGAAGCTTGAGAGGGACCAACAACATCTCTAGAAGGAACCTTCTCAGGTTGAGGGGGAATAACATTCTCTCTTTCAATACTCAGTTGCCACAGGAAGAACCCCAAAGAAGCCAAGGTGGAAGAAATGTTAGAGATGTTTTCTTTAAGAGGTGCAGTAGGTGGTATGCCAAAATCAATGATAGGGGAAGTAAGAAATTGATTTAGCATATCAGTGGCAAAAGTTCCAGCAGAAGGAACTGATTGAGCTTCTTCTTTCTATCTTCTTCTTCATCTGAGAGGTGCAACTCCTTTGTCCTAGCAGGAGATGGTTGTGCACACTCTTCACCATTGTCATCTGCTTGAAGAATGGGAAGGGAAATGTCATAGGATGGTGGCTCTGAGTAGCTTTTTGCAAGCATTGCTAAGGCATCATCAGCCATCTTCTTCAGGATTGTGTTCCACTTCCACTTCTTCTCCAGAGATAGCCTTCACTTGGTGTCCTTCTTCATTGACCCTTTCAGAAACAACTCTAGTTGGTGATTAGGGGTGGGAACAGGCCAGGCCACTCGTCAGGGGTCTACAGCCTGACCTACATCAAGCCCAGGCCAGGCCAGGTCAATTTATTAAATAGATCAGGCCAAGGCTTTTTCAAAAGCCTATATAGCAAAACATGTCAGGCTTCATGCCATCGAATAGGCCTTTTGAGCCTATCAGGTCGACCTATTTAACTAAATATAAATGAAATACTAATATTTTATATATTGTTATTATTATTAAAGATTTTTATTATATTACCTTATAACTATATACTTATTAGTTTGTGTAAATATATAAGTATGTTGTTTTCCATAAAATATTTGAGCTTATAAGTCTATTCAAATATATGTTTATGATATTCAAGCACCTTACTATAAAACGGGATTTTAAGCATGCTTTCAGGCCAAGTCAGGCTTTAAATAGGCCAGGCTCAAGCCATAAAATAAAGCCTATATAAGGTAAACAGGCTAGACTCAGGCCATGGATTTAAGGTGAAGGCCAGGCTTAGACCTTGGAAAGCCTAGCTCGGCTCGACCTATTCTCATCCATATAGGTGATCTCACCAGAGGTATTTCATCTTCTTCTTCAG
This sequence comes from Sesbania bispinosa, assembly GCA_026901365.1. Taxonomy (NCBI): domain Eukaryota; kingdom Viridiplantae; phylum Streptophyta; class Magnoliopsida; order Fabales; family Fabaceae; genus Sesbania; species Sesbania bispinosa. Next base: position 2,388,719 of record QLOH01000044.1, read on the forward strand.
AAGCAGCTCTTATAGGAGAAACTTCTAAGTTTTCCTCAGAGGGAACTTCTTCTTCACCTTTGTCTACCTCTTCTTCATAGGTGAATGAGGTTGGTGTTCAATATCAGGAGAGTCCAAGTTCTCCATTTCTTCTTCTTTATTCAAAGCAGAGGAAGGACTATTTTCCTTCTTCTTGTTGGGTCCAATGTCTTCTTCAGCAAAAGCATTGTCTTTCTTCTATGTCCTGTTTCTTTTCCTGCTAAAGGTCTAAAGCACTTCATTCTGCTTCTTGGACCTATGTCAGTGAGATATTTCATCTCCTCCTTCTTCTTCTTCATTAGAATCACTTTCCATAAAGAGAGAGGGATCCGGTTTGTGAATGTGCATTTTCCTTATATTGCTCCTATCAAAGAAGGTGACTCTTCTTCCTTCTTCTCTCCTTCTAATGACACTTGGTGATGCTTAAATAGAATGGTAAGGAGCATCCCATATGGTAGACTTGCATAACTCCTAACAGGGTTTGCAGCAGAAATCATATATCTAAGGATTATATAGGAGAGGGATAGGGGTTTACCTACAAGAAGGTGATATAAGACCAACAAATCTTGGTCATTCACTATTTCAAGAGTTCATGCTCTTAGAAGGATAGTATAGCAGCAAATTCTGTAAGATTCTGCATATTGGAGTGAGTTTACTAGCTATGAGCCTTGAGTTAGACTGTCTCAGAACCTTCTTTATTACTTCTTCTTTAGAAATCCCAACATAAGCATACCAGTTGTCTTCAAAGAGTTGATTGGGGCATAGAGGGAGTCCTAAAGCCTCTTCAATGGTTCTGGAGTAAGAACCATTGTTTAACCCTTAATGTCAGCTACCAAGGAGTTTCCATCACTTCTATATTCACTGCAGCTACATAGAATGCTTTTACTAATCTGGGATAAATTAATTCTTGCACCAAAAGGAAGTTACCACATCCTGCTTCTTGAAATCGTCAGTAACCCACCCTTCCTTCTTGACTTCATTTAACCAAAATATTTTCCCATGAATGATGGTTTTCCATTCCCATTTATTATAGAAGACTTGGAGGAGTTCTTTATTTTGAAAAAGATCCATATCTGGTCCTTCTTCCTCCTCAGATGGGTCACTTTCTACTTCTTCTTGATCTCCTTTGGAAGATTCACCATCTTCTTCATCAGAAAAGGAACTTTTCTTGTCTACATGCTCATCTTCTTCTATGGAAGATTCACCACCTTCTTCTTCAGAAGTGCTGTTGTTGGAGGCTTCTATCCTAATGGGCTTACCTCCTTCATTGCCCTCATTGCTTTTGGTTTTAACTACTCCAACTCTGATTCTATCATACCTCCTAACGTAGACTAATGAAGAGGATGCAAAAGACTTAATCCTCTTAAGGAGGTTTGGGAGAAGGGGGTTTCACAGACAGAGGTTGAACATCCAAGGCCTCAGTTTGAGGATTTTCTGATGGCTATGGATTGAGAGAAGCTTTATGGCTACTGTACGAGCAACCAGAGGCATTTGGGGATGAGGACTTCTTTTGTGAGCTATAGTCTTGATCCTCATAGTTGAGAAATTTATTAGGAAATGCATGAAAGAGTAGAACAAAGTATCTTTGATTTTAGAGAAATGAAGGATCAGGGAGCAACTAGGCTTTGAGAAATGGTGAGTTGTAGCTTGCAAGAGTTGATAATGGCAGTGGTTAATGCCATATGTGCAGTTGGGTATGAGTTTTATCCTCCTTACTAGCCGTTTGAGAAACTGGATGATGAGGAGAGAGTTTACCTAACGCGTGCGAGGAAAGAGTAGTTGTAGCAGCTAGTCTCCAATGGTCAGAATTTGGTTCCTCATTTGTGCTAATTTAAGGATGTTCTCATTCCTTAAGGCAAAAGGCAAGTTTCAACCTCTTGCTTTCATTTGTCCAGTGAAGGAGGGACAGATCATTGTAAAGGTTGACTCCTTTTTATTAGAAAATGATTTTTCTAAGTTAAAGGTTTTTATCAATATTATGAAAACCGGGCCGGACCGGTTGAACCGGAAACCGGACCTGTCACCGGTCCGGTCAGGTTAATGGATCGGATATACACTTGACTCGGCCATGACATCATCCACTCGGGGTCCAACCGATACAGATCGCGAACGCTGAACGCTTGCTGAATGCCTCCCAACGCGGGTCAACACTAGGGGTGTAATCAGGTCGGGTTTGGGGTAAATAGAGATCCAAACCAATAGAAACACCACGGGTTGGGTTGGGTCGGTTTAAGCCTTTTTTACTTTTCAACCCGAACCGAACCAACCCGACCTTTAACGGGTTGGATCGGGTCGGGTCTCGGGTTTGAATAAAATAATATTTTTTATTTTACAAAAAAATCTAAAAAAATGGAAAAAAAAACTGTTTGTGTGTGTGTGTAGAACGCAAGAAAATTCAACGGAGAAAGCATTCATGTATCTTAACTATTCGATAAAAGAATTAAATGAGCAAAACAAAAAAGGGTGTTAGCTACTGTGTGTGCCCACATTTTCAGTGACCATAGAACTACTATGTCGTAGTAATTGTTGTGCCAAATGGGAAAGGACCAGTTTATTGATCGGAGAGGCACGATCGGAGAAGACAGAGGCACGATCTGAGCAACAAACACGATCGGAGAAGACAGAGGCACGATCGGAGACGCACGACCAGAGAAGAAGGAGACGCGCGACCGACGAAGAGGAAGAGGGAGACTCCGGCGATGGTTGCGGCAAAGAACGGGGGGATGATGGCAGGATTGCGGCGGCGTAGTGAGGTTTGCTAGTGAGGGAAAAAAGAGAGGAAGAAAGTCTGCTAGGGCAAAACAACTATGAAGGTGAAAAAATTACGAATGAACTGACCCCTCTCTCAGTAATCACTCACGCAAAACAGCTACCCCGGTTCGGTCAGGTAGCTCGGTTTTGCAAAAAATAAACCCGAGACCCGAACGAGGTTGATCGGTTTCATTGAAAAAAAATACTCGAACCGACCCAAGACCCCTCAACCCGTTTTTTTTGTTTGGTTTGGTTCGGATTGATCGGGTTAACCCGGACTCGCTTACACCCCTAGTCAACACTGCCTGCTATGTGGTCAACGCGGGTCAAACTTTTCTCGAGCGAGAAAATGCAAAACGTACCCTACAAGGTTTGAACACATATACCTACATTTGTTGGACAAGTAGCGCAACACTATGCCACATGTTGCTTTTGAGATATATATATATATATATATATATATATATACTAACTTAATATATATTGATTCCACATTGTTTTATCATCTGCAAGCGATGTTAATTTTATATAATAAACTTTTTAAAAGTATATTCATATAAAATATGTTTAATTTTATAATATATATTATATTTACCTGAATATATTTTATATTTGTAATTATAAATATAAAATTTATACATATTAATTATTAATGAAATAATAAATTATATTTTTTAATTTAAGTAGTAATTATATTTTAAAACATTGATAATATAGTAAATATTTTTTATAAATCCCAAATTTTAATATAAAATATATAAATTTTAGTATATGTCGGTTCAACCGGTTCAACCATTAACTCATGGTTCGACCAGTGACCCATTGACTCAATAGTTTGATCGAGTCGATCACGGGTCCGAGTTTAATAACGTTGGTTTTTATGAATCCTCGAAAGATGTTCATAGCTCCTAGGACTTAGGCAAATGTTGTAATAATCAATGATAAAACTATAAATAAATGGCAAATGTTGTAATTGGATTATAAGGGGATGCAAGGAGAAGACACATGGGAACGACTCCGGTAGATGGCAGAAAAAAAAGCATTGGGAAGAAAAGCGGAGAAGTGGTTCCGTTTCTCTGGGAAGAAATATGGTGGAAGAAAAGATAAGGAAGAAGGATCATTTTAAATTTTTTGAGTAAATTGGACCATTAAATATAATTCAATGGTTATTATAAGTGTCATTCTCAATAAACAAGTGTTTCTACCTGATACGCTCCCATATATATATAATATTTTATATGATTAAAAAGATACAAAATAAAAAGAGAAAAATTAAAATGTAATGAGTTATGTGATAAAAATAAAGTGAAAAAAATATAGTTAGATTTTTATACCCATACAATTACATCTCTTCACACACTTTTTTCTCCTTCTCTTGTTTTTTTTTCAATCTATCATTTATCACATCTTTCATTTTGTCTTTTACTTTTCTTTTTTTTTCTTTTCATCCTCTTACTCTCTACACCTAATATTCCGTTTTTTGGTGACAAACTATAATTATTCAAAATATTATATGAATTGTTATATAAAATTATTGTAAGGACTAAGACAACTTTATTCACATTCACTCAAGCATTTTTGGTGTACAATGGAAGCATCCAGGTTTGGATCTAAGACTTGATACAACTATCGAAACTCACTACTACTAATTATTGGTGAATTTGTAAAGTTTAGAGAAATTATATTTGTACAATAATCAAGCTTTTACAACTATGAGAGATAAAAATAAATAGAAAGAAGGCTTAAATATGTTTTCAGTCCCTACGTTTTAGCGCTTTTTTTATTTTAGTCCCCTACCAACTTTTATTTTTGTTTTCAATCCCTACTTAATTTTCCACCCATAAAAAAGGTCCCTGATGTTAACTCTCCGTTAAACATGCTTACATGGACGTACTAATCAGTGCCACATCAGATGTAAATAGTGGGTCTAAGTGAGTTGAAAAAAAAAAGTAAATTGGGGATTAGGGTAAACTTAATTTATCACACTCATTGAGCAATCCGTGCATTCTCTCTGTCGAAGAAAAGTTTCACGCTCCTTGCACCATTGTTCGCTTCACTCACAAGGTCGAGGGACGCGTTGCTTCTACATTGGTACGTGACGAGGGGTGAACGGTTGTATTAGAGAGTGGATTTGGCGGACACGCTCGCACTTGGGGTTTGGACACTCACTTGGCTGCAATCACGTGGTGGTATTGCGTCTGGAGTTTCGTAGGTAAGCATTCTTATTCTCTTCCATGGTTTGTGTGCATTGTTGATTTTATAGGCGGTGGGGGACCAAATACATCCTGTATCTAACACGGGATTAATTTTCTTAGGGTTTTGAATTTTGGTATGTGGGTGGTGGGGAACTATTTAGGTTTGTCTAATATTATTTTACGGTTTATGGGATGTGGGGTCTGGGTATTTTGACAATAAGTGGGGTGAAATTGATTAACTGAGTAAAATATGTTTAGGATTTGACATTACAATTGTTATCAATTTCGAAATTAATTGATTAATTGAGTAAATATGTTTCTTTTATACAGGGATGACTTTAATTTAGTGATTCATTTTAAGGGGTCTTTTACGGAGGATGGTATTTACTAGGGGGTAAATAGCTGAGTTCCCTGACTATGACATAGACAAGTGGTCTTTTTTGAAGCCTGTGACTTGGTCAAAGAAATAGGCTGTGAATCTGGCTTAAGCTATGGTGGAACTTAAATGGGGTGTGTTACTTGGATAGCCTTAAGCCTATGGTAGAAGATGAGCATGCCATTGAGTTTTGTAATTCTGCAGTTGAGAAAAAGGTTGTAGGCCAAGTTTTTTTTTTAGCATCTTGGTGGCAGGGTTGAAGTAGGGACTGTTACGAATGAAGTTCATATTGGTGATGAGGTTGCAACTAATGAGGCTGGTGGGGATGAGAATGATGAAGTGTTGGTGATGTGTACTTCAATGATAGTGAAGAGGAGAGGACAGTGGGTCTCGATGATGGTTTTGGGGGTAAGGGTACTAGTGAAGTTGGTAAACGGATGAGGAAGAAGTCAACTAATCTACCAGCTAAGGAAGTGCCTAGGATGAAAATTCATGTGAGAAGAAGACAAGTTCAAGGGCTTAATATGAATGCTCAGACTGGAGAAGGCAGTCAAGTTGAGATCTTTGTAGCTCCAATCAATGATGACATGTATGAAATGGAAAATGAGCATTTAAGTGAGGAGTTGGATAGTGCTAATGATGACTCGGACTCTGATTCTGGTAGGAGAAAATATCCAAAGTTCAGGAAAGAAGATCTTACAAGAGATTTCAAATTCAAGGTGGGAATGGAGTTTAGTTCTTTAGCATAGTTTAAGCAAGCTATATTGGAACATGCAGTCTTGAATGGGGGAGAGTTGAGTTATGTGAAAAATGATTCTGTGAGAGTCAGAATGAATGTAAGGCTAATTGTGCTTTTATGATTCTTGTGAGCAAGGTTGGTAAAAGCAATACTTACAGAATCAAGACTCTAGTTGATAATCATACTTGTGGTAGGTGTTTCAAAACAAAAATGTTGGCTCCAAGTGGGTGGCAAAGGTGATGATTGACAAGCTGAAATCGAGTAATAACATGAAACTTAATCACATCATGGATGACATAATGAGAAATTACTCTGCTGGGATATCTTTGCATCGTGCATGGAAGGTTAAGCAAATTGCTATGGAACAATTGGAAGGGGATGTTGTGAAACAATACCCTTTTGTGGAGTTATAATGCTGAGTTAAGAAGGGCCCATGCAGGGAACACTTGTAAGTTAGAGTTAGAGAGACCTTGTCCTGAGGTGCTGCCTAAATTTGGGAGGTATTATATATGTTTGGATGAGTGCAAGAAAGGGTTTTTGGCTGGTTGTAGACCCTTTATTGGGGTGGATGGGTGTCATTTAAAGACCAAGTATGGGGGACAATTATTTAATTGTTGTTGGGAGGGACCCTAATGACCAGTACTTCCCACTGGAATTTGTCGTGGTTGAGTCTGAAACCAAAGACAGCTGGAGATGGTTTCTTAAATTATTGTTAGAGGACATTGGTGATGTGTCTAGCCGTAGATGGGTGTTTATGGTGGCTTTGATCACACCTACAGGGAAATGATATGGGATTCTTATTGGCATGAGAAAGAAAAGGAAGGTTCATGCTCTGGAACGAAGTTTGACTTTGTTGATTCTATTACCAAGAGCACCATTTCTGTTCATGAATTTAGAACTTGGTTTCCTAGAACTTTTCTTGGATCCAAGCATGAGCTTCATGAAGAATGGGATACGGTGATGTACACTCCTACTATTTTCACTCACCAAGTGGTTAACCCTACTGAATATGGGTTCTCAGTTTGGCTTCGGAAGGAAGGAGTTCTCATGGAAGCACATTACTTTTGTCTTCATAGCAGCCGATCTCACACAAGCCCTAGCTATCAGAGAAAGAGAGATTCAGAGACTGAGAAGCAAGAACCTGAGACTTCAATCTTTAATGAGGCAACTCAACGTTGCTCCTGTTCGGTTACATGTGCAAGATGCTAAGCCAAAGCTTAAGAGAACCAACAGTTTTTAGGATTTCCAAATTTCAGAAAGTCTTTGTGTTCATTATTTTATTATGAATTTATATGCTCTCTAAATTCTCAATACAAGTTGATAATATTTCTCTCTGATGTGACTACGTATTGCATTTATACTCTGATACATTTATTCTCTGCATCGTTAGTTTGCTACGTAAATTCTGATGATTGAAAATGATTGATATTTATTTCTATAAGTTTCTGAAATTAATTGAATACCTACCCTGTTTTTATATCTCTGCAATGCATTAAATGCTTCAGTAACTTCGAATTAATCAAATTTCATTAAAGGGGGAGATATCAATTTTAAATGTTTCTCAATACCCCAACGTCATGGTTAAACCCTTTTGATTGATGACAAAAGAGGGAGTAAGATAAACTAACACAAATCTGAAGTTAAATGGTTTCAGAAGGAAATCACTGTTTCAGAAGGAGCAAGGTATTCAGATCAAGTATCTGAAATAGGGGAGAAATTTCTTAACTCAATACTTTTTATTTCCCTTTAGATATTTGAATAGTTTAAGAAAATTTTCATCATTAAAAAGGGAGAGAATGTTGAGTCACAAAATATTATTAAGAGATTAATAATGTTTAAGTCTCACAAATCCTACGTTTTAATGAGTAACAAATTTGATTAAAGTATGCTGATAAAAGTACATATTCTCTTAAGTGTATTTCATTGTGTTTCAGCAACTCTTTGAAGGAGCAACCCTCTGAAGTTTGTGCAACCTTCTGAAGGATGAGAACCTGCTGAAAGCTATCAACCCTCTGAAAGAGATGTGTTATCTGACTCAAGAAGATCCGTTGAAGACTTACAACGTGGCATTTGACTAAAGTCAAAAGGCTTTTTGCTTAAGACTTTAAAGCATCTTAACCGTCTTCTGCAAGTTTGATTTATTTAAGGAATGTTACAGAAGCCCGTTTGAAGCATTTCAAATCTTTTTACCAGAAAGGGCAACTATTGTAACCTGGTACCTGCAAGTGTCAGAACTGTGTTAAGAACTGTACACCTGCAACTCACACAAAGTCAGAAGCTTTTTAGAAGATTGTATCACAACGGTCTTAACAACATTTAATACTATTTCACAATGGTGGTTTATCAATCTTCATCGGTCTTAAGCTGAAATCCTATATAAGACTTCATGAAGAAAACATATGTGTCGGCCAAGTTCAGAGAAGAAATATTATCAAGCCAATACGCTGCAAAAATCTCACTGCTACTCTCTGATATTATTGTACATAGAAATTTCATTTGTATCCTGAGTTATACTCAGTTATCCTTTGTACAAGAAAATTTCTTTTAAGTTTCTCATAAACTTAAACCAACTTCACTGTAAACACTATCAAGTGTCTAAGAGCCTGGAGAGGCTTGGAGGTAGAAAGAATACTTGCTGTTTAACTTGAAGAGGTTGTGTCCAAAGAATACTTGGTTGTTTAGCCTGAAGAGGCTGTGTCCAAAGAATACTTGGTGTTTTAGCCCGAAGAGGCTGGTGTCAAAGAATACTTGTAACTGTGATCAGTTAGTGGAAAATCCTTTGATGGTTTGGCATTGGGACTGGACGTAGCTCGCTGTGTTTGTGGGTGAACTAGGATAAATCTTGTGGCTAAGTCTCCTCTTCCCTTATCTCATTATATATGTTATTTAAGCTAATAGGAGGGTTATGAATAATCTGGTTTATAAGCTTTAACTGAAAAACAATTTCAAATGCTTTTAAAACAAATTTACAAAACTATCTTTCAGACCTGCTGAAGCAACTTCAGTAAGTTCCTTATACGCGCAGTTTCAGCAAGTTACTGAAAACTATTGTGAAAAGTACTGCTTGTGAAAAAGTTTTCATAAAATCTGTTTGAACATATAAACATTATTCAACCCCCCCCCTTTAGTGTTTCCTTTGGTTTCTACAGTTGGTATCAGAGCTCAACCTCGGGTTTAGCATCTAACAAGTGCTGAGGGAAGAAGATCCAAGATGGAAACCTCAACAAGCTATGGTCAGTACATCTCTGAAGGAGCATCTATCACCAGACCCCCTGCTTTCAACAGAAAAGAATATTTTTATTGGAGGAGAGCACATGAAGCTGTTCATAGAAAGCAACAATCTGGTTCTCTGGGATATAATTGCTGATGGTGACTATATTCCTATGAGAAATGGAGCGCCCATTCCAAGAGCTGAGTGGACCAGTGAGCACAAATCAAATGTTCAACTCAATGCTCAAGCCAAACTCTATCTAGTATGGTCTCTGAACAAACTGAATATGAGAAATTTCAAGAATGCATCTCTGCCAAGGAAATATGGGACATGCTTGCCTCATCAATCTATAAAGAGACTGAAGATGATGAAACCATCTCAGGAGATTCCACTTCAGAAACATAAGGGGATTCATTTGATGAGAATCTGTGCTTTATGGCAAATCAATCAACTTCAGAAGATCTTGAATCTAAGGTAACATCATTAACTCTTCTAGATGAATATGATGATTTGGTTGATAGCTCTGATAAGTGAAAATTAGTTGATAAATTAGAGCACTTTTTAGTTCACTTATCAAGGATAAAATGGTCATTTGCCCCAGTTTAATCCCTTTTTATTAAATATTAGATAAATTATATTTATTAATCTGAGATTTGAATTTGATGCTATTTTTGATAGAAAATTACTGATTTTTGCAGGATATTGCAAAGATTTGAATTGAAGGAAAGATAGCATTAAATAAGGGAGATATCTGCAAGATTTGAAGATTGATTGAAGGCAATTAATGAAGATTGGAAGATTATTTGTGAGCAATAATGAAGATTTGAAGAATATCTGAGAACCATTAATGAAGATATCTCTGCCAATCAAACAAGGATTCTGCAGACAACCTTCCCAAATAAATCAAAGATGCTCAATAAATACAAAGATTTCAGCAAATAAAGGGAAACAAGGAAAGACAAATCAACTAAAACCAGTCTCGGGGAGAGATCAAATTAAAAAGAGAAAGTTTGGAGCTGCTGGACGCGTTGCGCGCTTCAACCTGCGCTGTAGCGCAAGGTTGAAGCGCAAGCCCTCTGGAACCGGCGCTGCATCCTGCGCTGTAGCGCAGGGTGAAGCGCAGATCACGCTGATTCTCGCCCTGTTGCCATTTTTAGATATATTTCTCCCCAATTTTCTTTGTCTTTCCTTAGCCTATAAATAGGAACCTCTTGCACCAGATCAGGTGTGCACAATTATTGTAATTCAGTCATATTTCAGTGATAATGCACCAGAGCTAATTTTAGAGTAGGAGAGGAGAAGCGTTTCACAAGGATTGATGTTGGTGACAGCATCTTCGGTGGTTTGTATGGCTACCTTGTGTAGTTAACTCTCCATTAGTATTGGATGTAACTGATTCTATCCCCAAGTGTATGTAAACTCTATATTATTATTTCCTGAGCTCTCTGTCTATAATATTGGTAATTTTATTCTGTGCTTAATTCCTAACTTCCGCGCTTGCACCAGAGTTATAGGCTAGTTTCGATTAGGATTGAGGATGGGGGAGCAGATTCTGAAGAAACCCATTCTCTGAGTGAATAAGAGGACTCGGTAGCCAGTGAACCGAAACATGAACGTTGCTAGGGATTGATGGGTAGTGTGAGTACTCTAATGAAGTGCGTCTACAGGATAGGCATGGTTATTAAATTACCGATAGCAAAGGATTAGTTGATTGTCAATCCAGGAAGCGAAACGTGGATGTATTCTAATGAGTGATGGGTAGTGACAGTACTCTAGCAAAGGTACGTCCAGAGTAGTAGGCCTCTTTTATCAATTAGTTCTTTTACAAACCGAATAAAAGAAAGCAAATAAGCCAAGGGTAAGTCTGTCGCCTGGGAGAGCCCACATGGATTACCTTTGAGTGTGTGAGGCCGTTGGTAACTCGGGGTCTTAGCAATATAGTTTGTCTACAATATTATAGAGTAAACCTAAAATAATAGATAGTTTTTACATGCACGAAGGGTGTGATGAGATAAAGTTCAATCCTAATCCAAGTAAAGTGTCTCTAACTCTTCCTTTCTATTTTTATTACTTATTAATTTGCAATTTATAATTTCCACGCATAATATCCTCACAAATCTGTTATTTGTCTCTTGATAATTAGATCACGAGTTTACGTGAATTGACCGTTCCCTGTGGATACAATACTTTTCTTACTATTATACTACTGGATTTTTGGTTCGCTTGCCAGAAACCCATCAAGTATTTTTGGCGCCGTTGCCGGGGAACGGTTTCCAATTCGTGTAGACCTTGGCGGTCTAGTTATCAAGTTTTTATTTTAGGATTTTTTTATTTGTTTTCTTAGGAATTCTTCTATTTATTACTCTTATTATTTTTAGGATCTATTATTATATTAGGAAATTTATTGTTTTTCTATTATTATTTTCTTCCACACTGACCTTTTTCAAAATTTCTTGTTTATGCTTCTGAGAGGTCAGGCGTCCCCCAATCAATTACAGTTCGACCCGGAAATAGAAAGGACGCCGCGAAAGAACAGAGGTAGGAACGGGAGAAGAAGAAGAAGGACAATTGTTGAGGAACCCAAAAACATGCAGAGGAACGTCCAAGAAGGACGCTAGGAGATTATATCTCCCATCAAGGACCACGTCACTTCTCAAGCATTGTGTTACCACCAAACGCAAGAGCTTTGGAGTTGAAGACTGCACATCTCAACCTCATTAGTGCACATCAATTCGCTGGATTGGATCATGAAAATCCAAATGCTCATCTCTCTAATTTTTATGAATTGATTGGTACTATGGGTTTCGAGGAAGGTAATTTAGAATTTGTTTACTTACGCTTGTTTCCTTTCTCTTTGATAGGTAAAGCTAAGGAATGGCTGCAATCACACACAAATCAAAGCCTAACCAATTGGGGTGTGGTTGAGGAGAAATTCTTGACAAGATTCTTCCCACCAGGGAAGCAAATAGAAGCCAAAACAGATATTTCTACCTTCAGACAAGGGATTGATGAGCCACTTTGTGAAGCTTGGGAAAGATACAAGTCTATGCTGTGCAACTGTCCCAACCATGGCTATGAGGATATAGCCCAACTCAACATATTCTGCAAGGGACTTCGTTCAGATTCAAGGTCATTCATAGATGCGGCAACAGGTGGAACTATCTTATCCGCAGAAGTTGATCAAGCACTAGAAATCATCAACCACTTTGCACAGAACGATCAACAAGCTAAAAGTGGAAGACAACCCACGCAATTACCAAAGAAAGGGATGCTGGAACTCAATCAAAGTGATGCTCTGTTAGCTGAGAACAAGCTCATTAAACGTCAACTAGAAGCACTCACTGAGACGTTGAAGGCACTCCCTCAACAACTCAAAGCTGTCCACTCACAACCCATCCAAGCCCAACCATTGATTTGTGATTTCTGTGGAGGTGACAATCTAAATGGTCAATGTGCTAACCAAGGAACACAACCAGAACAAGTCAACTTCATGGGTAACCAGGGAAGGCAAGGGAATTACTCCAACAATAACAACAATCAATATTCACAATGTTGGAGAAATAACCAAACCAACTCAGGTTGGAGTCAGAATGGAGGAACAAGACAACCACCTTACCAACAATAGCCCTCAACATATGATAAACTGAACACTTTGGAAGGTAAGATTGATGACCTTGTGCAAGGCTTTAGTGGATTCAAGAAAACTACTGAGGCATCAATCAAGACTCTAGAGAGTCAAGTGGGCCAGTTAGCAACTGAGATGGCAGAGAACAGGCAACAACACTTCTCAGCTGTGACCCAAACCAATCCAAAGGAACAATGCAACTTGATTGCTACTGATGGCAACAAGTCAGATGAGGAGGAACTTGATGAGGAAGAAGAAATCATCTTTGAAGAACAATTGCTTCAAGAGGAAGTTGCTCAACAACATGAAGAAGCAGCACAAAAGGAACATCATGAAGAGAAGGTCTTAGTCACAAGTAAGTCACTTGACCCAGGTAGGTTTACTATACCCATCTCTATTGGTAATCTACCTTATACTCATGCTTTATTAGATCTTGGAGCGAGCATCAATTTGATGCCGCTATCGTATTTTAACAAGTTGAGTAATGTGAAGGTCAAATCAGCAACGGATTTATTAACTTCTAGAGACGGAAAAATTCCGTCTCTACCCAGAGACGGATATAAACAATTCGTCACTAAAAAATTTGCGATGACCAAATCAGCGACCACTTGGATTCCGTCTCTGATTTCGTCTCTAACCCTATTAGTGACGGAAAAGGTGCATTTTAGAGACGAAATTTTTCCGTCTCTATTTTTTATTTTTCTAGTAGTGAATATTTAATAATGTGATTATGAAATATTTTTAAATTAAAATTTGTTACAATAATTAGAAAATTAAATAAATGTAAATGTAATAACAGATCATTTATTAATTACTTAATAAAGTTTTAAAAAAATTAAAAAATAATTTTAGAGGAGTAATAAATAGATAGGAATATAGATAATAGATAAAAATTAATAGATAATAAATATACAAATATTTGATTAGTTTGAACATAACTTTAATTAAATTAATGATAATATACAGATTACTTATAACTTAAAGTTTGGTCCATTTATTTTTCATGTTTGTTTGCTGCACAAAAATATTTTATGAATTGTGACACGTATTCTCTTTATATAATATATATATATGTGTGTGTGTATGTATATGGTAATCAGGTGAAGTATAGTACATACAAATCAGAGAAATAAGAATATAATAATATGTTTGGAGTAAAGTTGTTTGTAAATTCCAATGCACAATTTCACATTCCAATGCACAAATAAAAAACAACACCATATGATGTACATTTGCAAAAATAAAATTGAAAACTGTATGCTATAAGAGATTTGAAACGATAATTTCAAATGACTTTCTTGAAGCTTGGTTCATTTTTATCATGTTTATTACTGTTTAGTTGTATATAAAGCAGTTTTATACACATGTGGCCGGAAAAGCAGTCCGTAAAATCAAAGGCCACGTTTAAAATTTCCATGAAATCTATGCGAGCTCACTAGTTTTGACTCCTAAGTCCTAACCATTCAGACATTGATGATGACATGGCAATTTTGCTAGCTAGCATGCAATACCTTATCCAAATCCTGGCCCTATATATAAACCCACTCTATCCCCTCCCATTTCCCTCATCCCAAACTCAAAACCCATCGATCGAAATGACCAAAACAATGGCAACTATGCTATTTATGCTGTTGACATTGCTTTCTCATGCTACATCTTCTCTCTCACAAAATTGTCACCCACATGACAAAAGTGCCCTTCTCCAAATTAAGAAAGAATTCAACAACCCAACACTTCTCTCCTCATGGAAACCAAACTCCGATTGCTGCCAAGATAATTGGTACGGTGTTGTTTGCGATATCGATCAACATTACCGTGTTACCGATATATTAATCACAAAAAACCGCGAGATTCGTGCTCAAATTCCACCCTCAATTGGTAAACTTCGTTACTTGAAGTCCCTATTTTTCGACGAGTTACCAAACCTCACTGGCCCAATCCCTGTCCAGGCCTTATCCAAACTCACCAAGCTCGATCAAATTACTATCAAATCAAGCGGCTTATCAGGTCCAATACCCTATTTCCCAGCTCAATTTAAAAGCCTAACTTGGCTTGAACTCACATCCAACAACCTCACTGGCCCACTCCCACCTTCTCTCTCCCTATTGCCTAAGCTCAATGCCATATTCCTTGACAACAACAAATTGACAGGTTCAATCCCTCCTTCATACAGCAAATTTGGGGGTTTAGTTCTTTCCAATAACCAGCTCTCAGGGCCACTCCCTAAGTCCTTCTCAAGCTCCAAGTTGTTTAATCTCCAATTGGCTCATAATAAGTTGGAAGGTGATGCCTCAATGCTTTTTGGTTCCACCAAACAGACCAATGTTATAGACATTGCTCACAACAAGTTTTCTTTTGATCTTGGAAAAGTGAAGGTGTCTAAGGACTTACCAACGTTGGATGTGAGCCACAATCAGATCTACGGGAAACTCCCCGAGGGAATAGAAAATGTATTGAACTTGAACGTCAGCTACAATTTGCTGTGTGGTGAGATTCCAAAGCGTGGCAACCTGCAAAAGTTTGATGTGTATGTATACATTCATAACAAGTGCTTGTGTGGCTCTCCTCTCCCAAGCTGCAAGTGACGGTTTCTTAACCGAAATTAAAATTATGCTAATAAAAATATTTTATTTTTAGTTTCTTAACAAGTATTTTTACTATACTTGTTAGCATTTCCTTGTTATAATAATATGTTGCTTTTCGAAGTGGCATGTGGTTTTCATGATAATGAAGTGGCGCAAAGTTAAGAATGATAAATGTGTTGTATGAGGTTTATGTTTACTTCATTATTCAATTGCTTGGGCATATCTTTTCATAGTACAATAACGAAAATTTTGTATAAAATCTGGAAAAATATTATTTTAACACTCAATTTTCGGGATATGAGATATGGAGGAAAAAAAATAAAAAAATTAAAAATATGATAATTAATATGATAAAAAATAAATATGAAAAATATGAAAAAATTTAGTCATAAAATCGGTTGTTTGTGTTAAATCAAGCTAAACAGGAGCATTCTCTAGGCTCTAGACAACTCGAGAGAGCTGCACTAGTACAGTATTTATGCCCCTAGACAAATTTTAATTGGACGAAATAAAAGCATTCTCTAGGCTCTAGACAACTCTAGAGAGCTGCACTACTACAGTAATTATGACCCTAGACAAATTTTAATTGGACGAAAGTTTATTTCAATTATAACCATATCTTTTAACATTAAAAAATAAGTGTGAAAGATATATGGAGTGAGAAAAAGATAATTAAAAGATATAAATAAATAAATACTCTCTTCGTTCCTATATATAACAAACAAATAAGAAACATAGTACTATTTTTAGTTGCATTAATTACTAAATACCTTATATGTCCTTAATTTATTGTGAGTAGTTAAAAAGGTACTCACTCATTTAGTCATTTAATATTAAGGGTATTTTTGAGAAAAAATTAAAATCATGGCACTATTAATTACCACTGACATATTCCAATGCATTTTCTTGGTCTTGATGATTTTAGTTCAATGTTTCTTATATATAGGAACGGAGGTAGTAATATACTACTTCCAGTCGTATATAAAAAATAAAAATGAAATTTTTTTCCTATATATAAGAACGACTTTTCTAACCTGTGTAATATTGCATAGGATAATAAAACAAAAGTGGAAAGTTTTTATAGGGAATTACAACCAGGAACATTATCAATGCATTGAGTGTTGTGATGGTTGTCATTCCCAATAAAAGCTTTTCACTTTTGTTTTATTATCCTGTGCAATATTGCACAGGTTAGAAAAACCGAAAAAATATAATACTATTTTTAGTTGTATTAATTGATAAATATCTTGTATATCCTATTATGAGTAGTTAAAGAGGTACCTACTCATTTACTCATTTAATACTAAAGGTATTTTTAAGAAAAAGTTAAATTTACGGCACTATTATTAGGTGAATTCTATGGTGAGGTACCTTAATAGGTGTCTCACCGTGTACCCCTTGATTTAGGAGTATGTAAGTAAAAAAATATTTTTAGAATTTACAATATGGTCCTCCTAGAAGATCATATTACAAATTCTAAAAAAATAGGAGGACCATATTGTAAATTCTAAAAATATTTTTTTTACTTACATACCCCTAAATCAAGGGGTACATGGTGAGACACCTATTAAGTTATCTCATCGTAGAATTCACCTATTATTATTTCATATCCTAGTTAATTAATATATGGCTGTCAAATCGAGTGAGGTGATTGATAATGTACAAATATTATGGTGGCTTTTAGGGTGCAATGCCGAATAATGTTGTGCACGGTGCCACAGTTAGTTTTCAGCATTTTTCTCCAAATTCGGGGGCCAATTCGTGAAATGTAGAAAGTTGAAGGAAATTAAATTTTTTTGCAAAATCATCCCTTTTAGATGGTGAAATTGAGTAATGCGAACAAAGTGTAGCCTTCCGAATAGTGTCCGTCTCATGTCGCTGGTAAACAGTCGTCGGCCTTCTCTTGTTCTGCGCCACTGCCGTGCAATTCAATGAATACGTGTCTTGTCCGGGGCCAATGTCGTTTGTCGACGTCGCTCACAGTGAACCGTATAGAGAACAAAGGTTAGGACGCACGCGATTGATACGCCTCTGTTAACGCTGCACACGGGCAGTGGTGGAGGAGCAAAGCATGGATCAGAAGATCTTCGTACTCAGGTGATTTCCTTTCTTATGGTATCAATAGTGTATTTGAATGAATCTGCAGTTTTAGACTTGTGTTGGATTGAATTAGGGATTGCCATAGTACGAGGGTCTTTATCTTTCTTATGGTATCCCTAGTGGTACCATTTTTATGAAAAAGGTTTTCTTTTTTTCATCCAATGCAGGATGCGGCTGCATGGCTTGAATATTTGGAATCAAAAGCCAAAGAGCAGCAAGAAGCCACTTAAAATGGAACTCGAAAGCCAGATACATCCATTGCAAGTAAAGGTCACCTTAGGGACTGACGCAAGTATCCATATATGATTGTGTTTCAAATAGGTTACATTTGAGGGAAGAAAAACAATTGACCTTTTTCATGCAGTGTATCAGATCTCCTAGATTTGATAAGTCCTGACAATGATTCAAAAGGAGATAATACTCAGAGGCAACAGAGTCGTGCAAAGGTGGGCAAATCTTTTTCTAGAATTTTTTGATTCTTAAAAAAAAGAAATAGCTTTTTCTTTGACAGGTTTACTTGTAACCAACAGACGTAGTGCTGATTTGATCAAGTTTATGTTATGATCTTATGGTATGCTTAGGTGACATGGTTTTTTCTTGAATAAATACCTCTTGTTCCAGTTTCAATGCCCCCGTGAATTCCATTAACTACTATCCTAAAGGGAAACAAGGAAGACTATGTTACAATGGTTGGAATTTTTAACATTTAATAAAGGCAAAGTTTGAAGGGCATTCAACGTATTACATTATTTTGGAGTTAATTTATAGTTCTAGGTGAAGGTACTTTAGAGTTTGATAAGTTTCAATTTGGAAGTAATTGTAAAGACATTTTCTATTATTTAATCTCATTTTTGTATTTGACATACTGCTTTTATGTGTGATTTTCCAGAAACTCCCAATAAGGGATAACAACAATCAAGAACATGATGAAGCAATAGGTGATGAGGGCATTCCTTTTGATAACTTAATACATGCTACTACTATAGAAGGCAATTTAGAAGAAACAAATGCCACCCTTAATTGTGAAGAATTGAAAGAAAATGGTGATCTCAATAGCTACAGTTCAGCCACAAGTGAAGCTGTTTATGAGACATCATGTGATGAAGGTTGGCAAGAAGGAAATTCAAAAGGGCGTTCAGGAAATGGTGCAAACCGTAAGGTTGGACGCAAACAACGACCTCTTCTATGAAAGCTCAGGATCAATGGTCCTAATAATTACATGTACAAGGAAGGCAGTTATAGGAATGACATTATTCCACATGCAGCTGAGTTTGTTCCTAGAAGTGCTTCTCAGATAGAAAGTAGTGATGCCAATTCTAAGGCTGGAGTAAATAAGAGGAATGGTTTTTTAAGTTTATTAGATTGTGGTGTGTGTTCGTGGTAGGAAATAATAACTTCATCCTTTATTTTTAGTTTGTGCTAATTTTTGTTTGTAACAATTTGTAGTCGGAGTGACTGTCAAATGAAAATTACATATTCAGCTTGTTTGATATTCTAACCTCTTATAGAAGATATGTAGTCACATTTAAATTTAAGTGTGGCGAGTGCAAATGTTATGTGTTTGGTTTGAGGTATCTGGGTGTCCAAGTTTGCAACAGTTGAATGGTTTGGTTGTTAGTTAGTTAAAGCAACAGTTCTGGTTTGAGACATTGGATGAGACAGTTAGTGACTTAAGAGTAAAGACTCCATACTATACAAATATAAGAAGAAAAATCCTGTATATTTGTTTATGTTCAGATTAACCACTTTGTACATATAATTAACCGGTTACGCGAGAAGCATTAACCAAGTCGTTTCTGCATTGCATTCACCTTTAACCACGTGCTAACAACAATGCATTACACCCACTGGGTGACTATAATGAGGCCTTGTAATAGACATGGTCACCAAACAACATGGATTACAGCTAGTTGCTTGAGTCTTTATTTAGGTTTAATTAAGGGCAACAAAATAGTGCACTGCATTTTGCTGTTAACTTTAACCAATGTGTACATGTAATTAACCGTGGAAGGAAACACCATTAACCACGTGCCAACATCACTGCATAACACGCAGTAAGGAAGCATAAGTAGGCGTTCGCATGGACATGCTTACCTGAGAAAAGGGATTAAGGTGAAGTGAACCACTCTTTAATTAAGTTCATATATCGAGCAGAAGAAAATTTAGCCTTTCGTTATCTCATCACATTAACCACTTTGTACTTGGAAATAACCATTTACGGGAACTGCATTAACCGAGTTGTTACGGCATTGCAATTGACGCAATTAGTATGAAAAGGACTTGTCGTGGACATGGTAAACAAACAACAGGGATTGTTCTCAACTGCCTTACTCTTTAATTAAGTTCCATTAACGGACAGGAAGTAGTGCGTCGCACATTTTGTTCACATGAAGTTATCTGAACTTATATCAATATTAACCACTTGAACAACTTATCTAACCACATAATAACTCACAGTTAACCACTTTTTTCCTCAGTTATAATTATTAACCATATTAATAACACCATTAACCACCAACTCATATGGTATTAACCACATGTACGTTCACTTGAAAACAAATTATTCAGCAGATTAATAACACAGTTAACCACCAACTTATATGGTATTAACCATTAACCAGAATAATAACACAGTTAACCACCAACTTATATGGTATTAATCACATGTTCACTTGAAATCAAAATTAAAGATTTATCATTTTGAACAGTTATCTGAACTGATATCAATATTAACCACTTGAGCAACTTATTTAACCACGTATTAACTCATAGTTAACCACCTTTTGCATCACTTATAATTATTAACCAGATTAATAACATAGTTAACCATCAACTTATATGGTATTAACCACCTGTTCACTTGAAAACAAAGTTACAGGTTTGTCATTTGAAGTTATCTGAACTTATATCAACATTAACTACTTGAGCAACTTATTTAATCACATAATAACTCACAGTTAACCACTTTTTGCCTCAGTTATAATTATTAACCAGATTAATAACATCGTTAACCACCAACTCATATGATATTAACCACATGTACGTTCACTTGAAAACAAATTATTCACCAGATTAATAACACAGTTAACCACCAACTTATATTGTATTAACCAAATGTTCACTTTAAAACAAATTATTCACCAGATTAATAACACATGTAACCACCAACTAATTAAAGATCAAGCCTGTTCTCCACAATCCTTGTTGTTTGGTGACTATGTCAATGACAATTCTTAATCATACTTACCCTCTGTGTGGAATGCAATGTCGTTCCAACTTGGTTAATGCTTTTCGCGTGGACGGTTAATTTCGTGAACAGAGTGGTTAATATGACTAGAATAGGAAAGCTGATATTTGTCTTTTGCCCCTTTTATGAACTTTAATAAATACTGACTCAATTGAGCTTAACCCTTGTTGTTTGGTAAGCATGTCCATGCCAAGGCGTAATTATACTAACCCAGTGACTGGAATGCAGTGCTGTTAGCATGTGGTTAATCATGTTTCCGTCAACGGTTAATTCCATTTACACATTGGTTATTTTAAACAGGATATTGAAAAGGAAAATTTTGTGGTCGTTTCTCACCCCAAATTAAATACTCAACTAGCTGACCATGATGCCTCTTGTTTGTTCACCATGTTCATTAAAACGGCTAATCATAAGTACCCAATGCATGGACGGAACTGGTTAATTGTCTTTCCAGGGATGGTTAAATCCATTTTCATTTTGGTTAATATGAACAAAATGTGCGATGCACTACTTCTTGGCCGTTAATGGAACTTAATTAAGGAGTAAGGAAGTTGAGAACAATCCCTGTGGTTTACTTACCATGTCCACGACAAGTCCTTTTCATACTAATTGTGTCAATTGCAATGTCATAACAACTTGGTTAATGCAGTTCCCGTTAACGGTTATTTCCAAGTACAAAGTGGTTAATGTGAAGAGATAACGAAAGGCTCAAGTTTCTTCTGCCCGATATATGAAGTTAATTAAAGAGTGGTTCAATTGACCTTAATCCCTTTTCTCGGGTTAGCATGTCCATGGGAACGCCTACTTATGCTTCCTTACTGCGTGTTATGCAGTGATGTTGGCACGTGGTTAATGGTTTTCCCTTCCACGGTTAATTACATGTACACATTGGTTAAACTTAACAGCAAAATGAAATTCACTATTTTGTTGCCCTTAATGAAACCTAAATAAAGACTTGAGCATCTGAGCGTAATCCATGTTGTTCGGTGACCATGTCTATTACAAGGCCTCATTATACTCACCCAGTGGGTGTAATGCATTGTTGTTACCATGTGGTTAAAGGTGTTTCCTTATACGGTTAATTCCATGGTTGCATCTGTTAATGTCGACAAAAAAATGAAATGCACTCCTCTTTCTCCCTTAATGGTATCTAATTAAAGGGTGACACACTTCAACACATTCCATGTTGTTCGGTGAACATATCCATGAGAAGTCCTAACCAACCTCACCAACTGCGTGGAATACAATGCTGTAACGACTTGGTTAATGCTTCTCGCGTAACCGGTTAATTATATGTACAAACGGGTTAATGTGAACAGAAACATATATACATGACTTTTCATCTTATATTTGCATAGTATGGAGTCCTTACTCTTAAGTCACTAATTGTCTCGTCCAATGCCTCAAACCAGTACTGTTGCTTTAACTAACATACAACTAAACCATTCAACTGTTGCAAACATGGACACTCAGATACCTCAAACCAAACACATAACATTTGCACTCGCCACACTTAAATTTAAATGTGACTACATTTCTTCTATAAGAGGTTAGATTATCAAACAAGCTGAATATGTAATTTTCGTTTGACAGCTACTCCGGCTACAATTTGTTACAAACAAAAATTAGCACAAACTAAAAAAAGGCTGAAGTTTTTATTTCCTACCACGAACACATACCAAAATCTAATAAACTTACAAAACCATTCCTCTTATTTACTCCAGCCTTAGAATTGGCATCACTACTTTCTATCTGAGAAGCACTTCTAGGAACAAACTCAGGTGCATGTGGATTCATTATTCTTGGAGCCCCAGATCCACTTCTTTCCCTATCAGGGGTACTACATTTTGTAGAACCATGTTTCATACGGAAAGTATAGTTGGTTCTGTAATATAATGGTGATCTAGGCCCACAAGGAACCCTCGCAGCAACACGGGGACACACGGTCTCTACAAGCATACCTTGACTAACATTTGCATCATATATGCTTGTCATGGAGACTGGATTCAATTGTGAGACATGGACAACGTTCCAGAACTGAATGCTTTGGCTGCAGCTGAAAGTTTACTACTATTTGTTTCCATAGGTTTTGCCTTATCATTTGTGGCAACCTTCTCAACTTGTGATGCAGAATTATGTTGTGGATATTCATTGTTGTTATCCCTTATTGGGAGTGTCTGGAAAATCACACAATAAAAGCAGTATGTCAAATACAAAAATAAGATAAAATATAATTACTTCCAATTTTAAACTTATCAAACTCTGATACAACTTCACCTAGAACTATAACTAACTCCAAATTAATGTAATACGATGAATGCCCATCAAACTTTGGCTTTATTCAATGTAAATAATTCCAATCACTGTAACATAGTCTTCCTTGTCTCCCTTAAGGACAGTAGTTAATGGAATGCACGAGGGCATTGAAACTATATCAAGAGGTTTTTATTCAAGAAAAAACCATGTCACCTAAGCATACCATAAGAACATAACATAAACTTGATCAAATCAGCACTAGATCCGTTGGTTACAAGTAAACCTGTCAAAGGAAAAGCTATTTGTTTTTTTCAGCATAAACTATTTCTAGAAAAATATTTGGCCACCTTTGCACGTCTCTGTTTCCTCTGAGTATCATTTCCTTTTGATTCATTGTCAGGACTTAGACATTCCAGGAGATCTGATACATTGCATGCAAAAGGGCAAATTTTTTTGTTCCCTCAAAAGTAAACCCATTTCAAGCATAGTCATATGGGGATGCCATGTCAGTACCTAAGGTGACCTTTACTTGCAATGGATGTATCTGGCTTACGTGTTCCATTTTAATCTGCTTGCTGCTCTACGGCTTTTGATTCCAAATATTCAAGCCATGCAGGAGCAGCCTGCATTGGATGAAAAAAAGAAAAACCTTTTCAATAAAAGGGTACCACTCAGGATTGTATAAGAACGATAAAGACCCTCGTACTATGGGAATCCTAAATTCAATCAAAGACAAGTATGAAACTGCAGAATCATTGAGATACACTATTGAAACCATAAGAAAGGGAATCACCTGAGTACAAAGATCTTTTGATCCAACCTTTACTCCTCCACCGCTGCCCCTGTGCACTGTTAAGATCGGCATTTCATACGCGTGCGTCCTCACCTCTTTTCTCTATACGGTTCACTATGAGTGACAACTGAAAATGACATTGGCCCCGGAAAACTAACGCCTTCCATCAATTGGACTAGGGTAGTGCAGAACTAGAGAAGCCCGACGGCTGTTTATCGTCGACAACAGACAAGCGTTGGGGGGAAGGGTTCCCTTTGTTCGCATTACTCAATTTCACCATCTAACAGGGATACTTTTGCAAAAAACTTAATTTTCATCAAATTTCTTCATTTCACGATTTCGCCCCCGAATTTGTCAAAAAAACCTCAAAACTAACTGTGGCACCGTGCACAACATTACTTGCTATTGCACCCTAAAAGCCGCCCAAATATTATAGACTTCTTATATATCATTGGGTGTACCGTGCATGTACTTAGTGTTTGCACCTGTCGGTGCAAATAATGTGTACTGTGGGTATGCACTTGAACAAGTTGGTGCAAGAAAGAAGCCATGCAATGATGAAGAGAGAAGTTGTCGCTCATGATGAAGGGTGATGGTGGGGCAATCTCCAAAACTTTGATGTCTACCCTACGGGAAGAAAAGAGAAAGTGAGAAGAGAAAAAAAAAAAGAGAAAAAGAAGGGGAAGAATGACTGATTTCTCTCCTTCCTCTCAGAGAATTGATTGAAGAGAAAGTGAGAGGTGAGAAAAAAGATTTTTTTATGGAAACATAAAATTTCTTCTAGAATAAAGAGTAAAGAATAAAAAATAAAATAATACTTTTATAAAGGATATGGATAAAAATTCACATATGAGATGTAAGATTGACAAATAGATGGATCAGATGGATTTTTTTATACGTATCTTTTTTTTGATACGTGGATCAAATGAATTTGAACCAGAATTATAATAGATGAATTAAACCAGTCCATTATTCCATTTTTGTTAAAAATATATTATAAAAATCCAATTTTTTATAGCTTATTAAATAAAAAATATCCATCTATATCCATCCATAATCTTTTAAAACAAATTTATTATTTTTTTTAAATATTTTCCGTTTCTAACTAAAAAGTTTTTCTCTTTACATTTTTCTTTCATTAAGATTTCTCCCCTTTATTTTTCTCTCCTTTCTCTCCCTTCTCTATTTTTCTCTCATCTCTCTTCTCTCCTTAATTAGCTTGCATGCCTCTTGTTGATATTTTTGGTTTGGAAATACCTTTTCTAAGAGCCTATTGTGGCTACTGGCTAGTCCTAATAAGGCAACCTTATACAAACATCTTCATAAATGTGATTTTAATACTAATAATATAATCTAAACATACTGACGGCATGCTTGAGGAAATTTGACAGCTCTAACAACCTCTCAATTTGTAAATTTTCATTTCAGTACTGTATTTTTTTCAAATATTTTTTATTAAGGAATGTTATTTCATATACATAACAATCCTTGCAAAATATATGATTCATAGATTATAGCTATTTTATTTTTAAAAATAAATAAAAAATAAAACAAATTAAATACTACCATCTAGAGCGAATATCAAGTCTGTAAGTTTTGCGTAACAAACTTTCGTCTAATAGTCAATTTCATTTTTTAAATGATTTTAAAAACTGAATATTAATAAAAAAATTAAGAAATTTTAATTTAATAAATACATAATTTATTATATATGTATCGAATATTAATTATTAATTTTTATTAATGTTATTTTTAAATAAACTTTTCTTTAAAATAATTAAATTTAATTTCTCATAAAACTATAAAAAAAAAGGTGGATTAGAGAAGTTGCACACATAAATGAATAATGTGAAAAAGTAAAAACCATAAAAAGTAGAGGAAAAACCCATAAGAGAATGAGGGTCTAGGGAAGGAAGTGTAAGGATCCTCTTCAGCCTCTCCTGTCTATCCAACCAAGTTTAGGTGTGGAATAACTATAGATTTCGATTTCCTAATTATTTCGTAGTTATTTCGTAGCTAAACTTGGATGGAGAGGCGGGATGACTGGAGAGAAGCAAAGCATTATGTATCCTTCATTAATAGATCCAATGGTTACAACCTTAAACTAGAAATAGCAATCGCATTCACGAAGCCATTCCAAGAATCTTCATTAGTGGTAATCCATTGGATATATTTTTTTAGTGGAAAGACAACCCAGTGGATTTTAAGACAAGGGTGGAAGGATTGTTGTCCATCCATATAATTAAAATGATACATCCAAACCATTTTAATAGCTTTTTTTAAAATAATAGGATGGATTGGATTAAATTTTTTGTGGATGATCTGGATGGGTTATGGATAGATGGACTCTTTTGACAGGCCTAGTGAGACCTATTTCTCTCTCCACTTTCTTTCTCTCCTCTACCAAAGACTTAAACCTAGAGATGACAAATGGACTTTCAATGCTTCATTGCAACTCTGCTACCGTCATGCTATTTGTGTCGTGGGACTCAATTATTGTAGTCACCACATGGTCAAACTTCATTTGCATGGTATGCAAAATTTTCTCCACCACTTTCCTATCAGGAATATCTTCTCCATATACACCCTCATCTTATTTACAAGGTCAATAACACGAGAAAAATATTGTTCAATAGTTTATGAACTGGACATTTCATACCTCTCTTATTCTCTACGCATAGATTGTAACTTGGATTTCTGGGCTTTCTCAACTTCTTTATATGACAACTTCAAGATATCCCACGTTTCTTTAGCAGTTTTGGCATTTTCTATTGTACCAAAAACTGATTATTCTACTCTTTGATGGATTTGTGTTAGAGCCAGTTGGTCCTTTCATCGAGAAAACATCATCAGCTCCTTCTTGCACACTCGGTTCAACATAGCTCCAAATGTTATGAGCTTTCAAATGGGTAGCCATCAATAGCGCCAAATAATTATAATCTAGTTTCCCATCTAATTTGGGACATGACCAAACAATATTGTAGTTTGTCATATCTCTCTCACACTAATTCAAAAAAAAAATGAAAGTGAGAACACTCTTGTTCCTCATACACTCTTATTTTTTTAACACTCATACTACCAAGCTCTCAAGCTCTAATACCAATTTGATACCAGTGAGACATAATCTCACAAATAAATCACTCACGCAGTAGAGGAAAAATGAGAAAGAGAAAAAAAAGGATTTTTTAACTTGCAATTAATTAAATTGAATTGATTCATACGGTACAACAAACAAAATCTTTTATAGGCAAATGAGATACAATAAATAGATGCCTAATAAAACAAAAAAAACTAGCAAATCTTAGATACGTAATAGGGTAAAATAACTTTTTAGTCCCTATAAAATATTTGACTTTTGATTCGTCCCTGGAAAATTTTTCTTTTTTATTTCATCCTTATAAAATATTTAAGTTATTTTTTAGTCCCCGATATTTTTGTTAGATCTAACACAAGGAAAAATCGTCTCTACAGGCTGTGTAGCAACGACTTAGAGACGACCACGTGGACGGCTGACGGCTGACGTTGTAAATACAATAGCGACGACGGCTGACGTCGCTACTTAGAAACGACTTAGCCGTCGCTGAAGTCGTCTCTAAAAACATGACCATCTCTAAGATTAATTCTTTTTTTTTTCAATTTTTTTATCTAGAGACGACTGTAGTAACGGCCACGACGGTCGCTACAGGTATATTTTTTAAAATTAAATTTTTTATTATTTTATTTTATTTTAATAATTTATTAAATTTATAATTTATTTTATTATTTTATTTTTAAATTAAATTTTTTATTATTTATTAAATTTAAAATTATAAAAACAATATTAAAAAAAGCATATATATATATAAATATATCCACAAACTCTGTTAAAAAATAATACAATAAAATATAAATATAAAGAAATCAATGGCGGCGGCGACGCTGGGGCTGTGGGATGGGCTGCTCGTGCTCATCATCCACCGATTGGTCATCCATGGCGGGATCATAATTGTGACACCCTTCTACCCCAAACTCTTATACGTTTAATAAATTGAAGTGTAGAAAAGGTAACGTCCCACAATGGGTAAAAGGTTCACATAACTCTCTTATTAAAAACCTCATTAGTTCGAAAACAACTTAATTAAAATAAATTAAAACTCAAATGTATTCAAATACTTATGCAGCGGAATCTCCAAAGAAATAAAAGTAACTAAACATCCTACTTGTCGTGCAAGGCATCCAAAACAGTTTACACCAAAAACCTTCTTAACTAGGAACATAAAGAAACAACCCTAATATTATGCCCTGATGTCACATGTATCAGAAGACACTCCCTTTACTCAAAACTCGACACCAGTCGTGTCATCATCAATACCTGTAAAAATATCCACAGTATAACGGTGAGGAAAAGAATACTACTCATACATACACATAGGAGGCTACCCTATCCTCACCCACATATAAATAGCATCATCTTTCACCACACCACATACCCCAAACATCACATAATTCATCAGATAATAATCATCTACAAATCAACATATAACCATTCATTTATATCATCACATAATTCTCATACCATCATTCACCAAAGGAATCACATACTCTATTTTCACACATAATGCTCAATCATCATTAATACTCACAACATCATTATTTACTCAGTTTCATCATCAAATATATCTCATATATACATCAATCATGTATGCACCAAAACTCATCATCATATTATAACTCAATTCATCATTAAGTATAGCTCATCATCACATGCACCAAAACTCATCACCTCTCCTACCCAAAGATCATGACTTGGAACTCCGCACAATGGGTGCACCTCGCCAATCACTCTAGTTAGTACTAAGATAGTTTACCGGTGTCACCACACACAATCCGATAGGTTGTACCCCCTCTATGGGCCCGCACAACGACATTCGATCCTAGGTTGCACCCTCTCTATGAGCCCGTGCATTGAACACCCCATCTTGATCCCCTGAGTTGTACCCCCTCTATGGGCCCGCACAACTCAGTTTTGTTGAGTCTCAAAAATATCATAAGAGAAAATATGATGTTTAAGACAGCTCAGTTCCCAAGTTTTAATGCTTAACAAATTTGGTTAAAAGGTTTATCATAGATACATATGTTTTAATGATTTATCTATGATTTCAGCAAGCCACTATAAGCTTATATAAAGACTGTGTGAAGTGCTTTCAACCTGTCTGAAGAGTTAAGCCTTCTGAAGGTTCAACTCGTCTAAAGCGTTGAAGCCGTCTGAAGTGCACAACCCGTCTGAAGTGTTGAAGCTGTCTGAAGTCTCACTAATGACGTGGCACCCTTTGCTGAAGCTTGTGAAGACTTTTCTGAACCTCTACTGCACGTACCTTTTCAAACACGTTTATAGCAAGGAACACAGAGACCTTTCCTGGTATTTTTGAATTTCATACACCACTGAGGAAATCTCTGCAACGCAGCCTCTGCAGCAACATATGTAGCAGCTTTATGGCAGGAGCAACCTTGTACCGTGTCAGAAAATCAGAGCTCTCAGAAGCATGTCTCACAACGGATTAAATAGCATTTAATGCTATCTCTAAACGGTGGTATTTCAACGGATTGAAGATTGGGTATAAATACCCCTCTATGAAGACCATCAAGTGAATAGAGAAATTATTGCAAGAAAGCCTAAGAGATATTCCGCTGCGAGCTTTACTTTGAAAAACCCTCTGATTCATCTTCTTTGCACATCATCTGTATATCCTGAGTATACCTCAGTTATTATTGTGCACTGTGTCTGCTTAAGCTTGAAACTTGTGTAGTTCAAAAGCTTAGACACATTTCGTTGTAATACTGCATATTGAGCCTGGAGAGGCTTGTCTGAAACAAAGAATACTTAGTTGAAGAGCCTGGAGAGGCTAGATTGAAAAAGAATACTTAGTTGAAGAGCCTGGAGAGTCTAGACTGAAAAAGAATACTTGTTGGTGTCTGGAGAGACTGTACTCGTGGTGTCTGGAGAGACTGTACTCGTTGTGTCTGGAGTGACTGTACTCATATTTGTGTTTGTAATCTGAATATTCATATAGTGGAAATCCAGTGGTTGTTTGCCATTGTGACTGGACGTAGCTCACTGTGTTAGTGGGTGAACCAAGATAAATTTCTTGGCTAAGTTGTCTATCCCTTATCTCTTGTCAATTTATTTATACTAACCCAAGGGTATTGAAGATTGTTTCAATAATTTTAAAAGAAGCAAGAATATCTATTTAAGATTACTTTCAGAAGTCTTCTTAACTTCAGACAGCTTCCTAAACCTGTCTGAAACCGCTTTGAACTTAACCGTTTGTGAAAAGCTTCCATAAATTATTAAGAAACACTATTCAACCCCCCCTTTTAGTGTTTCCCTGTGTTTCTACAGTTGGTATCAGAGCTCAACTCAGGGTTGAGCACTAACAAGTGTTGAGGACTAAAGATCCAGATGGAAGCTTCCAACAACAATAGGCAATACATCTCTGAAGGAGCCTCTATCACAAGGCCCCCAGCATTCAATGGAGTGGATTACCACTACTGGAGGGATCGTATGAAGTTGTTCATTGAGAGCAACAACATTGATGTCTGGGATGTGGTCACTGATGGAGACTATATACCTATGCATAATGGAGTGCCCATTCCTAAGGCTGAATGGACCTTGGAGCAGAAGGCTAGAGTACAAATGAATGCCAAAGCCAAACTCTATCTGATATGTTCTTTGAATAAATCAGAGTATGAGAAGGTTCATGGATGTACTTCTGCCAAGGAGATCTGGGATACTCTTGCAGCAGCCCATGAAGGGACATAAACTGTCAAGCAATATAAGATCAACATGCTCATACATCAATATGAGATGTTCAAGATGGAGGAATCTGAAACCATTGACCAGATGTTTGGAAGGTTTCAGACTATAACTAATGGACTCAGGTCCTTACGTAGAACTTATGAATCTGGAGACAACAATAGAAAGATTCTAATAAGTTTGCCTAAGTTCTGGAGACCCAAAGTTACTGCCATTCAAGAGGCAAGAGACTTAAACTCTCTTAGAATGGAAGAACTGTTGGGATCTCTCAAGGTCCATGAGCTTGAGCTTGAAGAAGATGACAACAAGAAGAAGTCTCTAGCACTAAACTCCAAGGCCAAACAGCCTAGGCATGGCAGCATGAACGCTATGCAAGCTGAGGAAACTTCAGAAGCAGATGAAGATTCTGAAGATAGCTCAGAAGATGATGATCTTGCTCTTCTAAGTAAGAAGATCAAGAGAATGCTGTAAAATAGAGAAAAGTTCAGAAAGAACCAACCTTCAACCTCTAAAGCAGGTAAATCAGGTAAAGACTCTCAAAATGACAAAATTACTTGTTTTGAGTGCAAACAACCAGGTCACACGAAGGTAGAATGCCCAAGACTGAAGAAGATCACCTTTAATAAGAAGAAGTTCTTCAAGAAGAAGAAGGGACTGATGGCAACATGGGAGGATCTTGATGAGTCTACCTCAGAAGAAGAGGAGGACACTTCAGAAGAGGCCAACTTGTGTCTCATGGCCAGCCTGCCCTCATCAGACAGCTCTGAAGCTGAGGTATTTCCCTTAACTCTTCAAGAGATGTATGATGACCTGATGGAAAGTTCCAAGGAACTCTTTCAAGAGTATAAGAATCTGTCCAAAGCTCACACAGAAATGTGTAGTAAATATGAGGCTCTTGAGATAGAAAATATTATGCTCAAGGAAAAGATTCTTGTGACTGAAGTCAGCAGTTCACAAACTGTATTTGAAGAAAATAAAAAACTTCAGAAACAAGTTGAGGAATTGACAAAAGACTTAGCTAAATTTGTCAAAGGAACAGATAATCTTAACAGATTACTTGGCAATCAAAGGCATTCCCTTGACAAAAGTGGTTTAGGCTTTTGTGATGACAACATCTCTGAACCTCCTACTGTCTTAAATTTTACTAAAGGCAAAAAGAAAGTTATTGGGTGTTCTCACTGTGGCAAGCCTGGACACAATGTGGCTCAGTGCAAACACAAGAGAAAAGCAAGGCCCAAAGCTAACAAGAAAGGACCCAAAAGAATATGGGTACCTAAAAACTTGATCATTCCTGTTGCAGATGTGTTTAACAGGACAAAGGAAACCCCACAAATGGTACCTGGACAGTGGGTGCTCGCGACACATGACAAGAGAAAGGTCTTTGTTCCAAAACCTTAGACCCAGAGCAGGAGGTGTGGTCACCTTTGGTGGAAACCAGCAAGGAAAGATCACTGGGATAGGAACTGTAGGTATATCTCCTTTATCCCTTATTAAGAATGTTCTTCTA
Organism: Sesbania bispinosa; assembly: GCA_026901365.1. Lineage (NCBI taxonomy): Eukaryota > Viridiplantae > Streptophyta > Magnoliopsida > Fabales > Fabaceae > Sesbania > Sesbania bispinosa. Next base: position 2,420,915 of record QLOH01000044.1, read on the forward strand.
GTAGAGGGACTTCAGCACAATCTAATGAGCATAAGTCAATTGTGTGACAGTGGATATGTGGTCTCGTTTACCAAAGAAGTATGTATAGTCAAAGACTCTCTTGATCAAATCCTATTTACTGCTAAAAGACACAGTAATGTGTACAAAATTGATCTAGAGGAGCTAGCAAGTCAAAATGTAAAATGTTTAATCTCTGTTGAAGATGAAAAACAGATTTGGCATCAAAGATTGGGGCATGCCAGCTTGAGATTAATCTCAAAGTTAGCAAAATACAACCTTGTTAAAGGACTGCCCAAGCTTTCTTACAAATCTGACATTTTATGTGAAAGCTGTCTGAAAGGGAAACAAACAAGACACTCTTTTAAGAGTAAGGATATTGTTTCTACTAGCAGACCTTTGGAACTGCTACATATTGACTTGTTTGGTCCTATTAGAACAGAAAGCATTAGTGGTAAGAAATATGGTTTGGTCATTGTTGATGACTATTCTAGATTTACATGGGTGTTATTCCTAAGAAGCAAGGATGAGAATTTCAGGAATTTCACAATATTCTGCAAGAAGGTACAGAATGAAAAAGGATTTTGTATATCTGTCATCAGAAGTGATCATGGTGGAGAGTTTGAGAATGCAAACTTTCAATTGTTCTGTGATGAGAATGGGATCTCACACAATTTCTCTGTGGCAAGAACACCTCAATGGGGTTGTTGAGAGAAAGAACAGAAGCTTGCAAGAAATGGGAAGAACCATGCTCAACTCTTGCAACCTACCAAGATCCTTCTGGGCAGAAGCTATTAACACAACTTGCTACCTTCAAAACAGAATACTGGTAAGACCAATTCTGAAAAAGACTCCTTATAAATTGTGGAAAGGAAGGAAACCCAACATATCATATTTCCATCCCTTCAGATGTGAGTGTTTCATACTCAACACCAAGGATGATCTTGGAAAATTTGATGCAAAGTCTGACAAAGGATTTTTCATAGGTTATTCTGAAACATCTAAAACCTATAGAGTTTATAACTCTAGAACTTTAATTGTAGAGGAATCAATTCATGTTAAATTCAATGACATGAAAGAGAATGATAGGGAACTATAAGATCTAGAAGATGATTTTGCAGGTATGGAGCTGAATGATCATAATAGCTTGAAGGATGAACAGGTATCTGAAGCACCATCTGTCACTAAACCTCTTCAGACAAATGTTGAGTCTCAGACAGATCAGACAGTACCTCAGAAAACTAACTGGAGATACAAGTCACATCATCCTAAGGAGCAAATCATTGGCAGCACTTCAGAAGAAGTTAAGACAAGATCAAAATTCAAGAATTTGAATTCTCTTGCTTTCCTGTCTGAAATTGAGCCAAAGAACATTGATGAAGCTCTGCATGATGAAGGGTGGATCCTGGCCATGCAAGAAGAGCTAAATCAATTTGCTAGGAGTGATGTCTGGACCCTTGTTCCTAAACCCCATGGGAAAACTATTATTGGAACCAAATGGGTGTTCAGAAACAAGCTGTCTGAAGAAGGAAAAGTGGTCAGAAACAAGGCAAGATTGGTGGCTCAAGGGTACAATCAACAAGAAGGTATTGACTTCACTGAAACCTTTGCCCCTGTTGCCAGGTTAGAAGCAATTAGAATTCTTCTCTCTTATGCTGTAAATAATGGCATCAAACTATATCAAATGGATGTCAAAAGTGCTTTTCTAAATGGATTCATTGAAGAAGAGGTTTTTGTTAGACAACCCCCTGGTTTTGAAGATATAGCTTTTCCTGATCATGTTTTCAAACTAAAAAAGGCTCTTCATGGTCTGAAACAAGCCCCAAGAGCTTAGTATGACAGATTAAGCAGTTTTCTTATCAAAAATGGTTTTGAAAGAGGAAAAGTAGATACAACTCTTTTTAGAAAACAGTCTAACAAAGATCTTATACTTGTCCAGATATATGTTGATGACATTATTTTTGGTTCAACTAATTCTTCTCTGTGCAAGGAGTTTTCTGAGTTAATGCAATCAGAGTTTAAAATGAGTTTAATGGGAGAACTAAAATTTTTCTTAGGACTTCAGATTAAGCAAGATTCTGATTGTATATGGATCCATCAAGAAAAATATACAAAAGAAATGCTCAAAAAGTTTAACTTAAATGATTGCAAACCCATGTCAACTTCTATGCATCCCTCTTCATCTTTAAGCAAGGATGAAAATGAAGAACCAGTAAATCAAACCTTGTATAGAGGAATGATTGGCTCTTTATTGTATCTAACAGCAAGCAAACCTGACATAATGTTCAGTGTGTGTCTTTGTGCTAGATTTCAATGAGATCCAAGAACTATTCATTACAAAGTTGTTAAGAGAATTTTTAGATATCTTAAAGGCACTACTAATCTTGGTCTATGCTATAAGAAAGACAAGGATTGCAGGTTAATAGGATACTGTGATGCTGACTTTGCTGGAGATAGAATAGAAAGAAAGAGCACCAGTGGAGGATGTCATTTATTTGGAAATAACATGATCATCTGGTCAAGCAAAAGGCAAAGCACCATTACATTATCAACAACAGAAGCAAAATACATCTCAGCAGCCAGTTGTTGTTCACAACTGCTATGGGTGAAGTATCAGCTTGAGGACTTTAATATTCCTAACTCTGCTATACCTGTTTTGTGTGATAATACAAGTGCAATTAATTTGTCTAAAAATGCTATCCAACATTCTAGGGTTAAGCATATAGAAATCAAGCATCATTTTATTAGAGACTATGTTCATAAAGGTGTTTTTGATATTCAGTTCATTGAAATAGAGCATCAATGGGCAGATATATTCACAAAACCCTGGCTGAAGATAGATTTAAGTTCATACGCAATAATTTGAACATACATGCATTTTCTAATAATTGATTGTGTATGATATTGTCTGATATGTTAAGAGCGTCTGAAATTCCAGGGTGTCTGAAATTGTGACACGTCTGAAATTTTAGGGTTTCTGAAATTTTATATGTGTGTCTGAAATTTCTTATTGTCTGAAATGACTTGCTGATGTGGCTATCCGAGACGGTTGAATTCCATTTATTTTGTCTCTTCCACTTCTCACGTTACCCAATATCTGCGCAGCCGGTACAGGCTATCATTGCATCGTGGGTCTATAAATGCAGGAGTAAGAGTGTCGAGGAAGTCTTAAACTTTCTCTCAGCACTGTTTGAACTTCTTCTTCTCTCTAGCAACCGTTTCCTCTCAATTTTTTCTGCAACTTATCAATGGCACCAAAAAAGTCTTCCAATTTCGGTGGAAATGTGGTCAGATCGAAAGGTGTGGACCTTGAGGAGCTTCGAAATCTTGGTATGGATTTGGTTGAGGAATTTGATGCTGCTGGATGGACTCCATTTTTTGACAACATCTACTGTTCATGGCACGAGCAGAGTGTCATAGATTTCTGGGCTTCAGCTAGAGGAATCCCTAACTCCAAGGGAGTGTATGAAAGCATCAAGGCTACTGTTCTAGGAGTCCCTGTTTTTGTTGATGAAGGGATTCTCTCCATCATCACCAAGGTCAAGGCTGAAGGAGAAACCTTCACTCCTAGATGGGAGTTAAGGAATGGTGGGCAAAAGAAGTACACAAAGATGTTGTATGGTACAGAAGAACCCAAGACTCCTGATTCTAAGTTCTTGCTGGATAAGGTCAGAGTACTTCACTCCATCTTAGGGTGCTCCATAATCCCTAAGAGTGGAAGCAGAAACCACGTGTCTGAATTGGAAAGATTCTGCATGATTCACTTGCTGCAGAAGAAGAAGGTCAATCTTCCCAGCATCATCATGTTCCACATGCAGAAGAAGATTAGAGACTCTGGTGCAAATCTACCTCACAACACTCTCATTACAAAGGTACTCTTGCACTTTAAAGTACCTATTGAAAGACTGTTTGATCACAAGTCACCCGCATTCTTTGGTGAGTCAAATCTGAAGAGCATGAATCTGAAGAACCCTCTCACTCCAAGACCTCCATCTCCTACTCTGAAGGAGAGTGTCCTCATGGAGAAGGCCTCAAGAAGAGGAAGCACAATAGAGATTCTTGAACAAGAGCTTCAAGGGGACATCAAAAAAGGAGAGTTCAAGGCCTCCAAACAATCCCCGCAACCTAAGCTGAAGAAGCTCCCTGTGAGGAGTGCAGCAAAGGTATCTTCAGCAGCTTCTACTCTGCACACTCAGGCATTTGAAGGTGCAATACCTCTTAAGCCTACTTTTGACATAGAAGGAAATTCTCATGAGGAAGAGATTGCTAACCTTGCTGAACTTGAAGCTGTAGCAGCTTCACCTCTGGCAGCTTGCCCCTCTGATCCAGAGTTGATTCAAGTGGCAGCCATAACTACTGCCTTAGAGCAAGAAGAATTGGATATGAAGGCTGAGCAAGAGAAGACAGACTATGCTATTGCTGTGGCCTCTCAGCTAGCCGTGGCTGAAGATGAAAGGCAAGCTACCTTGGCTTAAAGTAATAAGAAGAGAAAGAGGTCTAGTGCTCAGCAAAGGAGGAGAACCAAGAGAAAGATTCTTGAGACAGCTCCTAAACCCATTACTAGGGTTACTAGGAGCATTGCTAGCCAAGTGGAAGCTATGGATAAAGCTAGCAAGTACCCGAACTTTGTAAAGGCCAATCTCTATTTCAAGAAGAGAAGAGAAGAAAAACAAGTTGAAAAGGAGAAGGTGTCTGAACCTGAGAAGGTCAAACCCCCTGTGAAAAGACCAAGGGTGAGGTTTGACAATGTGACTCCATCACCTCCTTCCTCACCTGAAAAGAAATAAGAGGAGAAAGAAGAAGAAGAAGAAAGGAAACCTATAGAGAAAGAAGAAGAAGCAGCACCACCATCACCATCATCACCTCAATCATCACCACCATCTTCACCATCATCATCATCTTCAGAGTCAACACAATCTGAAGATCCCATTGTTGAGATTCAGCAAGGAGAAAGCTCAAAGGCGTGGAAAGGGAGTATGCTGCCTGAACACATTAGGCTAGGACCTAAAAGTAGGGATTTCTTCACAGAACTCACTTTTGATCCTTATGCATTTCCTTTCACTCAGCATCAGTATGATGAAGAAGCTGAAGTGCCCCATAAGAGGTATGAAGGACCTTTCTTTGAGAGGGAAAGGGTTCCCAAGTTCCCAAACCTCTATGAAGAACTGCAATATTTCAGAGATACACCCCCCATCTCTCTGCACTATGGGCTAGTCAAACTTACTTTAGATGCTGAAAGAGTAAAGTATCAAGGGAGCTTAGATCAGATGTACTCAGGGCAACTTGAGAAGATCAGAAAGGGTGTGGTACCACCTGCTCACAAGTGGGCTCCACTTGACCCCTTTTCTGATGCTGATTGTCTGAAGATGAGTAATGAAGACTGGTGTTTTGTCAGGAATCTATGCACAGAAGGTGAACTCTTTGAAAGGGATTATCTGAAGTCTGTTAGCATGAGAGGATACAGGCCCCCAAGAACATTTTCCATCAGGCCAACCACCAAGATTCTAGTGCAACCTGATAGAATTGTTCCTAGGTACCCTCTGAAGGAAGGCCCTGTTGATAAGTTCAAGGAACCTAAGGCCTATCCTGTTCCATTCAAGCCTCTGACTCCAAGAGAATGGAAGGAGCTACCAACAACGATCAAGAGACAAGGTGGAGGCATGGATCACAGCTTCAGAGACAGAGTTTGGTCATCTTACTGGAAGATCAGAGAGGATGTTGGATCCTCTTCTGGGTCAACTGGACCAGATGTTGATTCTATCATAGGACATGGGAAATTCATAAATGTGAAATATCATTACATCAGAGGCCATTTCCAACCTCTGTCTGAATCATTTCATGAAGACTGGAAGATTATGTGTCCCATTGGAACATTCTTCTTTCCAGTGTATCATCCACAGGAGTATGGTTTGCTTCTAGGTTTTGATGTGCTGAGATTTGTGTGCAGACACATCCAGATTATTCTTTTTGAAGCACCACCTGATCCTGAAGAAGAGAACAGAAAGCTCAGGCTGAAGATAGAGAAGCTAGAGAAGAAGAATGCTGATCTCATTGCTAAACAAGATAAGATTCTTCAAGAGCAACATCAGATTAGAAGTGGCCAAGAGGACATGAAGACTGCTCTCATCTCTCAGATTGACAAGGCCAAGGATGAGCTGATTTCCTTCATGAAAGAAGCTTTGCTGAAGAAGGATGGATAGTCAGTGATGTGTAGCCATGTCTCATGTTTATTTCTGGTAAGTGATTAATTTTTGAACATTTTGATTAATATTATCAGTGTTTCACATCATGTTGTGTTTATGTTTGCTGTTTTCTTTCATAATTCATGATTTTGCTATGATTGTTGTTGTTGTTATGCTCTGGAATTCCCTTTTGATTGATGACAAAAGGGGGAATATTAAACTAACAAAATCTGAATCTGAAGTGATCACAGGACTCAGGGGGAGTAAATGATAGCCGGATAGGTGTAGGATCTAGAATTAAGCAAAACCAACCGATTAGAATCAATTAAAGGCACTAAAATTGTGAATTATAGGTGCAGGGCAGTAGCTATAATTGCGCAAGAAAATGCAAGAAAATGAGAGAAAATGAAAGAAAAAGTGGAGAGGAAGAAATGGGAAGGACGCCACTGAAGCAAGAGTCCACTTGCAGCAGATAAGTCCAATGCCAGACGCCACTAATTCAGGAGAATTAGATAAGTCTCAGTATGGTTTGAGCAACAACCACCAAGCCTCACTCAACTCACAAAGGGAGGAGAAAATTGGGCATAATTCCTTTACTTCAAAATTCAATGTGTGAAATACAAGAGGAGAAGACTCCTTTATATAGGAGTGGAGGGGGAAGGGGGCGGATTTTTAGGAGAATAAAATGGGAGAAAAATAAAAGATGAGTGAAAACACTCCTAAGTGGGTTTTGAACCCAAGACCCCAAAGGTTTATGGCTAAGCTAAGTCTTAAGCCATTAAACCTCTAAAATGCGCCCCACTCATGTAAAAAAATTACAAGATGAAAGAAATTCTATCCTAGGTGGGAATAGAACCCATGACTCCCTAAGCCTTATAGTAAGGCAACCTACTAACCAATAAACCCATACAATTAGCACCCAACTAGGATGAAATAAAAGAAAAATACAAAAATAAAAAGAAAATACAAGAGAGTCCTAATTAAGGGTGGTCCATAGGACAAGGGTCCTATCCAGGGTCAAGGTGTCCTTCTGTAGGGTAGTGACCCTTATTTTGTAGGGTAGTGACCTTTATTTGTAGGACACTAATTTCTCCAACTTTTCCTTGCGTGAAGCTGAGGATTACAGTTGGTGCATATCCTCCAGTGTAGGTCTTGCAGGTCCAAGCTTTTAGCAGAGTGCCATCATTCCCTCCCCCTTGAAAAGGATTTGACCTCAAATCTGAAAATTCAGAAAGGAGCCGTAAAAATAATGAACTGGGTAGAAGAAGGAGTTGGATGACAAAATATAGGAAGTAAGAATATGCTTCCCTTCGCTTTTGGAGAGTAGAGTCAGAGATCCACAAGTTGAACATCTTCCTTGAGCCTAGACAATAAGAAGAAGAGCCATAAGTATTATTCCAAAGCAAGCAAAGTGAAGGCTCATAACAAAAATACTTGGGGATCATAAAGATTAGCAAAAGAAAAAACATAGGAGATGAACAATAGGTATTTGAGATAAGGGTTAGAAAACTCCCTCAATGAAGATTGAACCATCTTGTCCATGTACTCTGCGGATTTAGATTCTGGATCAAAGACTAATCTTTTGAAGCCCTCCTTTGCAAGTAATACAAGTAAATGGTCATGGAGAAAGCTTAGGAAATAAATTCCACTCGAGTACCAAAAGTGTTTCAATGTGCGATATCCATCAAAGTATTCTATACTGTGTTCCCAAATAAATGCACATGTGAAACTATGTGGCATGAATGTCTTAATATTTTTCAATAACATCCCAACATTTTTATTGAACATAACACATGCATCTTGAGTATGATTGTCAAAATCATAGTGCATATGTTCATGCCATGAAGTATTCATGCAAGTTTGTTCAAGAGCCATATCCATACTAAAGCACTCACTCAAGTAAGATGACACCTTTTGCATATTATCATATGTGTTCACGAAAGGTGAAATACCAAAAGAACCACAGTGAGTATGCATATCAAGAAGCATATCATCATTTGAATTAGATGTCAAACAAGTTTTCCTACATGTGATAGCTTCATCCAAAATTTTATCCTTTTTACTAACTAGTTCAAGAGCATAATACACATCTTTGTATGAAATAATTATTTTTGGTCCAAAATGTGTATTCATTCTATAAACACAAACCAAAGGCACATGCATATTCAATCCAACTTTGTTTTTAATCTTATCATGCAATCTAAAGGAATTGAGTAAGCATGCATCCTTAGTAAGTTTCATGGTACTCTCATACATAGTTGGCTTTTCTAAACATGCAATAGGTTTCAAAGCATCATCAATATTGTTCATTTCTTTTAAACATGTAATGCTTTGAGGCATATAATTGTGCATAGAAAAAGGCATTTCATGCATAAAGAAAGTTAGTTTAGGAAACTCCCTTTCAATAGCTTGAGTTGTCTTCTTTGCAACACTAGAAGTATTTTCCCTCAACCTATTCATGCTTTCACTAGAAGAGTTAGCATTTAAATGATCACAAGAAAAACATACTTTCTCTTTTTTCACTCTTAATTTATTTTCCTTGTTTTCTCTTTCAAGTTTCTCTTCTTTCTCTTTTTCTAATTGTTCTCTTTTCTCTTGTTCTATTAACCTCTTAAGTTGGATTTGATCTTCCCTAATTTCACTAGAGGTCATAGGCATTAAGGTGAATTTAACCCCTTGGTGGCGGAACCTATAGGTGTTGGATTACCCATCATGCTTCACCCTTCTCTCATATTGCCATGGTCTTCCTAAAAGGATGTGAGAGGCTTCTAAGGGTATGACATCAAAGGTTATTTCATCTTGGTAATCCCGAATTTTGAACCTTAAGCTCACTTGCCTATCCACCTTAAATTCTTCCTTATCACTCACCCATTGAAGTGTATAAGGTTCTGGATGTTGGGTAGTAGGTAAGTTTAGCTTGTTAACTAACCTAAGGCTAGCTAAGTTGCTACTACTTCCTCCATCTATGATCACTAAACATACCTTATCTTCAATTTGGCACCTAGTGTGGAATAGGTTCTCTCTTTGGCTCTCTTCTTCACCCAAAGGTGTTTCTAAGGCTTTCCTAAACAACATGGTTGCCCTTTCCCCTTGCCTCCTTCCTTCCATTCTCCTAATTGATTTTATGTTAAAACTTTTAAAGGACCTCACCACTCACTAAGTGTTTACACTCAAAGGAATGTTAACACTCGTGTATGTCACTCTTTTTGGGCTTTTTCTATAATGAAAACTCTCTTGCCTCTTCTACTCGGTTGGAGGTTGATTAGAAGTTGCAAAGACCAACGTGAGTCTAAGTCTTAACCCTTACCCAAATAGAAGCGCACTAACAAAGAAAATACCTACTGGAAGAAGATTGGAAAAATCCTAAGACAAAACAAAAGAATTGATATGACAAACAAGAAAAGCTGGCATTCACTCAAGCTTATACACAAGAGCAGACAGCAAACAAGACAAGACGGAAGAAATTGCAAAGAGAATTGTTTTTGGTGATTTTTGAAAAAGAGTTGCCAAATTGTCGTTTTTAAGAAAACTGCAAATACAACTCAATTACGGTATACAAGGAAATGAAACAGAAAATTACAGTAAAATTGTCACTGTATTGTTGGGATATCTCTTTGTTTTGAATTTTCTATTTTTCTGAATTTTTTTTTGAATTTTTGACTCTTTTTGGGTGTCTTTTGACTTTTTCTTCCTTGTTGTTGACTTTTGCACCTTTTTTGCTTTTTACACCCCTTTTTCTATTTTTGGCACGTACGTACTTTTTGTATTTTTCTTGCCTTTTCTTTCTTTTTTTGTCTTTTTCCCCAACAGAAAATTACAGAAATTTGTACACAATGAAAAGAAAATTAACTGTACCTACTGTAATATTTTTGGAATTTTTTGACAGTAAACTGGTCCAAGTGGCCCATAAAAGTAAAAATAATGAATAAACTGATTTCTAAAAACTGTGAAAACGTGATGGCAACTTGATTTCAAAAATGGCCAAAAAATTGCTTAGCACTTCCTTGATGATTATACAAAACCGGTATGGTCACAGAAACACGCTTGGTTCAATTTTAAGATTGGAATTAAAATTTGAAGGAAAATCAACAATTAGAATTTGTTGATCTTCTTCCAATACTATGAACCAAAAAAAATCCTATAGGTGAGCGTTTTGCACAATCAAACAGGGAAAGTCCAAGGTAGAGATAGCAGTCAATCCAAATTTGCAATCAGAATGCCAATCAAACAGACATAACAAGAGTAGGAAATTGAACAACACAAGAGCCCAAAAATGCGCATAAAATGGCAAAAAATAATAAGGAAAAAAAAATTGCGCAAAAATAAATGGCAAGAAATTAAAGGGGGAAACTGAAATTAAAAGGATGGGGAGGACAGAAATGTAAATGGCAGAAAGTAGAAGGGGATGACAGAAAGTAAAAGGATGGGGAGAGCAGAAATGTAAAGGGGGAAGCGGAAATTAAAAGGATGGGGAGGACTGAAAGTAAATGACTGAAAGTAAAGGGGGAAGCAGAAATTAAAAGGATGGGGAGAGCAGAAAAGTAAATGGCAGAATATAAAGGGGAGAGCAAAAATTAAAAGGATGGGGAGAAGCGGAAAATTAAATGGCGGAAAATTAAAAGCGGAAAGTAAAGAGATGAATATGGGGGATGAACAATTAATGGTGAAGGGGAGAAATGTAGGTGAACGATCTTTGGAAAAATGAAGACAACAATGCCTCCTCTTACCACACTTCACCACAAACAAGCAGTTATATCAATTAATTTGCAAGAATCACTCAAGAACAAGTATGAGCAGTTAAAGAGGCATTTAAACAAACACCTAGGGGGTGGGAATTAGCGGCCCAAAATAGCCCCCAACTAGCAAGAATTCAAGCAAATCAATCAAGACAGACAAGTGCTGATAGCAGCAGAAAGGCACCTCGGGCCCGGGAAACAGTCCAAGTCCAAATTACAATTGAAAAGAGGGATGGAATTACACTAAATTGAATGAAAATTCTGCACATATAGGTGCAGAAAAACAGCGCCCAAATAGCCCCAATGTGCTCCAAAATTGCTCAATCCATCAAGCTCTGATTACCAATTGATAGCCGGATAGGTGTAGGATCTAGAATTGAGCAAAACCAACCGATTAGAATCAATTAAAGGCACTAAAATTGTGAATTATAGGTGCAGGGCAGCAGCTATAATTGCGCAAGAAAATGCAAGAAATGAAAGAAAAAGTGGAGAGGAAGAAATGGGAAGGACGCCACTGAAGCAAGAGTCCACTTGCAGCAGATAAGTCCAATGCCAGACGCCACTAATTCAGGAGAATTAGATAAGTCTCAGTATGGTTTGAGCAACAACCACCAAGCCTCACTCAACTCACAAAGGGAGGAGAAAATTGGGCATAATGCCTTTACTTCAAAATTCAATGTGTGAAATACAAGAGGAGAAGACTGCTTTATATAGGAGTGGAGGGGGAAGGGGGCGGATTTTTAGGAGAATAAATGGGAGAAAAATAAAAGATGAGTGAAAACACTCCTAAGTGGGTTTTGAACCCAAGACCCCAAAGGTTTATGGCTAAGCTAAGTCTTAAGCCATTAAACCTCTAAAATGCGCCCCACTCATGTAAAAAAATTACAAGATGAAAGAAATTCTATCCTAGGTGGGAATAGAACCCATGATTCCCTAAGCCTTATAGTAAGGCAACCTACTAACCAATAAACCCATACAATTAGCACCCAACTAGGATGAAATAAAAGGAAAATACAAAAATAAAAAGAAAATACAAGAGAGTCCTAATTAAGGGTGGTCCATAGGACAAGGGTCCTATCCAGGGTCAAGGTGTCCTTCTGTAGGGTAGTGACCCTTATTTTGTAGGGTAGAGACCTTTATTTGTAGGACACTAATTTCTCCAACTTTTCCTTGCTTGAAGCTGAGGCTTACAGTTGGTGCATATCATCCAGTGTAGGTCTTGCAGGTCCAAGCTTCTAGCAGAGTGCCATCAGTAAATAAGGACTCAGGGGGAGTAAATAAGAAATTGATTTTTGATCAAATCAGTTTAAGAGATCACCATCTGAGGGGGAGCTATCTATTCTTTTATCTTTAAAACTCCTTTCAGATTTATGTATTTTAAACAAATTTGTCATCATTAAAAAGGGGGAGAATGTTGAGTCTCAAAAATATCATAAGAGAAAATATGATGTTTAAGACAACACAATTCCCAAGTTTTAATGCTTAACAAATTTGGTTAAAAGATTTATCATAGATACATATATGTTTTAATGATTTATCTATGATTTCAGCAAGCCACTATAAGCTTATATAAAGACTGTGTGAAGTGCTTTCAACCTGTTTGAAGAGTTAAGCCTTCTGAAGGTTCAACTCGTCTAAAGCGTTGAAGCCGTCTGAAGTGCACAACCCGTCTGAAGTGTTAAAGCTGTCTGAAGTCTCATTAATGACGTGGCACCCTTTGCTAAAGCTTGTGAAGACTTTTCTGAACCTCTGCTGCACGTACCTTTTCAAACACGTTTATAGCAAGGAACACAGAGACCTTTCCTGGTATTTTTGAATTTCATACACCACTGAGGAAATCTCTGCAACGCAGCCTCTGCAGCAACATATGTAGCAGCTTTATGGCAGGAGCAACCTTGTACCGTGTCAGAAATATTAGAGCTCCTAGAAGCATGTCTCTCAACGGATTAAATAGCATTTAATGCTATCTCTAAATGGGGGTATTTCAACGGATTGAAGATTGGGTATAAATACCCCTCCATGAAGACCATCAAGTGAATAGAGAAATTATTGCAAGAAAGCCTAAGAGATATTCCGCTGCGAGCTTTACTTTGAAAAACCCTCTGATTCATCTTCTTTGCACATCATCTGTATATCCTGAGTATACCTCAGTTATTATTGTGCACTGTGTCTGCTTAAGCTTGAAACTTGTGTAGTTCAAAAGCTTAGACACATTTCGTTGTAATACTACATATTGAGCCTGGAGAGGCTTGTCTGAAACAAAGAATACTTAGTTGAAGAGCCTGGAGAGGCTAGATTGAAAAAGAATACTTAGTTGAAGAGCCTGGACAGTCTAGACTGAAAAAGAATACTTGTTGGTGTCTGGAGAGACTGTACTCGTGGTGTCTGGAGAGACTGTACTCGTGGTGTCTGGAGAGACTGTACTCGTTGTGTCTGGAGAGACTGTACTCATATTTGTGTTTGTAATCTGAATATTCATATAGTGGAAATCCAGTGGTTGTTTTCCATTGGGACTGGACGTAGCTCACTGTGTTAGTGGGTGAACCAGGATAAATTTCTTGGCTAAGTTTTCTATCCCTTATCTCTTGTCAATTTATTTATACTAACCCAAGGGTATTGAAGATTGTTTCAATAATTTTAAAAGAAGCAAGAAAATCTATTTAAGATTACTTTCAGAAGTCTTCTTAACTTCAGACAGCTTCCTAAACCTGTCTGAAACCGCTTTGAACTTAACCGTTTGTGAAAAGCTTCCATAAATTATTAAGAAACACTATTCAACCCCCCTTTTAGTGTTTCCCTGTGTTTCTACAAGTTCACCTCCTGAATTGTACCCCCTCTATGGGCCCGCACAATTCAGGTCTCATCACATATGCTCACGGCATCTTTCCTAAGTTGTACCCCATCTATGGGCCCGCACAACTTAGGTAACATCATCATCAAAATGTGATATACACCATCATCATTATCATCATCATCATGCATTATTATGCTCATCATTAAACACCATCATCATAAAGTGATATACACTATCATCATTAACATCATCATCAGTAAGTGATATACACTATCATCATTAACATCATCATAACATTCACCATCATCATTAATCACATTGCATATTATGCACACCAAAACATCATCAATCACATGGCATATTCACCAATCATTATGCACACCCAATCATCATTAATCACATTGCATATTCACCGATCATTATGCACACCAAATCATCATCAACATCATTAATCATCAACACCATAATCATAATAAAGCATTATCAAACAACATCAATCATCATCAAGCACTTAGGATCTCAAAATCCACTCTGGTAATCGATTACCAACCTCTAGTAATCGATTACCTGCAAACAAGGTCTCTGGTAATCGATTACAACCACCTTGTAATCGATTACCCGCAACCAAACACTCTAGTAATCAATTACAACATCCCTGTAATCGATTACCTGCAAGCAATCTCTCTAGTAATCGACTACCACAATCCTGTAATCGATTACCAGCGAACAAACAACACTTCTGGGTTACCCAGAACACACTGGTAATCGATTACACACCCTGGTAATCGATTACCCGCGACGCAGATCGCAGTTCTCACGATTTTTTATCATCTCTAAACCTCTCTTTTCAATCACTAATCAATCATCTTTGTTAAATAACCATTCTTATGCGTTTATAACATCAAAACTTAGTAAAACAACAATCTTTTCACAGATTATACAACCAATCCATCAAAATACCAAATCCTCAAATCCCTAATTTCCCCTTTTTCATTATTCTCAATATCCTCTTTAATTTCACCCAATAAATCATCAATATTCATCCAATCAATCATAAATCAACAGTTTTAATCATTCATTCTCAGTTATAACATATACCAATACGAATTTCTAGTCTTAAATTACTACCCAAGCACCCCTACATGCATATACAAGCAGCACCCTCTCCCCCACCGTACCTTAAGCGAAGATCGATTAACCGCAAGGAAGTCCCTTTCTTGGTTCTTGATGCTCACTCTGCAGCAATCCCCTCTTGAGACTCGGTTTCTCCCCTCCTTAGCGTTTCGCTCTCTGACGATTATACGAATAAGGATTAGGGTAAACTGATAACCCCTCCTTACTAGAATGCCTAATTGGGCTTGGGCCCACTCTCAATCCCCTTTATCTTCTTTTTAAAAATAAAGTAGCTTTATGGATAAAACTAATAATAATATTAATCCTATTATTTATTCATCTATTTAATTAATTATATCCTTTACTTATTTATTTAATTTAATTAATATTTTACTTAATAAAATTTAGGATGTTACAATAATGGGGGTGCGGCTGTGTCTGAGCCTGAGCGGGAGCCAGACCTGCCTGACCTGAGCGTCCAGGATCTGTTGTATTTGTCCTCGGAGTCGTGCTAACTGATCCTCCAAATCTGCAGTCTTTTCCATGACCTGCCAAGACTGCTCCTTTTCTACTTCGACTTCCTGGCGCAACGCCTCCTCTCTAGAATATTGTGACCCAAACCCGTCAGTGCTCTCGCACGGCTGAGCCCGGGACTCCTGAGTCAAGCTGGTCACACCTGGACGAATGTTGGAGGCCAAGTCCCCGGTGCCATAACAACGGCCCTCAAGTCTTGCCACCCGCAACATCCCTCCAGATCTCGATTGCGATTTGGTTAAATTATCTCGTAATAAAAATGAGGAAAGTTGGTAATTGTTTTTTTTTTCTAAAGCATATTATTAAATTATGTTTGGGATAAAACAAGAAGAAGTACATTGGTATTAAACATATCATTTCGTTACTATTCAAAATTATGATGGACATGACGTACATCTAGGATGGGATTTTAACATACTGCACCACATAAGCAGTGAATCCTCTATTTGACTACAACCTTAGACACTACCATTTGACTTAAACGAGATCCGGTTCGACCTGAACACCACGCCCTTCTTCAGAATAACGTGCATCCTTCCAGAGTCCATGCCCTTTTAGGTGCCAAAATAATAACAGACAACAAAAGAAGACAAGGGGGTGAGAACACTTTACATGAACTCACTTAACGCAGGATATGATAACTAAAGCAGACAGACACGGAAAATTCACACAATTCATACAACAATCAATCCAACCATTCACATAGAAAGTCACAACATCATGAAATGATGTGATATGCTCATGCAATGCAAACAACCTCGTCCTTCACCAAGGACCTCAAGCAACTACTATGTACCATGCAATGCATGAGGACCCGGGGAAACATCACCATCCGCAGAGCACAACAGCAACTGCCCGACCATATATGTACAACGTATCAGGAGTTAGAGTCTGTACTAGTGCGGTGGTACTTATATTTTCTTTTGGCCAATTTTATCCGTCTTCCAGACAATCTCAACTGACCCTGAAAACTTGAGAGCGACAGGATAGTCAAGCCTGTACCCCATTTACTTGACAGTAGGGAGCGAGCCTACGTCACCTGAGCCATTTTGGGACCTGACTATCCTTAGGGCTGACATCCCCCCTCGAGGACCCGCTGGCGTTCTTTGCAAAACCCAGTGCACCCGTCCCTACTAGTTTCACATTGTACCGAGTGTCACTGCCATATAGGTCGCAAGGTTTTCAACCTCGATCATCAACAATGTGTTATGATGCATGTCATACAACAATGCCTACAACATTCACATCCTTTCAGGCAAAGCCCATCGAATCATTCAACGTCACCACTTACCTGTGGTACGGCACGAGTCAATGTCTTTCCTTCAAGGAAAACCAAACAATGCTTTCTCAGCATACACAATCCTTACAGGCAAAGCCCATCAAATCATTCAACGTCACCACTTACCCGTGGTACGGCCCGATTCAATATCTTTCCTTCAAGGAAAACCGAACCCTATCTTGGGTTGGAACCGCACTCTCTCACTAAGCTTCTCAAGTCTTATGCAGAAAGAGTGTGTTGGTTATAATCTTTTAAGGTAGTTTGCACTAATGTTCCTCTTTGAATCAGTATTCATTTCCACTTGAATCCTATAACTTACTAAGACTTATGATTGTGTCTTATGGATAGCATTACTTCCCCTAATTAGATTAGGTTTAACCCTCAATTATAATTAGTCTTCATTAACTGAACTATGATTAATCTTAATCCTTACTTAAGGTCCCAGTTAATTCCTAATTATCCCTTAATCTCTTCCTTAATCTTGGATTAAGCTTTTAACTATAATTGATTAAGGTTAATCATAATTAATCAGTTCTTAATCATCATTAAGGCTTAATTACTTAATTAATACTTCATTAAGGTTAATTAACTTTATCCTTCATTAATTTTACTTAATTATCTTAAGTAGATTAGATTAATTAACTTAGATAATTAATTTAGTTAAGCTCACTAATTAATTTCTAAGTTTTAATCTTTAAAAATCTTGGATTAGAGTTGAAGTCCAACTCTAATTTAAGCTTAATTCCATAAATTATTTTTGGTTGACTTTAATGAGTCTTTGATTCTTTTTTTTTTTTAAGATTTTGGGTCTGAACCAAAGGCCCCAAAGGTTTGATGACTCATAGGAGACCATTCTTACTCATGACAAGTCAAAATGTTACTTTTGTGTTGACTTTTAATTGGATTACACTTGGAATCCGAATTTAATTCCTTTTATATTTTCCAAAATTTATTAATTAAATTAAAATCCTTTTGGTAAATTTAGTGTTTTAACCTATTGGACCATTTAGGCCCAAAAACATGTTTTTCATTTTCACTTGAACTTTTCAAGATCAAAAAGCATTCTTGATGAGTTTCATCATGAACAACCTCAAGAACATCAAGAACACCTTGAATGTTCATCAAACACCAAATTTTCCAACAACATCCAAACTTTACCAAATTTCAACACAATCATCAACAAGCATCATAAACAACAAATATCATGCTCATTCATCCAAAATCATCCATACATATATTCAAGTTCATGACTTTATTTCTAAGCTCACAAACATCATTTTTCAAGAATCAATCATCCAAAACAATTTCATAAATTCAAACAACTTCATGCATGTTCATAAATCCATCATCAAAACACATTTCCAACATCAAATAAAATTTTAGAAACATGCAGCCCCATTAAATCAAAATAGTCGAACCATATAGGAGAAAAATGGAGAATCTCTTTCAAGCAAAAACATGGTTTGCATGCAACTCAAAACATCATCCAAGCATTTTTTAAGCATCATCAACCAATCAAAATCACCATGCAAGGCTATGGTGAAATAGCCAAACCATATCTCACAAGAGATAGGTTCCAACAACTCATTTTTCAAGGGAAAAACAAGAATAAAGACAAGGATCAAGGGCAATCCTTGACTCTAGTCACCAATCCTACTAGAGTTCAAGTTCTCCCCCCCTTACCTAAGGAATTTCTTCAAAATAAGGTGCAGCAACAACCCTTGAAACAGCTCCCAAAACAGCCTAAAAAATCCTTCCTTTGGTCACCAACAAGAGTTTTGCAAGGCTAGAAGGCAAGGTGTTTAAGCTTAGGTTCAAAGGTGGAACCTTGGCTTTGAATGTGTTGGAAGAAAAAAAAATGGAGATTGAGAGAAAATGGAGAGGGAGTTCACGGCTTCTTCTTGGAGAAAAGGAGAAATGACATAAAGAAATGGAGACCTTGCATGTTAGGAAAGGAAAAATGAATAAATGTCTTAATGTTTAATACCATAATTTTCCTAAGCTAGACACTTGTCTTGGAAGGAAGGAAGGAAGAGACAAGTGTCTTCCATGCAACACACACACATGCACGATTTCTAGAAGGAGGAAAGGAAGGGTTGTGCAAATATCCTGGCCCGGATCAAGAGTATTTGGGCCCGGTTCCAAAAGAGTTGAGTAAAAATGGAAATTTTGCACCGAAATTTCCCAAAAATTCCAGAAAAAAATCTTATAATTGCTCAAACCTATTTTAAGCCTAAAAATGTGATTAGAACCCACTTCTCACTTAAATTTTCTTATTTCCCAATTTTCTCAGTTTTTGCACACAACAGTCAAATTTTTATAAGAGCTAGCGGGTTAGAAGATTATAGTTTTACATACAAAAATTCTATAAAGTTATAAATATCATTTTCAAATCCATTTTTAAGGTTCAAAGTATATTGTCCATATTATTCTACAAATTTTTCATATGTTGATTAGGGTTACACTGCTAACCAGGGGCATTTTGGTCCTTTTTGCCCAAAAGTGCCAGAAAATTCTGAATAAATTTCTAAAATTCATTATTAATTTTATTAAGACTATTTTGACTAAAATATAGATCTCTTTATGTTTTTGTTATTTTTCATAATTAAATCTATATTTTTCTTAACCGTATAATTACTAAGGGTATCCTAGGTCATTTTCTCAAACACCTCTCTAAAAATAAATCATTTATAATTATGGTTGGAAATTCCAAAAATATAATTTTTGATTGTTTATCAATAGTTACTAAATTCCTCATATTTAATTTATTATTATTTTTTTTTAACTTTCTCTATTTTATTTATATACCGATAGGGGAAATTGTGGGTGTTACATCAGTCATGGAGGTGTCCCCCATCTATGACTCCACCTCCCTCAGGCACTCCTTGTAATTTGTCTGTTGAGGTAAAAGTAAAATTAGTTATTAGTTATATATTCAATTGCATAAATATGAAATTATATAAAAAAACACTTATAAACAAACACTTACATAGGTGGACCTGGCCCGGTCATCTACCCAGCCACCACCCTTTTTGGCGTGGGTTGCAGCAAAGAACTCGTCCAGCTCAACCTCTCGCCCAAGTTGTCGTCGCTACACAAGAAAATTACACAAATTAATTAATTTAACAATAAATAGAAACATAATACAGAAGAGTGTTTGTTTATACATAACATATCCAACACCACCTCATGGTGGGCCCTGCGGCCCATGATGTGGACTCCCCCCCCCCCCCCCCCCCGCATTGAGAAGCCCGGTTGCTCTTGTTACGAGCGGACTTCCCCTTGAATTCTGCAGAGTCCAAGTAGGCCAAAAGACCCTCTCAGGCCTCCTCACCACACCACGTGGGCCTCTTCCCAGCCTTCCGAGCCTTGTTCATCATATATCTCGAAGGCGATGAGCAACCCTCTGCTCGTACACCTTCTTGATTTGGGTCTCATTAGAAGGGTCCCAAGTAACTCGGCTCTGCAAAATAAAAATTCGGTAAGTCCTGCCAAATTGACATATTTTTTTAAAAAAATAAAGTGTATAGGGTTTTTAATTACCGTGAACTCTTGCCACCACCTGTCCCTAACATCCTTCGGGGTGACCTCCCAAAGGTAGTGAGGACCCCCGTAACTATGAACGGATCGCATGACCAATAGCTGCGACAGGTGGGGCGTTAGGCACCCACCTGCAAAATAAAATATTCAATATTAACAGTTAAAACAATTAAAGATTCAATATTAATATCAATTCTAAAGAAGAAAATAAAATTAAACAAACTCACCCCCGACCAAATGGTCAGATAATAACCCGACCTCGAGCGTCTGTCACTTTGTCTCATGAGGGCTGCTTGACCCGGCACCCTGGAACTGAGCTGGCTCCTCATCAGACTCCTAGTCAGCATCCCTATCCAGTTCATCTTGAGCATCGTCAGGGTCTATCTCGGGTACAACGTCCTCTTGCACTGGAGGCATCTGAACTAATCCCGGTGTCGGGATGAACCTTATACCATCGAACTGCGTCGGAGCAGATGGTGGAGGGGAGGAAGAAGAAGTCTGCATGGCGCCCGTCGGCGCTGAAGTAGATGGATGCTCTGGCATTTGATCAGCGTGTGAGTGAGAGGGGTGGCCCTCTCCCGTATCGCGCGAGATACATGTTACCGTAGCTCGCCCGGATAGAGGGCCCTCCCGTCTACTAGGTGGAGAGAACCACGCATCCTAGGCAGTAAGGACTAGAGACACGAGAGACAAAACGAGGAAGGAGAGAAAGGAAAAAACGAAGGACAGAGGAGAAAGAGACGAACGAAGAAAAGAAGGACGAAGAGACGAAGGACGAAGAAAAGGAAGAAAACGAAGGAGAAGACGAGAGACAGGAGAAAACAAAGAAACGAAGAAAGGAAGAAAACAAAGAAACGAAGAAGGACAAAGAAAGGAAAGAAACGAGGAAGGACAAAGAAACAGGAGGCCGAGAGCACAGGAAGAAAGGAATAAAACAAATAAACCGAAAGACAAAGAAACTATTTACAAAGAAACCTAATTACAAAAAATAAATTAATAAAAAACTAACTACACATAAACTATTATTATAAATAAAACTAATTCCTATATCACATAATAAATTAATAAAACAAATAAACTATTAATTTCAAATAAATTGATTAAAGCTTTAAAAAAACTTACTTGTTGCGACTCCGAAAGGGAATAACTCTGGAATGAGCTTTAACGTCACCTACAGGCAACTATTTTGAAAACTGATCGGTTCAAAACGATCCTATGAAGGAGAGGAACGTTTTAATCGGTCAGTTTTTCAAAATAAACAGGGTGAGGGGACAAAAATAGGGGTGGTTGTATAAGAGGAAAAGGGATTTTGGAGGAAAAGGGATTTCGAAATGGAGGAAGAGTGAAGGGGAGGGGTTTTAACGCATGCAGGTTTTTAACATAGCGACGGCTAAGCCGTCGCTATGTTTTTAAAAAATGCGCGTGCAAATTAAAATTCATTTTTAATGTAGAGATGGCCTGCCGTCTCTAAAGTCGTCGCTACATTTCATTTTTATTTCTTTTCAGAAAAAAAATAAATTATAATTATAGTGACGGCTCAGCTGTCGCTACTGTCAATTCCTAGCGACGGCACATAGCGACGCCTCGGGGGCCGTCGTTAGAGAAGTCGTCGCTAAAAACTGAATTTCTTGTAGTGCATTTTCCTCTTATAAATAGTCATTTTTCTAATGATGCTCCTTACTAAACAATTTGAATTCTTATTGATATATTATCTTATTTATAATTAAATATGAACTTAAAAATTTTTAGCTCTAAGTTGGTTATTTACCAATATTCCTTGAGAATTCGTTGTAATTGTCCTTGACAAACCAATACTTTAAGTGGTATATATACTCATCTAAAAATAAGTGACTAATTTGACAATTTTCTTCTTTTTAAACATCAAATTAAAATCTTTCACGGTTCGAGTTGACATCAGAAACCTCATAAATCACAGATTTAGTGTTTGATTGGTTAAATTCCCAACAACATAAAATCAATTTCACATAACTAGTACTCCCTCCGTCCCTATTTATAAGACCCCTTCTAGAAGAATTGGATGTCCCTTAATATAAGATCCTTTGCAGATTTTTAGGTAAATTAATTATTTTTTTCCATATTTGCCCTTCATTAATATTCAACTCTTTTTATTCCTCATATATTGCTGAGTGTGAATAATTAATGGAGTTTTACCCATATGCTCAACTACCCCATTAGAAAGTGAATTTTGGAGTCTTCCACTATGTCACCATTAATGTTACTAAAATATAGTGACTTTTAAATAGGGTTGGAATGCTATTATGTTTTTTAAAAGACCAATACAATAACCAACTTTTCTTAAACTGTGTGAAACGGTTGAGAGGGTCTTATAATAAGGGACGGAGGGGAGTATAACATACATCATTAGACTATAGAATTAATTCTGCTCAACTGTAAATTTAATGGTCATTAAAACCTCTTGCGAATTAGTTTAGCCAAACAGACACTTATTATCCTTAACTTGAAAGTGTCACTTAATGGTCATTAAAACCTCTTGCGACATGAAAATCAACACATTATTGGAAGAAACCCTGGTCACTTCTTGCAGCTTGGGAGTGGAGACCCACACAAGCACTTGTTATGAAAGTATGTAGACACATCGAACTTTTGCAAGTTGCCACGCTTTGGAATCTCACCACACAACAAATTGTAGCTGACGTTCAAGTTCAATACATTTTCTATTCCCGCGGGGAGTTTCCCGTAGATCTGATTGTGGCTTACATCCAACGTTGGTAAATCCTTCGACACCTCCACTTTTCCCAAATCAAAAGAAAACTTGTTCCAAGAAATGTCTATAACATTGGTCTGTTTGGTGGAACCAAAAAGCATGGAGGCATCACCTTCCAAATTGTTATGAGCCAATTGGAGATTGAACAAATCGAAGCTTGAGAATGTCTTTGGGAGTGGCCCTGAGAGCTGGTTATTAGAAAGAACTAAACCCCCAAATTTGCTATATGAAGGAGGAATGAACCTGTCAACTTGTTGTTGTCAAAGAAGATTGCTATGAGGTTAGGCAATAGGGTGAGAGAAGGAGGGAGTGGGCCAGTGTGTTTGTTGGATGAGAGTTCAAGCCATTTGAGGCTTTTTAAATTGGACTGGGAAATAGGGTATTGGACCTGATAAGCCGGTTGACTTGACTGTAATTTGTTTAAGCCTGGTGAGTTTGGATAAGGCCTTGACAGGAATTGGGCCAGTGAGGTTTGGTAAGTCTTCGAAATATAGGGTCTTCAAGTGACTAAGTTTACCAAGTGAGGGTGGAATTGGAGCACTAAGCTCGCTGTTATTTGTGATTAATATATCGGTAACACGGTAATGTTGCTCGAAGTCGCAAATAACACCTAACCAATCATCTTGGCAGCAATCGGAGTCTGGTTTCCATGAGGAGAGAAGGGTTGGGTTGTTGAATTCTTTCTTGATTTGGAGAAGGGCACTTTTGTCATGTGGGTGACACTTTCGTGAGGGAGCAGATGTAGCATGAGAAGCAATGTCAACAGGAGAAACAATATCGTTGCCATTGGTTTCGTCATTTTCTTGGACGGGTTTTGAGCTTGGGATGAGGAGAATGGGAGGGGAGTGTGTTGGTTTATATACAGCGCTAGGAAATAGCTAGGATAAGGTGAGACTGAGAAGATAATATTTCAACTAGAAAATTGTCAACTTATGTGTGAAACATTAGGAGTCAAAACTGGTGATCTCATTAGTACATGGTTTTAAGGGCTGCTTTCCAATTCCACATGTGTTATGTCGCGTTTTCTTCTACACCAACAGTGTTGGTCCAATACCACCTCTCTTTCTCTCTCTTTCTCCTCTTCTACACTCCAATCAATCTATCTCCCTCTGTCTCTTCCAATTTGGAGGAGCGCCTGTTGCCTGTTGGAATGCGGATGAAGGCATGAAACGTGCTATATTTATCAAGTGGTTGTATTAAATTACATTCTCTCTGTATATGTGGAAGAGCGTATTTTTTTAAGGATTTAATTAATATGTATTGTCTGTGTAAAAAAATTTACACATATTCAATGGTGTGTCACCCTATCATTTAATGAATATGACACATCATGTGTTATTAAATTTCAATAAATGATGTGACAATACATCATTAATTGTCTTGTATAAAATTTATTTACACGGATAGTGTATATATATATTAAACTCTTTTTTTAATGGGTTTGTACTACCTACTGTATTAGCCAGGGGTGGGAACAGGTCAGGCCACTCGTCAGGGGCCTACTACCCGGCCTACATCATGCCTAGGCTAGGTCAGGCCAATTTATTAAATAGATCAGGCCAAGGCTTTTTCAAAAGCCTTATATAGCAAAACAGGTCTGACTTCATGCCATAGAAAAAGCCTTTTTGAGCCTATCAGGCCGGTCTATTTAACTAAATATAAATAAAATACTAATATTTTTTATATTGCTATTATTATCATAAAGATTTTTTATTACTTTTCCTTATAATTATGTACTTATTAGCTTGTATAAACATTTAAGTATGTTAAAAACTTGAGCCTATAAATCTATTCATATATATGTTTATGATATATTCAAGTACCTTAGTATAAAACATGCTTTTAACGGGCTTTCAGGCCATGTCAGGCTTTAAATAGGCCAAACTCAGACCATAAAATAAAGCCTATGTCAGGTAAACACGGCAGGCTCAGACCATGGATTTAAGGTGCAGGCCAGACTCATGCCTTAGAAAGCCTAGCTCGGCTCGGCCTATTCCCATCCCTAGTATTAGCGACACTTAAGAAATTCACATTTAAAATATTTTATTAAAATCACGCAATTAATTATATTATATGATAATATATATATATATATATATTTATAAATGATTTACGCGGCATTTATTAACATTTTTCTTCTTTAAAAATAATGAAGATTGACTTATTTAAAGAGTAACTCTTAATAAAATTAGGTCGTTTAATAAATTATTATAAACATTAAATTTTATCAATGGATATGTCATATTAAAAATTTTTATTAACTAAATCAAACATACAAAATGTTATAAATAACTTCAGTTTAACATTTTTAAATATAAAAAATATCTATTATAAAATTACATATTTATTAATTTTTAATTAATCTAAAATTTAGAATGTATAATATAATAATTATGTGAATATTACATTATTTAATGGTTTAAATTTATTATTTATTTTAAAAAATTTATTAAATGAATAACTTTATCAGAATTAGTTCTATAATCAATTGATCCTTATCCATTGAAAATTAGATAAAAGTTAGCTGCTTGCCATAATAATTTGAGTACTGTCTATATTAAAAAAAAACTAGACAAAAACGATAGCTAGCTCCCACAATAATTTGAGTAGTATCACCATCTTTTCTTAATTTGGTGGGTTTGTAATATTTTATTTGTGTATTTATTTGCCTATAAACGGGCATGGCTGTGCGCAGGTAACGCATTTCCTATGATCCCATCTCTTTTATAAGAATTTTTTGGAGAATTAGTACCGCTCCTTTTTATAAGAAAATAAATGATTATGTAAAATGTATAAATATTATAAAAAGAGATAATAAATTTATATAATAAAAATATGAGTTTAATTAATATACATTGTAAAAGAGTTTTATACTAACGTTTAATCATGATTCTTTATTTATATGGTTTTTAAAATATTAATTAGTAAAGTCAACAAACTTATCATAAATCAAAAGTTGTGATTAATCATTTGTGTAACATTGTTAGTGTACAATCATTTTTCTCTAAAAATATAAAATAATTTATAAAATACTTTTTATCTTTTTTTTTTATTATATTATCCTTCATATTATATATTTCTATCTTTATGTATCTCTCTCAAAAAGTCGTAAGTAAATATTGTATAATATAATATTTTCTCATAGCGGAATTCTGATAATTGGGAGTGTTGTATTTAATTTGTCCCTGTCGGCTGCGAATAATGTGTGGGTCTGCACTTCCACCAAGAGGAAAATGACGATTAAAACACTTGTGGTGCAAGAAAGAAAGATGCCAAGCAATGATGAAGGGAGAAGGTGTGGGGGTGGTTGACGCTGAATGATGAAGATAGCGGGGGGAGTGGGACAATATTCAAAGCTTTTAAATCATAAAACATTTTTTTAAATTTTAAAGTTTGACAAAATTGTAATATTCGCATATGGCCACAAAAAATCATTTATTTACGTTTCTTCGCATCTTATATTCTTTTAATTTTTTAAATTGTCAGTCATTGTTCTCATCTTTACATATATATATTTATATTTACATCTGTTCCCAGTTTTAGCTAATTTCTTAAAATTTGTTTCAAAGAATTTTTAAATGATTTTATTTTACTAATAATTGTTTTCTAATCAGTTAAAAGAAATTAATAATTCTACATAATAGATATAACTTAAATACTATCTAGTACTACAACAATTTTTTATCAATACCCTCCCCATTTATATTAAAAAAATCACTAAATTACAATAAAAAATTTAGACATGTACACACAGATCCCAAAAAAGAATAACCTTGCTTGAACTCCCCTAAAATAAAAGCCCCCAAAAACTTTATTAAATGTTCATTATTAATATTTTTAAAAATTAAAAATTATTAGTTAATGGACGAGTAATATTTTGAGTAAAGATATTTATCTTAAAATATAAATCTACATTATATTACAATTCTCTTTCTTAATTAGTAACTATTTAATTTTTTTTATTAGTTTTTTTATAAGCAAAGAATTGAAATTAATTATGAGTATAAGTGGTACTCAAACCCATAATACAGCCCAATAAGGTAATACAAAAGCTAAATCAAAATTAAATATCACCACTAATTAACTTGCTAGAATTTTTCTTATTAGTTGCTTTATTATCAATAGAAAGGAAAATATTAAAGAACATTTATTACACAAATGTAGTAAGTAATTTTACATCATTCAAATCTTGAAAGATAAATTAAAATAAAATTATAATAAATTTAAAAAAAACTTGTTTAATGAGTCATTTTGCATCTCAAAAGTTTTTTAAAAGATAATTTTTAAATAAAATTACAAAGTGTTTGTTTTTGTTTTTCATTTTAACTAATTTTAAAAGGCCTAAGATTAAAATATGCTTTAGGCCTATGCTTACTTTGGGTCGTCCTGTGTATACAGACTGAGATTTAAAAACTGTAATTTTAAATATTTATTATTTAAAGATACAATGGATATTAGTTCAATAAAAGAAAACTAATAAAGCTTAAACAAATAATCAACCAACTCATCTTATAAGCCCACCATAAAGCAAGGCGTCAACCTCGTTGGAGCCAGGCTATAGTGCATTGAAATGATTTTTTCTATAAGTTTTTGGCATGTGTTAACTTTAATTGAATTTTGACCATTTAATAACTTAAAAGTTGACCATAATTACATTTTTTATGAGAAAATTCATGAAACTAGGATTGGGAGGATAGGAATGATGTAACATAGGTGTTGGATCAATCTTGGTAAAGGATGTGAGTATGGGAAAGAGCTTCCATGAAAGATGGTCAGGATAAAGAGATAAAGACAAGGTTAAGAAAGTTCATGCTCTCCTTTTGTTCTTTCAGCATAGCGTAGAAGATGCATATTTGAAAATTGCAATGAATGGCATGATATTTTTAACTATAGTTCTTTTTTTTTTTTGCATGTGTTAATTTTAAATGAATTTTGACCATTTACTCACTTAAAAAACCATAATTACAATTTTTTGAAAAGAATTATAAAACTTGATTGGAGGTTCACAAACATGTCACGGAGCCCCTGGTTGTAGCTTTCAACAAATCATGATTCAAAAAAATATATAATGAGGTGTTCTTTGGGTGAATTATAGTTAGGGTTTAGCAATTGTTTCGGGGATCTTGACACCTAAGCACAGTAAAGCAAGACATCAACCTCGTTAAGGGGAGGCCATAATGCCTTGAAATGGTTTTTCCACAATTTTTCATCATGTGTGTGAATTTTAATTGAATATTGACCATTTATCACTTAAAAATTTACCATAATTAAATTTTTATGAGAAAAATCACGAAACTTTGATTATAGGCTAGGAAAACTGTCAATTTGATCCCTGAGGCTTTGTTTGGTGGGAGTAGAGAAATGGAGAGAAAGAAATGAATAGAAGAGAAGTGGGAAGGGGTGAAATCAGAGTGAATAGGAGGAGAAATACGGGTTGTTTGGTGTAAGTGAAATGGGTGAGAAATAGAAGAGAAATGTGAAAAGTAGGTTGTTTTGGGTGAGTGAAATAGGTGAGAAATAGAACCAAAATAATCGACTTTTGATACAAATAATCGATTATTTTGACAACATAATCGATTATTTGTATCAAAATCACACAAAAATAACGATTATTTTCACAAAATAATCGATTTTGATCAAATCACACAAAATAATCGATTATGATACAAATAATGATTATTGCGTGACCACAACTCCATTTCTCTGCATTTCTCTACAACTTTGGAGAGGAGAATACAAAGCGTGGGACCCCACCGAAAAGTGTATTTCTCTTCATTTCCACTGTGATACCAAACAGGGGAAGTAGGTCTATTTCCCTCCACTTTCCACCCATGTCATTTCCCTTTCCCCCCTATTTCTACAACACCAAACAGGGGGTGAAAGATTGGAGGACCTTCATTTTAGTCCCTGAATATACTTTCCGTCTTTCAATTTAGTTCTCTATTACAATCTGTTAGTTAACCTTAAGAGAGATGCTGACGTGACATGTTAACTGCCACGTGTACAAAATGACATATCAATAAATTATTCATTTTAGTCCATCATTAGTAAAATCGTTCATTTAGTCCCTCGTGATTAAATTAGTTCATTTTAGTCCCTCATTAATGTTAATGATTTCATTTTCATCCCTCATTTTAGTACCTTGAAAGATTTGGAGTCATCACATAAGTCCATGGAAAATAAAATTGCATTTTTCGTCCTTGAAAGATGAACGTTATTCAATTAGTCCTTAAAAATGAAAAGTCTCTAGCTATTTTCAGAACCAACAGCCTTTAACTATTAATAGGCCTGTCCAAAAAACAAGCTCGACCGAAAAACCTGAAAATCCGAGAATGAAGACCAACGTTGCAGACGGGTGGGTTCAGGTATCGGGTTGGTAAAGTGCATTAGAAATCAGTTTGAAACGGTTTTTCTTAACGGTCGAGTTCGGGTGACAAAAATTAAAATGTCGGTACCCGAACCCGGACCAATCATGGTTATATTAGTGGCCCAAATTAAAGGCCCAACCCAGTTCAACTCCTATGTCCTCTCATATCTCTTTTGGAAAACTAGCCGTTCTCTTACTCTCATTCTTTCTTTGCCACCATCCATACCTCACCTTCTGCTTCCTCATCATTTCCTCCTTCTGCGATTGCGTTTCTGCTCTTCATCAAACATCAATATCTTCTCCCTTTTTATAGCCATCTCAACTCATATTTTTTCTCTCTGTATTTTTTCCAAGACTAGTACACGGCTGTTCACTCACTTTCTCTCACCAAGATCTAACCTTTTCTCAATTTCTTTCACCAAGATCTTACCTTTTCTCACTTTCTCCCTTCTCCCGTTTCTCTTATCCAGATCTCATCTTTTTGTCCTCAAATCGCGGTGGTAGACGGAAACGATCTTGCTTTCAGTGGCGTTGCTATAGAGAAAAAGGCATACTCCGAGGCACGGGGGGATGACGCTCAACGGCTGCGCGCTGCTTGCAGTGGCTACCGGAAAACGACACAGTGGAGGTGGTGGCACACCCTTTTTATTCTCTGTCGCTCTCTATCTCTCTTTCTCTTTGTTCCTTCTCTTTTCTGGTTCTATTTTTTCATTACTCTAGATCTAAACTCTAAAGTTCCTTGCCATGGTGGTTTTTGTTGATACAGCGGAGGTGGTGTTGTTTCGACAATTGGCATTTGTGGGTCGTTGAGCGGCGGTGAACAAAGAGTTTGTTGTGTGGTGATTGTTAATGTGATTGTAATTAATTTTGGTTCTGTAATCTTCTGTTTTTTTTGTATACATTAATTTTTTGATTTTTTAATTAATTGTATTGATTATTGTAAAATGCCCATGAACATCTGAATTGTTGAGAAAACTTCTATTCTGTGATTTTTTTTATTTTTTAGTTATTTCTTTTAATTTGGATTGTTGAATCAGGATGGATTTAATTTAAAATTAGCTAATCTAAATTGGATTGTAGAAGAATTTGGATAGATTTAATTTGATTTTAGTTTAATTGGCTATTAGCCTATTACAATTAAAATCTGAATAGATTTAATTTAATTTAAAATTAGAAATATGTATAATTGGGCCTTATATTTTTAAACTATGTAGGAGTGTTGCAATGGACTTAAAAAATTAAACAAAAAGCAAAAAGTCATTTAAATTTGATAAAAGCCCAAAATGGGTCCAATCCGTGTGAACCCATCCGATGCAATCCGAGACCCGGTTTACCCGATAGCACATACGAACGGAAATGGGCCATATACTATATGTGGTCGGTTTGTGCTGGATTAGGCTTTTTAGGCCCGAAACCCGACTAGTGGACAGCCCTAGCTATTAATCCAAATCAACCTGAACAAAATATGGCCACTAGTCAGGTTTGTATTTTACTTAGCCTTTATTCTAAATGTTGATATTTTACTAACAAGATTCTTATTAGTGTTTGTAAATGAAAATTATTTGATGACATTGTTTAACGGTTTCAACCTAATATGTATTGCGTTTGTTACTTCTACACCTGGGATAACTACGCTAGACGTAGCTGCACCACCTAATACTACACCTGTTAAAAGGTACATTCAATTAAAAAGTGCGCCCTAAGGCCCACTAGGATTGTTACCTATATCAGTTTGAAGGGAATCAAGCATGTGGTCAGGTGCAGCGGAATAAATGGATTCCCTCCCTTGTTATGATCGTTAATGCGAAAACACGAATTAAGGCATAAAAGCATGAGATATAATGACATACCTTTTGAAGATTGTAAACGAGGCAATAACAGCCACGTCTCTAGAGGTGCCCATGCCAACAGCCGAACTAGGAAACCCTCCTCAACTCTGCTAGTAGCGTTTAGAGAGTAAGAGCGATTGCTCGTGTGTCTATAGGGTAATGCATCTTATGCTATATTTATAGAGTTGTGGCTAGGGTTTTACCCCTCACTCTATTAACCCTAACATATATGGGCCTGGCCCATTATGTTATAATTCTAATCAAATATTATCTTTCCTAGCGGCTTGTTGTATGCGTGTGACCCAATAGGTGTTTAATATTTGGTTATGATATTAAAATAAACCCTTTATATTTAATATCATAAATAGTGAGCGGTATCTAGCAATACATCACTACTACCCAAATATTGAGATTATCAACAACTTTGACGAATCCTATTTTATGATAATAATTTATGAGTTTGTCCCTTTGTCTAAATATCAAATTGAACACAAGGGCATGAAATGTGTCAACCTTGTTAGTTCAATTTATGTTTTCTTGATCCCCAAGTAGTAGACTGTACAGAAAATAAACATCTCTGTTTATCCTCCTGAGCATGGCCATGCATTTGCAGTCTCACTTTATCAAGAGGCCTACAGATATACTCCTATTACATAAGAGGGAAAAATCCCATCTAGGTCACTCACATCCCACCACATAATTTGAGGAGATGTCCCAATACCAACTTATGATCACCTTATTACAGGCAATATTGATGATATTTAAAACATATAATTCCCTATGTAGGAATCGTAGTGATTTTCAGGTCAAAGGACTTCATATAACATTTATCAATTAAGAAATGTTCATGACATTATGCAACAATCCATGCAAGTTCTTAAGGTGGGTCTGTCCAGTACACTACTCTTAATATGTACTTTAGTGAGCCACATGATATCTCATATCCATTGATCCATGAGTGATTATCAATGAACTCACAGTACTAGTCTAAATGCTCTTTTTCCTAAGAGACTTGACAGGGACTATTTTAAGAATAGTTCTTCATAAGATCTCACGATCAAGTCATCTACTTGATTTCTTATGAAGTTTGAGCTTACTATTCAGGACATTAATTGTATTTCTAAAAGAATGAATGCCATTTATTAAAATAAATGATATATGTGATGGATGTTTCAAAAAATATAAGTCTCTAGTGCATATACCTAACAATCTCCCACTTGCACTAGAGACATTCAACATAACTCTTATGCCTAATGATCTAGTGTGCCCTTCATGCTTCTGCTGCACAAGGGGTTTTGTTGATGTGGTAGAATCAGCGACTGTTTCCTGCTTTGAACTTTTCAGTCACAGTGCCACCATTCAAACAAACACATAACCTGATTGCGATCTGAATCATCTTTGTCGGTTTGGAAGCTAGCATCAGTGTAACCCTTTACAAGTAGCTCTTCCTCACCTCCATATATCAAGAATGAATCCTTAGTTCTTCTCAAGTACTTAAGGATGTTCTTGACTGCTGTCCAGTGACCTTCACCAGGATCAGATTGGTATCTGCTAGTCATGCTTAAGCATATGATATGTCTGGTCGAGTACATAACATGGCATACATGATAGACCCTATAGCAGATGCATAAGGAATCTTACTCATGCGATCTCTCTCTTCTTTACTGGAAGGAGATTGAGCCTTAGATAGGCTTATACCATGTGACATAGGCAAAATCCCTTCTTAGAATCTTGCATGTTAAACCGTTTTAACACTTGTCTATGTATGTACTTTGACTTAGGCCAAGTAATCTTTGAGATCTATCTCTATAGATCCTGATACCTAACACATAGGTTGCTTCCAAATCTTTCATAGAAAAACAATTTCCTAACCAAGTCTTTACAGACTGAAGGGTAGGAATGTCATTTCCTATGGGAGTATGTCATCTACATACAAAACCAGAAAAACCACTATGTTGTCACTAACCATTTTGTAGACACAAGGTTCGTCTTCATTTTAATGAAACCAAACTGCTTAACAGCTTCATCAAAACGAAGATTCCAGCTTCTAGAAGCTTGCTTTAATCCATAAATGGATCGTTGCAACTTACATACCTTTCCAGCATTTTCAGGTATACAAAACCTTCAGGTTGTGTCAATACACATCTTCAAGAAGGCTTCCATTTAGGAAGCTGTCTTGACATCCATTTCCAGATTTCATAATCATGGTAAGCTGCAATAGCAAGCAAGATCCGAACAGATTTAAGCATGGCAACTGGGGAAAAGGTTTCATCATAGTCTACACCATGAATTTGCTTGAAACCCTTAGCCACCAACCGTGCTTTAAAGGTACTTACATTACCATCCATGTCAGTTTTCTTTTGAAAACCCACTTGCACCCTATGGGTTTTATCCCTTGGTGGCTCAATCAAGGTCCATACCTTGTTAGTGTACATGGAATCCATTTCAGATCTCATGGCATCAAGCCATTTCTCAGATTCTGGACTCAAAAGAGCTTCTTGGTAAGTCACTGGCTCATCTTGATCCATTAGCAATACATCCCCTTCCTGAGACACAAGGAAACCATATCTCTCAGGTTGGTGACGTACCCTATCTGACCTACGCAAGTCTTGCGCTACTTGAGCAGGTGGCTCCACAACACTTTGTGGTATCTGCTCTTGTTCCATTATTGGCTCATTGCTATCTGTGGTACTTGAATTTCTTCAAGTTCTACTTTCCTCCCACTTATTTTCTTAGAGACAAATTCCTTCTCTAAGAATACAGCAGTCCTAGCGACAAACACTTTGCCTTTGCTAGGATTATAGAAGTAGTAACCCTTAGTTTCCTTGGGTATCCACAAATAAGCACTTATCTGATTTGGGTCCTAGCTTATCTGAAACTTGGCGTTTCACATAAGCTTCACAACCCCAAATCTTCATAAAAGACATACTAGGTCGTTTCCCAGTCCATATCTCATATGGTGTCTTTATAACAGCCTAGATGGAACACGGTTTAGTGTGAAGGATGTTGTTAACAAAGCATGACCCCAAAAGGAGTCGGGGAGATCAGTATGACTCATCATATATCGAACCATATCTAATAGAGTTCGATTTCTCCTTTCTGAAACTCCATTCCATTGAGGTGTTCCAGGAGGAGTGAGTTGAGATGTTATCCCACACTCTCTTAGATAGTCATCAAATTGTTGGCTCAAGTATTCTCCACCTCGATCTCATCGAAGTGTTTTAATAGTCTTGCCAAGTTGGTTTTGTACTTCATTCTTAAATTCCTTGAACTCTTCAAAGGACTCAGATTTGTGTTTCATCAGATACACAAATCCATATCTACTGAAATCATCAGAGTAAAGTGATGAAGTATTGAAAACCTCCTCTAGCCATCGTGCCCATGGGCCCACATACATCACTATGTATGAGACCAAGAAGATCACCGGCCCTTTCACCTTTTCCGGTGAATGGGGTTTTGGTCATCTTCCCCAATAAACAAGATTCACATGTCTCAATTGATTCAAAATCAAATGAGTCCAAATACCATCTTGGTGGAGTTTGGATATGTGTTTCTCATTTATGTGGCCTAAGCGACAATGCCAAAGATAAGTCGGGTTCAAATCATTTGTTTTGACCCTCTTAGCACTTATGTTATAGATAGGCACTTCAAGTCAAGAACATATAGTCCATCGTTCAACTTTGCACAACCATAAAACATATCATTCAAATAAATTGAACAACTATTGTTCTTTATTATGAATGAAAAACCACTCTTGTCTAAACAAGAAACGAGAAATAATATTCCATTAATGGCAGGCACAAAATAACAATTATTTAGTTCAATAACTACCCAGTTGGCAAAGTTAAATAATAGGTTCCTACGGCTAAGGCACAACTCTTGCCATTTCCACACGCAGGTCGACTTCGCCTTTAGCCAATGCCTACTCCTTTTGCACATTCACACAAATGTGAGATCCACATCCGGTATCCAATACCCAAGATGCAGAAGTAGAAATTGACTTCTATAACATAATACCTGAAGCGGAAGTCTCACTTCCCTTCTTCTTGATCTCCTCCAGGTACTTTGTACAGTTTCTCTTCCAATGTCCTGATGGCCACAGTGGAAACATGTTCCTTCCTTAGCTATCCCGCCCCAGGCTTCAAACAGAGGTACTAGGCTTATCCTTGCCTTGTCCTTTAGTTTGAAATAGGGCTTCTTGAATTTCTTGCCCTTGCCTTTTCCAGGTTGGACCATCAATATGGCTTCCCTTTACCTTTATTAATGTTTTGCTCAGCTATTGTTAACATGCTTAGCAATTCTGGCAGTGGTTTGTCAAATTCATTCATGTTGTAGTTCATGACGAATTGACTATAGCTGTCCGGCAACGATTGCAGGACAAGATCAGTGGCCAACTCTTGGCCTAATGGGAATCCAAGCCTTTCTAGGTTTTCAATGTACCCAATCATCTTGAGTACATGAGCACCTAAGGACTTCCTCTGCCAGTCTACATTGATAAAGTGCCTTTGAGACTTGAATCGTTCATGCCTAGCTTGGCCTTGATAAAGTCTCTTTAAATGTACGATCATATCGTACGCCTCCATGTTCTCATGTTGTTCAGCATTCATGGTAGCATAAGGCAACCTACATCGAGAGCATCATCCAGATGCTTCTTAAAAGCATCCTTGTCAGCTTTCGAAGCATTTGCAGGGTGTTTCAGGAACGGGCTCTTCCAGGACATACAACCTTTTCTTATGCCTAAGGACAATCCTTAGGTTTCTATACCAGTCTAGAAAGTTAATTCCAGACAGTTTGTCCTTCTCAAGGACAGATCGCAATGAAAGGTTACTTGTTGTGTTCGTTACACGTAAGTATCATATAACAAACATATTAATAAGGTCTTTAATTAAATATGCCTCCCACTATTTTGATTCAAAATAAGTACCCTCAATATAAAGAATCAGAAAATCCCATCACTAGATTTTCTAGTGGGCCAAGATCCATATTTCACCTAATTTTAAGTCAGCTTTGGCTGATCGCTTAAGAAAAGGTTATTTAGGTAGGAACACTTTCCAATTGCATCTCATACAACTCTTGGATAGTTAGGTGAATAACTCTTATTCTAATTCATCTTATGAATTAATGCCTAACTTAGTGCCTCTAGGTTTTTCAATCCTATTGAATATACCTAGTTAAGTCAAAACCCAATGATTGACAATTGGATATTACTTTTATCCCATCGCGCCTCACTAGAATAGATAAATACCCTGCTTTGGCAGACCCACACTTAATCGATTCTAGCCTTGACGAGTGTCATTCATTGGAAGGCAAAACATGACTTAATATTTTTCTTTAGGGATTTGATTGCTTTAATGCCTCTAGGTTTTTCAATCCTATTGAATATACCTAGTTAAGTCAAAACCCAATGATTAACAGTCGGATATTACTTTTATCCTATCGCGCCTCACTAGAATAGATAAATGTACCCTGCTTTGGCAGACCCACACTTAATCGATTCTAGTCTTGACGAGTGTCATTCATTGGAAGGCAAAACATGACTTAATATTTTCTTTGATCGCTTTAATTTATTTGTTTGTAAACTATTTAACAAAACATACAGCATGCATCTCATACAAATAAATGATATGGTTATGGCCTCCTAAAATTCCAATACAAAATTACATCATGTATATAATCTTGAAGTCTCCATCCACATGTCTCCACATGCCCATTGACTCCATGTCCTTCGGTTATATTACATAACAAGAAAAACCTCGTTTAACATACGAGGGGATAGAGATGAGAAAAGAATTACAAATGGAATATAAGAGGTAAGGCACGACACGCAGGTCGTATTTAAATAAAACAACTAAGGCCATAACCAACATCATGCAATACCAACATCCATTTTGATTGTAAAACGAGTGATATATTTAGATGTATATATAGAGCGAGGGTTTGATTACGCACATACGAAATAACACACTACGCAATCATCAATAAGTGTCTCGCATCAAACGAATACTTCACGAACCTGTAAACAGGTAAGTCCCTCGTATCATTCGAATACGCTCTTGTCAGCAAATTGATAAGTGGCATGTTTATCGCAACCAATATTTGAGTCGAGGCAAGGCTTCAACAATTGAACCCTTCGACGCCCAAGACATGAACTCTTCATGTTCCACGGGACCCTCTAACACCAGAACAAACAAATATATATACATCACACACAATAACAATCAATAAAGGAATCCAGAAAACAGTAGCGCGCACCTGTGCTTCACTTGTGCCCACCGCGAGTGAAGCGCAGGTATCAGAATCAAATTCCTGTGTTGCGCTTCACTTGCGCCCAATGCAAGTGAAGCGCAAGTTCCAGTTTTAAGATCCTGTTTGCTACGCTTCACTTGCGCCCAACGCAGGTGAAGCGCAGATAACAGCGATCAACTGGTATTCTACGCTATTAACAGGAAAACAAAATATCACCATATTCAAAACGATTAAAAGCCTAAAACGTGTTTATCGCAAACCAGCTCTCTGATACCAATTGAAGGGAATCAAGCATGTGGTCAGGGTGCAGCGAAATAAATGGATTCCCTCCCTTGTTATGATCGTTAATGCGAAAACACGAATTAAGGCATAAAAGGCATGAGATATAATGACATACCTTTTGAAGATTGTAAACGAGGCAATAGCAGTCACGTCTCTAGAGGTGTCCACGCCAACAGCCGAATTAGGAAACCCACCTCAACTCTGCTAGTAGCGTTTAGAGAGTAAGAGCGATTGCTCGTGTGTCTAGGGTAATGCATCTTATGCTATATTTATAGAGTGGTGGCTAGGGTTTTACCCCTCACTCTATTAACCCTAACATATATGGGCCTGGCCCATTATGTTATAATTCTAATCAAATTATTATCTTTCCTAGCGGCTTGTTGTATGCGTGTGACCCAATATGTTTTTAATATTTGGTTATGATATTAAAATAAACCCTTTTATATTTAATATCATAAATAGTGAGCGGTATCTAACAATACATCACTAGTACCCAAATATTGAGATTATCAACAACTTTGACGAATCCTATTTTATGATAATAATTTTTATGATGTGTCCCTTTGTCCAAATATCAAATTGAACACAAGGGCATGGAATGTGTCCACCTTGTATAGTTCAATTTATGTTTTCATGATCCCCAAGTAGATTGTACAGAAAATAAACATCTCATGTTTATCCTCCTGAGCATGGCCATGCATTTTGCAGTCTCACTTTATCAAGAGGCCTACAGATATAACTCCTGTTACATAAGAGGGACAAATCCCATCTAGGTCACTCACATCCCACCACATAATTTATTATATGTCCAAATACCAACTTTATGATCACCTTGTTACAGGCAACGTTTAATGATATTTAAAACATATAATTCCTTATGTAGGAATCGTAGTGATTTCAGGTCAAAGGACTTTATATAACATTATCAATTTAAGAAACGTTCATGACACTTATGCAACAATCCATGCAACGTTCTTAAGGTGAGTCTGTCTAGTACACTATTACTCTTAATATGTACTTATGTGAGCACATGATATCTCATATCCATGATCCGTGATATGTGATCATCAATGAACTCACATACTAGTCTAAATGCATCTTTGTCCTAAGATGATACTTGACCAGGGACTATTTTAAGAATAGTTCTTCATAAGATCTCACGATCAAGTCATCTACTTGATTTCTTATGAAGTTTGAGCTTACTATTCTAAGGACATTAATTGTATTCTTAAAAGAATGAATTGCCTTTATAAAAAAATATGATATATGCGATGGATGTTTCAAAAAACATATAAGTCTCTAGTGCATATACCTAATACAACTTTACGATCAACTGGACATAAACAGAAATACTCGGATGTGAGGCCATATGATTTAAGGCCACCACTAATTACCGGGGCACCACCACCAATTTCGAGGTACCACTAGTAGTTATAGAGGTGACAAAAAGGACGGCCTAAAAAGTTCATCCAATACGCTTATAGGTGATCCACTTGGTCAGTTTCACTTTCCACCATCCCCTCATCCTTATGGTCTAAATACTGAAAAATCTTCCACATAGCACCATATGCTTTTCATTCCAAACCCTAGGTTTCCATCACCTAGGAACCCATGAAATGCAGAGAAATGCATTGAGAGTTTAAAGTTGCAAGTCATTTTGTAATGAGGACAATGTTCTCAGTAATTCCTATTATTATGTGTTTATTTTGTACTTGCACATGACATAAATGTTTATTTTGATTGTAATGACATGTTATGGTTATGGTCCAACTTGGATGGAACTTATTCAATTAAAGACAGTGTTGTCTTAATTATTTTTCCTTGTGTGGTTTTTCTTAATGATTACAAATGTTGCACTGTAAAAATTGCGAGTAAACCCTCAATTTTGTCCCTGAAAGATTTAGGGTCGGTTACATTAGTTCTAAAAGATGAAAATTGCATTTTCATTCTTGAAATATGAAAACATCATTCAATTTAGTCATTTTAGGGACAAAATTGACATTTAAAATTTTTTCAAGGACTAAAGTGAATGACTTTTCATTTTTCAAGGACAAAATTTAATAACTATTCATCTTTCAGGGACGAAAAATGCTATTTCCTTTTCTCAGGGACTAATATGACTGACTCCAAATCTTTCAGGGTACTAAAATGAGGGATGGAAATGAATTCATTAACATTAATGGGGGACTAAAATGAACTAATTTAATCACGAGGCACTAAAATGAACTATTTTATTCATGAGAGACTAAAATGAATAATTTTATTTACACATCATTTTGTACATGTGGCACGTTAGTGTCTTTATTAAGATCAACTGACCGATTGTAACAGAGGGACTAAATTGAAAGACAAAAAGTACATTAAGGGACAAATTTGATAGTTTCCTTCTTTCAGGGACTAAAATGAAGGTCCTCCAATCTTTCAAGTACCAAATTGACAATTTAGTCAACGATGTAACATAGGTGTTGGATCAGTCTTGGTAAAGGAAGGAGTATGGGGAAGGATCTTTCATGAAAGACGATCATAGTATGATTAGAGTGAAAACAAGGTTAAGAAGTTTCATGTTCTGCTTTTGGTCTTTCAGTTGTTAACTCCTAGGCAAGCGTACCTATAGTCAATTGTAGTATAATGAATTGAAGTACGAGTGTCGATCCCTCGAGGAGTAGGTCAGTTAAAGTTATAGCTAACTTCAAAAAGTAAATATATACAAAAGAGAGTAATTTGTTTCATGATTGATATATGTAATTAAAGTAAAATTCTATCAAACAGTAGAAAAGAATATAAGATTGATTTGAGATATCAGTAAGAGAAACAGGGATTGAATTTCATCTATCTTCCTCATCTGTATTCTAGTTGTATATCAATATATAGTATTCGTGACTACCGATATTGATGCATAGACAATGGTCACTTATGTTGATCCCTCAAATATAAAATTCATAAGATTAATCCCTTGAATATTAATTCCTCATATATTCAATAGATCATCCAGCAGTAAGTTCAAGTGTTAAAAGCATTCGATATATTGAAATCTATTCATAGTATAATAATATATCGACTATTTTCATTCAGATCGGATTTTCAGAAATACTTTCTAGTTAAATCTAAAAATCTAAATCTAGAATCTATTGATCAGATAGAATCAAGAAATATAAGCAGAACGAAAATAACAGTATCGATAGAAACAAGTTTACTATATAAAAATATAACCAGAATACATCCAAGTTCGAGTCGATTTACATTCAATCCCAGAAGAGGAGATTAGCTACGCATAGTAGCTTTAACAACCAATAAAGAAGAAGAGAAAACAAAAGATCAAGCTTCCGCAGCTTTCGTTCTTCCTCACGTTCTTTGTTCTATTTTCGGAAAGTTCGAAACTGACGATAACTGCTTCTGAAACTTGTTTTGTGCTGCTGCATTAGTGAATATTCGCTTGAGCCAAAAAATTTTAGCTCAAGCGAATGGAATCCTTCATGGTGAAGCAAAGTTCATTCGCTTGAGCGAATTGAAACTTTTCATTCTTCACAATTTACTCCTTTTTTTCATTTATTGCATTTTCTTCTTTTTCTCTTCTTCTCTCTTTTTGTTTTATATATACATTAAGGAGTAAATTGTATAACCAAACCTCTTTTCTTTTATAACACACTTTCACTAAACCACTAATTTGTTACTAATTAAATGCACCTATGCCTTCCTTCCTTTAGTGTGCAATGTAAGGGTGAAATTTTTCAATTTAGGTTCAAGGTGCAATATCAAAGAATAATTAAGCTCAAATGGGCTAGCAAAAATTGGTTAATTTTAGGTTGGGTCTTCTCTGGTCCAAATTCGCTTGAGCGAATTGAAACTCGCTCAAGCGAATTTTCAACACTTAAATTCCTCCTTTTCTCCTTACTACTCCAATTCCTCTGCTCCTGGTTAATCCTCTCCAACTTTTCCTACAATTAAACACCAAAAATTGGGATTAAAAGGTTTCAATTAAACCAACACTCGGATATTACTGCTTAACTTAAAAGTTCTAGAATTTGGAGGAAATCAACTAAAGAATTAATGCAATTAGCCCATAAGTGCCATGTTTCTATATGAAAATAACCTAATCTTTGGCACTTATCAACTCCCCCCAACCTAGAATCTTGCTTGTCCTTAAGCAAAGTAAGTAGTTATACTCAATTAGACTTGCCTTAATTTCTGAAACTGGTTATTTGGAAATCATTTTCATGGTCCTTCAAGAAACAACCTCACAACCAAACTACATATTTGAATTAAGAACACATGGAAATTCCAGCATCAAATAGGAGGAGGACAATAGTGCAATCAATCACCAAACGAAACAATTATAACAATGATATGATTTTAATCAAGGAAATTTCCTCTCAAATCTCACTGGTGAGTGTTTCTCTTTGTTTTCACTAAAGTTGCACAAATCAACATTGCTAGTCATTTCCAATTTAATTACAATCACACAATTGGCATGGATCTTAAGGTCTTAAAAGGGATGTAATGAGGCTAGGTTTTCAAAAACATTGGTTTTTCAGGTTAATCAAAAGCACACTTTAAGAAAAGAGAGCATAAGCATTTTCAATTCAATTCACATCAACTCTCTATTCTTGACACTTCAATACATCCACTTTTCATTCTTCACAATTTACTCCTTTTTTTCATTTATTGCATTTTTCTTCTTTTTCTCTTCTTCTCTCTTTTTGTTTTATATATACATTAAGGAGTAAATTGTATAACCAAACCTCTTTTTCTTTTATAACACACTTTCACTAACCCACCACTAATTTGTTACTAATTAAATGCACCTATGCCTTCCTTCCTTTAGTGTGCAATGTAAGGGTGAAATTTTTCAATTTAGGTTCAAGGTGCAATATCAAAGAATAATTAAGCTCAAATGGGCTAGCAAAAATTGGTTAATTTTAGGTTGGGTATTTGGCTCTAGCTTTTTATGTACAACACAAAATTGCCTTAATCATTTCCATGCCTTTTATGCAATGTTATCAAAAGGAAACTCAAGCAATATCAACTGGTCAATCAATAGTGAAACTCTCAGTCTGTTTATGGATTCACACACTCACTAGGTTATCTATGGCTTTTTCCTTGATTATATCATCTATTGTTATAATTATTTATCTTGGTCAATTATCATGCACAAATGTCCTAGTCCTATTTGATTATGCAATCCACCATGTTTTCTTATTTTTCTCCTTTCATTTAGATTGTTCAGTTGTTCTATCTTAGGACATTTACTGAATCCTGATTTCCTTTTTAACCAATTTCCTCAAGAAAAATTTTCATTAATTCCCAAAAAAAAAATTCTAAGTATCTATCAGTATTATGTCCAAAATTTTAAGTAAAACTACTAAAACGCAAATCCTAACTACTAAAATAAGCAACAACCTGAAAACAAAATAACTGAAACAACCATATATATAGCTATCACATAACCCATAACTATCAAAAGCATAAAAAAAACTGCAGTCTCAAGTTATCTGCCAAAATACCATCAAACAGTATAAGCAAGTATTAAACTATGAACAATGAAACCGTGTCACCGCATAAAAACCATAACAAAGGGATCAATCAATCTCCCCTCATGATCCTGTCCAAGTCATCCTCAAAGTCTGCATCATGGAAGTCTACTCCAGCTCATCTCCAATATCAGCTGCATCTTCATCTACCACTCCAGATGGTCATTCTGCTGGAATGTAGTCACCTCCAGGTCCAGCTCCAAAAGCATCCTCTCCATCAATATCACCTTCATAAGCAGCATCTCCAGTGGCAGCAGCTGCTCCAGCTCCACTCCCCCCGAAAAAATTGGGCTGTCCCCAGGCCATTGGACATAAGGAAGGAATTGAGCCGGATCCATACCTGCATAGGGACCTTTCAAGTTATGGTAGAGGTACTTCTGAAGGTGGAGTTGTCCTCTACTCACTGTTGTCGATCATGTTGCATTTCCAAGCTCATTATCCTCAATTGTTCCAAAATTTGATCATTAATGTTGGATGACTGAGGTTGATGCTGCTACTGCTGTGGTGGCTCTTCCTCTTCCGGATGAGGTTGTGGCTGTGGTTCATGTGGTTGCCTACCAAACCATGTGCACAATGATGTAGCAACCACAACAGCCAATTACTTTCAATATACACTTCACTTGCATTTTCCTATCATGTGAACATTTTAACACTCAATGCAAAAGAAGAAAGAAATCACTAAATCATCATGTATCACAGATAGTTCAAATGCACAATGTAATTTTATCAATTGAAGCACATTATGCACAAGTTCGTTTACATTGCCATTCAACAACTCATCATGCATTAAGAACAATTAG
Source organism: Sesbania bispinosa (assembly GCA_026901365.1). Lineage (NCBI taxonomy): Eukaryota > Viridiplantae > Streptophyta > Magnoliopsida > Fabales > Fabaceae > Sesbania > Sesbania bispinosa. The sequence goes on from QLOH01000044.1 coordinate 2,464,888, forward strand.
GGTGATTCTTCCCTCTTTTTAAACTCAAATGCTCAATTTCAAATGCAAGCAATTCACTTTTAGAATGCATAACAAGTGAATGATAATTTATAAAATTGAACATCTTACTGGTGCATTTCATCAAACACTTGATATGCATTATTCATAACTTCATTCAAAACTCAAATTTGTTCTCAAATATTTCAACCCATAGTCATTCAAATGATTCACAACACACTACTAACCACCCAATCAGTGTTTTTAACCAAATCAATCACAATTTCAAAACTAGAGCACATGTCTCCTACCTTAGGGTTCAAGTCATCAATCTTTCATACAATTATTGGTGAAAAAGGGTTGAAATCACATAAACTTACCTTGAGGAGCTTTTTGGAACAATTAGTGAGGAATGGGGAATGTGATTGTGTGAATTGTGAAGATTGGGAATGCCCTAGGGGGTTTTGTTCGGCGAGAGAGGAGGAATTTGAGAGGAGAAGTGTTTGAAAAATGAATGATTCCCTCTGTTGCGCGTCCGATACAAGCACATAAGTGACTTTTCGCTCAAACGAATAGGAATTCGCTTGAGCAAATTTCATCCAGAGAATGTGAAAAAATACCTCCATATTCGCTCAAGCTAATTTCTATCGCTTGGAGCGGAATTTCGCCAGAGAGCCTCAATTTTGACCCTTAAATTGGCTCAAGCGAATCCAAATTCGCTTGAGTGAATTTTGTCCAGAGGGCATCATTTTTCACCCTTAAATTCGCTTGAGCGAATTGAAATTCTCTTGAGCGAATTTAGCAGAAACTGATTTTGTTAGTTTTTCTGCATAATTCGCTTGAGCTAATTGCTTTAGCTTGAGCGAATTTTCTGACTTTTTGCTTCTCAATTTCTTTTACACTTTGCAAAAAAAAATTCACTTTCAAACCTTCAATCCTTAATCATTGCTCTCTATTGGACTCTAATTCAATCCTTAATTCACTCCCTATACCAACCTCTATGATTCAACAAATTTTCATCAATTCATAACCAAAATCTAGGATTAAAAATCCCATTTTCATAATTGACCACATTTAAGGCAATTTGTAGCATCCAACTGTCTCAATTTAGCACCAAAACTCTTTTTCATGCAAAACAAGTTCAAATAGCTTCAAAACACTCAAATACACATGTTTGGGCCAATTGAGACAATGAAATGCTAAAAAATGACTTAAAGCACACAAACACGAAAATATACAAAATCACAAACACACATGAAATTGGAATCTAAAATGCAAGACAAAGTTAAACACTGGGTTGCCTCCCAGGAAACGCTTGTTTAACGTCACTTAGCTTGACGCCTGTATCATTATGGTGGTTGGAATTGAAATTTTGTGGTGAGCCTTGGTGCTACACAACCACTTTCTTTTGACAACAAACTCCAAGATCCTATGGCTTCCTTCAAATCCATGACAGAAGTTAACTTTGAATCTCTTGACCTCCTTTTGGACTTGGACCATACCATTGACCTTCTTCGCTTGACTTTTCTTTTCTTTGGCTTGTTACAATCTGCATGAGTTCTCTTCTTCTGAAGCTCGGGAGATTCATGACAATCATCTCCCAATTTCTCAACCCCATGTACTTGTGGCCTACTGTCAGCATGAAAGACTCCTTCAGTAGAGTCTACCTTAAAGCACTCTTTTTTACCTTTTTGTTGTTGAGTGGCTTTAAATACATTGAAGGTGACCTCATCTTCTTGTGCTCTAACCTTGAGTTTACCGTTATCAACATCAATAATCACCTTAGCAGTTTTCATAAATGGTCGACCCAAAATTAAAGGCACATCACGATCTTCCTCAATGTCCATAATCACAAAGTCTACAGGAAAAACAAATTTATCCACCATTACCAAAACATCTTCAACTATTGCATAAGGGTGTGTGATGGACCGGTCAACCAATTGAAGGTTCATTTTTTTAGGCCTCACATCCAAGTCACCAATTCTCTTGAGCATAGATAAGGGCATCAAGTTAATGCTAGCTCCAAGATCAAGCATAGCCCTTCTTACTGGAAAGGCACCAATAGTGACAGGAATGGTGAAGCTACCAGGATCTTTTGATTTCAGTGGTAGGGGCTTCTGAATAATGGCACTACAACCGGCCTCTAACTCCACTGTTTCTTCTTCTGTAAATTTCCTCTTCTAGTCAATAGGTCTTTCATAAATTTGGCATAGGTAGGCATTTGCTCTAATGCTTCAAGGAATGGAATGTTGATTTGAAGGCCTTTGAAAATACTCATGAAGCGAGCGAATGCCTTTTCTTTATCCTTCTTTGAGGACTCAAGAGGATAAGGCAGTTTCTTATATGGATGCACAATACCCTCATAATTCTCTTTTTTCTTATCTCTTTCTTTTCTCTGTTTTTCTTTTTCTTCTCTTTTATACAACCTCACCTTTATTTTGTTCTTCCTCTCCCTCACACTCATTTTCCTTTTCTTTCTCTTTTTTTTCCAATACTTCCTCCTCCACAGCTAGGTTGTCACCAATCCCTCTCCCTACAACTCTTCCACTCCTTGTAGTGATAGCATGACACTGCTCCTTGGGATTGGTTTGAGTGTTGGCTGAAAAATGTCCTGATTGTTGAGCTGATAACTGCTTGGCCAATTGTCCAACCTGTGTCTCTAAATTTCTGATTGCAGCTTCAGTACCTTTCTGATTTGATATAGAAGTCTGCATGAATTTTTCTAAGGTATCCTCCAATTTTGATGTTCTTTCATGCACAGAAGGATAATATTGTTGTTGCTATTGATAAGGAGGTTGTCTATTAGAAGGTCCAACTTCCTGTCTCCATCCAAAGTTCTGATTTTGATTGTTTTCTCCATCCCTGCGAAAAATTGTTAGCATAATTATTAGCATTGGTGGAGAAATTACCTGGTCTTCCTTGGTTAGACATGTAGTTAATTTGTTCTTCCTGTTGATTGCCTTGATAAGAACAATGACCATTTGGATGGTCACCTCCACAGAAATCACATATAATCTGCTGTTGTTGTGATTGACCAGGATTGGATTGTACAACATGCAATTGTTGAGGCAATTTAGACATCTGTTTAGTAAGTGCCTCAATTGCTGAGTAAATATTTTGTTCTGAGCCAGAATAACTAGGGGTGTCCAATTTTTTTTAAATAACCGCATTGAACCAAAAACCGTACCGTTCTGTTTCGAAAAAAACCATCTTATTAGACAAATACATGAACCGAACCAGGCATTCAGAACAAAACCACGAACCAAAACTGTCTTTGCAGAAAAGAATTCGAACCACGAGCGAACCGCGACGAACACGAAGTCACGAACTCACCGTCTCAAAGTCTCAAACTCATCACTCTCTGAAACAAATCCCAAATACAAACCCTAATTGAGTTGCGATTTCGATCTCAGAAGCCATCGTGATCCCTAATCAAACACTCGTTCACGTTTGTATCTCAGAAGCGATTCACGATTTCAATCTCAGAAGCCATCGTGAACCCTAATCGTAAGTTCTACTGCGTTTGAATCATCCCAAACTCATTCACGTTTGTATCTAACATTCGTTCATGTTCGCAAGCTCGAAATATCTGACACCATCGATCATGGCTTTTGTCTTTACAGGGTAGGTTCGAGTGATTTCGTGATTGATTCACTGTTGCGCTGCTCTGATTCAGTGATTCTTGCTTGTTGTGTGCTTCACTTTAAGAGGTAAGTGGTGAAGGGTGAAGGGTTATTTGGGTTTTCGATTTACAATTATTTTTAGTATTATTTGTCATTTTTTACTTGAGTTATGTGCTTCTGCTGCTTGAGTTATGTGCTTCTGCTACTCGAGTGATTTCTTGTTTATTGTTGTTACTTTTCTTGGTCATAGACCCTCTGGGTTTGTGTTTTTGTTATGGGGTTCTGTTAGGTTGGTGAGAAAATTCTAAAAGTGAAGGCGAGGTTCTTGCTGGGAATATGTAATGGGGTTGAGGAAGAACACTAATTTCTTTGCATGCTGAAACTTGAAATCCATTTTCTTTTGTTCATAAAAAATACATGTGGTTCTAGGTTCCCAATAAAAAAGGACTTAGCTGATAATTTCCTCTTCTGCTGTTTAATTGATTTAGGCATTCACTCTTTGATAGCAAATCTGGTGATGTTGTTGAGTAATTAGTTCTAATAAACCAGTTCAAAATTGGTTTTAAAGTCAGTTCAGAACACTAGAACTGGCATTTATCTCTTTAAATTAAATCTAGTTCAGCTTTTTAACTTCAAAACTGATTCACCAAACTAAAGAGCCTGTTTAGTTTGGTTCAGGATGTATAAAACAAATTTGGTTCACAGTTTGACCAACTATTTTATGGTTTGGTGCAGTGTTGTTTGGTTTACTGTGCTAAACTGCACTATGAACAACCTTAATTTATCCAAACTTTTTTTGTAACTCATTGAAGAGAGACCACCTTTTCTAGAATCATCTTTCTCTGTCATGTTCCCTCCCGCCAAAATACGCTTGTCCAAAATGGAGGTCCAGACAGATTTTAGCCTTGCATTCTCTCTTGAAATTTTGGATAGTAGTAGTTCAATCACAATTTTGATCATTTTATATGGTTCATGTCATGATAGGATACTTTTTGATCTATGTAGCCAACTCCACTTAATGGGGAAAAATTGCTTTGGATGTTTTTGTATTCAGTCTCAATTTTTCCCCATTATCACTGTCACAATGACTAGGAGCCACCATTTCTTTTTCCACTTTATCAGCCCACAGAAATATAGATATATTTTCTTTGCTCAGTGTAAGTTACTTACCACTTGGGCAATACTCGAATGACCGAACCACTTTTCAGATTGGGATAGAAGAATGCAAACCATATGATGCTTATCCTTTTGGATTAGAAAAAAAGATAGCAACACTCTAATTACGCACCTGAATATTCTCATATACCCTATGGTTTTAGTTTATGTTTTTTTATGTTACTCAAGTACATATGGTTTTAGTTTATGTTTTTTTATTCAAGTTAAATTTGAGCGAAATCTTAGTTTCCCGTTTGAGATTCAATATTAATAAGCGTGTGTACTTTTTGAGGTGCCGCTCATTAATATTGAATCTTGAATTGTCCAAGTCAGATAGTTTGGGAAGAAATTTTTTTTGCACTTGTTCATAGTTAGTTTTAAATCTTATATCTTAGACTTGATGAAATTTAGGTTCACACATTTCTCATTGTCTCTGGGTGCATGCTTGATCATGGTATATGTCACCATGTTCAAGTTGTGCACTTGGAGACCAATGGGAAATGCTGCCGAAATTTTGTCAAGTATAAGATATGAGATTTAAAACTAACTATTAAACAAGTGCAAAAAAGGTTTCTTCTCGAATGGGATAGGGCCCTACCTTGTAAAGGAGTTGAGGAGGGAGATAAGGATGGAATTAATGTGTTAGTTTTTTAAACAGATGTCGTCACTTGGTGATCCCATGGACTCACCTTTGCGGGAGACCGCAGGACATTCGATTTCTACTACGCCAGTTGCCTCTGGAACAGCTGCACCGTTACCACCTCGTAATAACCGATCAACGGCCTGGGATCACTTTACTGTAGAAACTGGTGAAGAGAAGAAGGCAAGATGCAATTATTGTGGTACCCTAATTAAGTATAGGGATGGGACAAGTGGTATGCAAACCCATTTAAAGAGATGCAAGAAGAACCCCTATACAGTACCAAACAAAAGGCCAAGAACTGATGGTGCCTCATCACAAACTGTAGAAGGGCAAGTGAGTGGTGGTGTCAGCTCTTCGCCGACTTATTTTAAATTTGACCCAGAGGTATGTCGAGCAGAACTTGTGAAGATGTTTTTGGTTGCTGAGCTCCCATTTCAGTTTGTGGAGAACGAAGCATTTTGCAAGTTTTTGGGAGTCTTGCAACCTCGATTCAGTGTCCCATCACGCTCTACATTAACGCGTGATATTTATACACTCTTCAAAGAGGAAGGAGAAAAATTGAAGAAATTTCTTGAGAAGCATTGCGGAAGAGTTTGTCTTAGCACTGACACATGGACGTCGATCCAGAATTTGACGTACATGAGTCTGACTGCACACTTCGTTGATAATAATTGGAGGTTGCAGAAGAAAATTTTGAACTTTCGCCAAATCACGGGACATTCAGGAGAGGTGATGGCTAATAATGTTGAGATGTGCTTGAATGATTGGAATCTGAATAGGGTATTTAGTCTAACTGTGGATAATGCTTCGTTTAATGACCTTGGTATTCAATACCTGAAAAAGAGTTTGATATCTTGGAACAACATGCTTTTGAAAGGGGAGTATATTCATATGCGTTGTTGTGCGCACATTTTGTCCTTAATAGTGAAGGAAGGAATGAAAGAGGTAAACGAATCTATTTTAAGAATTCGTAGTGCAGTTAAGTACATCAGATCATCTCCTTCTAGATTAGCTAAATTCAAGGTGTGTGCTGAACAAGAGAAAATTTCCTACAGAGGTCTCCTTTGCCTAGATGTTGACACTAGGTAGAATTCAACATACTTGATGTTGGAAGCAGCTGTCAAGTATAGAAAAGCCTTTGACTTGTATGAACTACGAGACACCAAGTATGCTAGAGAACTAACAGTGAAGGAGAAAGGTGTACCTGGTGAATCTGATTGGAACTCTGCTTATTCCCTTTTGCCTTTTCTGAAGATGTTTTATGATGCAACAATCCGGATTTCTGGTTCGTATTATGTCACCAGTAATATCTATATGAAGGAGGTATTTGCGATTGGAAGGAAGATCCGACGGTGTCAAGAGCATAGTGATGATCGCATAAGCTGGATGGCTACTCGGATGAGAAGTAAATATGACAAGTATTGGGGAAAACCTAGTAGTATCAACATTTTGTTATTGATTGCAGTCGTCCTTGATCCTAGGTGTAAGTTGGACTATGTTAACACCTTTCTTGGGTATTTGTTTGACATTGATCAAGCAGATGAATTAAAGTTGAAATTGTCTTTTGGTTTAAGATCACTTTATGAGCAATACCAAGGTATTGAGGAAGGTTCCCAGATTAATCAGGAAGTCATGTTGGATGAGGATGATGATGATATACATGGTATGGGCTTCTATTTACAAGTAACCGGGCGTAAATTTGATACAAAATCTGAGCTAGATAAATATCTGAAAGAAGATGTTGAGCCCTTTAATAAGTTAGTAGAGTTTGATATTTTAAATTGGTGGAGAGTCAACTCAGCAAGATTTCCTGTCCTTGGAAACATAGCTCGGGAGGTATTAGTCATTCCTGTTTCTACCGTAGCATCAGAATCTGCATTCAGTACTGGAGGAAGGGTTCTTGATCCTTATCGAAGTTCCCTAACTCCTAAAATGGTGGAAGCACTTGTTTTCACACAAGATTGGTTGAAAGGAACACCTTTCTCAATGCTTTCTAATGAGGATTTTGAAGAGCTTGAGAGATTTGAGCAAGGTAATGCTTTCTAGATGTTTTACATATTTATGTTATGTCTTTACGTTATATTTTAGAAAGTAATGAAATATTTTTCTTTTTTACAGAGATGACTTCTCCACATGAAGGGACTTCTTCGGTGGCTATTGATCTTGATGATTGAGGAATTTACTTGTATTTGAATATCTATGTAATGATTTAGGATTAGCATATATGTGTAATGGTTTGGGATTATGATATGTGTAATGAATTTCTTAAGTAATACAATTTCCTATATTTTAGTGTGATGATTTTTACTTCAAAAAAGCTCAATCATATATGTGTAATGATTTTTCTGCTGGAATTTTCTGTGAAGAGTTGTTGTGTTTATTTACCATGAAGAAGACAATTTTACAGTAGGAAAAATCTATATGCCATTTGCAAAGTTAAAGTGTTTCTGTGAAATATGTATCAGAACAATCCGAAAGCTAATAATATCACTGAGAGCTTTGTGGCATTGTTCCTTTCCTAATGTTTCTGAGTGGTCTGATCTCTGACCAATGGAAAGATATGGGATGGCAAGGTCCTAATCCATTGAAAAAAAAACTATTGAGTACTGACATCATCAACCTGTACAAAACTCTCCTGCATAGTTTGAGTTCATCTGCACTACTGATTTTAGGTAACTCTGATCTGAGCATAATTTTGTCACTTTTATGGGTATTTCTTATAAGGTCTGTAAGAAGCAAGTAGTATACTTGATAGAATTACATTTTGGAGGCTTAAATTCATTCATGGAAAGCCAGGCACCCTCCTGCACTTTAATTTTCATGCACTTTTTCATATTGAAAGATAATTTGTTATCCTGGTAATAGCCTCTAATAAGTCTAATTTAATTTATCTTTTCCTTTTTTTAATTCACTTTCCAGGCTTGCAGAGATGACCAAGATGCAACCCTTGAACATATTTATCATTGTTTCCCTGTCTCCTTCTTTGAAAAGGTACAATCACTGATTTGATAAGATACATATAGTTTATAAAATGTGAGGTATTTGTTTTACGTGGGAATGTTATCTTCAATGGTCAATTAAAATTAGGCAGTTGAATTTGTTAGTGCTGGTTATGTTTGTTTAGACAGTTAGCAGAATTAGTAGTTCCTTCATCATATATGAGAGTGAGTTTGTAGAATTCAGATATGCTATCTAGTGCCTAGTGGGTATTAGGAAAGGACCTCAAATCACTTATCTTTTGTTCATATAGGCATCATATTCTGTTAAAGTGCATAATTGTGATTCTGACCAAAGCAGGTACTAGTTGGTTTTTGAGTGACTTGTGTTGTTATATAGCATATTTGGGTTGTGTACAAACAAGGACTTTGCTTTTTAATTGAATTAGATTCCTCTAGGAATTCAATTCTGATTCTCCCCAATTTTGGATCTTTTCTTTCTCCCTCTCATTGGGTCGGTGTTCTGTTAAAGTTGGGACTTTCACTCATTCTCACTCCATCCCAGCTTCACACTGTTTCTTTTTCAGCATTTCCCTCTCCATTTCTTGGTATGTTTCACAACTTTCTTGAATTTGTATTGTCATCAATAGGGTTAAATAAATTTGGTTGCTTTAATTCCTTCTCTCTGGTTTTCTGCGGTTGGAAATCAACTAGAGAATAGGTTTCTCTTTACCTTTGGTATTATGTTTCTTACTTATAGAGACAGTCAGAGACTCTGGATCATGATGCCTTCTCTTTTGAGGCAAGTACACAGCACTCAGTGTTGATAAAGATTACAACTTTATCAGCTCCTAGCTAGTATTATTTAATTATATGACCTTTTTTTAGGGATAAACCTTGATGATTATCAAAGCAAAGGGTTTAGGAGCAAGCTGTAATACTTGTTCACACACTGTTGCAACTCAGGTATGAGTTACGACTACTATGGATCTGATGAGTTTATTGAGACATTAAATCAGTTTAATATTGCTTGGGTTCAATACTACTTGCATTACAAAACAGTTCGAAGAACAGTTATGCAAAACAGGTGAAAAACTTTGAATCAAAATTGGTTTTTTAAGCTGCAAAACAGTTTTGCAAAACTGCCAAAACAGTTTGAAGAACCAGTTCTTGAACTGTTTCAAAACCAGTTCAAAATAGAAGAACCAGTTCGGTTTTTAAACTTTGAAAAACCAGTTCGGTTTTTAAAATTCAGAACTGGTTTACCGAACCATAAAACCGGTTCGGCACGGTTCATCCGAACTGGAAATCGGTTCGATTCGGTTCATCCGAACTGGAATCCGGTTCGGTTCAGTTCCTCTGCAGTTCGGTTCAGTTCTCAGTACTTGAACAGCCCTAAGAATAACATCAGTAGTGTTCAGATCAAGCACTCCCTTCCTTTGAACATTGTGCCTACCATGTTGAGCCTGCTGGTCTGTAGATGCTAATGCTTCAATTATTCTTGTAGCCTGCTCTGCATCTACAGACATCATAGTTCCTCCTGCTGCTGCATCCAATATCATTTTAGTGTCAGGTCGGAGGCCATTACAAAAAATATTCAGCTGGGCTATGTCTTCAAATCCATGATTCGGGCATCTCCTCAGTAAAGATTTAAATCTTTCCCATGCTTCACAGAATGGCTCATTTGGCCCCTGCCTGAATGTTGAAATATCTGACTGAGCCTTGATGTCGCGGGAAGGTGGAAAAAATCTGTTTAAGAACTTTTCCTCTACTACATTCCAGCTGGTCAAACTCTGGTTTGGATGTGACTTGAGCCACTCCTTAGCTTTGCCTGCCAATGAGAAAGGAAATAAATGTAAGTACACATTTTCTAAATCCTCTTCCTCAAATCCCATTGTCCCTATCAATTCATAAAAAGTGGAAAGGTGAGTGTATGGATCCTCATGATCCATTCCAGTAAATTGATGGGTACTGATCAAGCTAAGGAATGTTGGCTTCATTTCCAATGTTTTTGTAGCTGCTGGTATTGCTATGCTTGAAAAATGTCTGGGACCCTGTTGCATGGCATAGTCTCCCAAAGTCCTCCTTGGTGGATTTTGTCTTTCACCGGTCATGTTTTCAATTCTTTGATCTGTTGCACTAGGTGTGTTGGGAGTGTTGGAAGATTCACCTATGTTTTGTCCTTGCTTTTTCTTTCTGTTCTTACCCCTGTTCTTCCGAGCCGTCTTCTCAATTTCAGGGTCAAATTCCAATTGATCTTTAGGTACCTGACCTCTTAAGAACATAAATCAAGACAACTCAAGCAAGGATTAGCACAAGATAAAACAAAAACTAACTAAAAAGAGAAACTATTCACAGTACTTAATGAACTAGCTAAACTTTAAAATGACACCGCCTCCCCGGCAACGGCGCCAAAAACTTGTTAACTCCTAGACAGGCGTACCTATAGTCAACTGTAGTATAAGGAATTGAAGTACGAGTGTCGATCCCTCGAGGAGTAGGTCAGTTAAAGTTATAGCTAACTTCAAAAAGTAAATATATACAAAAAGAGAGTAATTTGTTTTATGATTGATATATGTAATTAAAGTAAAATTCTATCAAACAGTAGAAAAGAATATAAGATTGATTTGAGATATCAGTAAGAGAAACAGGGATTGAATTTCATCTATCTCCCTCATCTGTATTCTAGTTGTATATTAATATATAGTATTCGTGACTACCGATATTGATGCATACACAATGGTCATTTATATTGATCCCTCAAATATAAAATTCATAAGATTAATCCCTTGAATATTGATTCCTCATATATTCAATAGATCATCCAGTAGTAAGTTCAAGTGTTAAAAGCATTCGATATATTGAAATCTATTCCCAGTATAACAATATATCGACTATTTTCGTTCAGATCGGATTTTCAGAAATACTTTCCAGTTAAATCTAAAAATCTAAATCTAGAATCTATTGATCAGATAGAATCAAGAAAATATAAGCAGAACGAAAATAACAATATCGATAGAAACAAGTTTACTATATAAAAATATAACCAGAATACATCCGAGTTCGAGTCGATTTACATTCAATCCCAGAAGAGGAGATTAGTTACTCATAGTAGCTTTAACAACCAATAAAGATGAAGGAGAAAACAAAAGATCAAGCTTCCGCAGCTTTCGTTCTTCCTCGCGTTCTTCGTTCTATTTTCGGAAAGTTTGAAACTGACGATAACTGCTTCTGAAACTTGTTTTTGCTGCTGCATTAGTGAATATTCGCTTGAGCCAAAATTTTTTAGCTCAAGCGAATGGAATCCTTCATGGTGAAGCAAAGTTCATTCGCTCAAGCGAATTTCATTCGCTTGAGCGAATTAAGCGCCTAAAAAACCCCTTCTCTGGTCCAAATTCGCTTGAGCGAATTGAAACTCGCTCAAGCGAATTTTCAGCACTTAAATTCCTCCTTTTCTCCTTACTACTCCAATTCCTCTTCTCCTGGTTAATCCTCTCCAACTTTTCCTGCAATTAAACACCAAAATTGGGATTAAAAGGTTTCAATTAAACCAACACTCGGATATTACTGCTTAACTTAAAAGTTCTAGAATTTGGAGGAAATCAACTAAAGAATTAATGCAATTAACCCATAAGTGCCATGTTTCTATATGAAAATAACCTAATCTTTGGCATTATCAGCGTAGCATAGAAGATGCATATTTGGAAATTGTAATCAGAGGCATGATGTGCATTTATGCCACCCCAAAGTTTATTGAAATGATTTTTCCCTTTTTTGTCATTAATGTCAATTTTAAATGAATTTTGATCATTTAATCACTTAAAAAATCACCATTATTTCATATTTTTGAGAAAAATAACGAAACTTGCTTTGGAAGTTTGCAACATGTCATAAAGCCTTAGGGTGTAGCTTTCGATTAATCATGATTCGGAAGGCACTATAATGAGGTGCTCCATGGTTGAATTATGGTTAGGGTTTAGCAACTATTTTGGGGATCTTGGACACCTAAGCACCGTAAAGTAAAGCATCAACCTTGTTGGGGGCAGGCCATAGTGCGCTGAAATGATTTTCCATAATTTATTGGCGTGTGTTAATTTTAATTGAATTTTCACCATTTAATCACTTAAAAATTCACCATAATTACATTTTATGAGAAAAATCACAAAATCTTGGATTCGAGGCTGGGAGTGATGTAACATAGGTGTTGGATCAATCTTGGTAAAGGAATGAGTATGGGGAAGGAGCTTCCATGAAAGACGATCATAGTTCGGTTAGGGTAAAGACAAGGTTAAGAAAGTTCATGTTTTGCTTTTGATCTTTCAGCATAGCATAGAAGATGCATATTTGGAAACTGTAATGAAAGGTGATGTGCATTTAGGCCACCTCAAAGTGCGTTGAAATGATTATTTTTCATAATTTTTTTTTTTTTGCATTTGTGTTAAATTTAAAAAAATTATGACCATTTAATCACTTAAAAGATTACCATAATTACGCTTTTTGAGAAAATTTACGAAACTTGACTTGGAGGTTCACGAGCATGTCACGGAGCCCTTGGGTGTAGCTTTCGATGAATCATGATTCAGAAGGCATTATAACGATGTGCTCTTTCGGTTGAATTATGGTTAGGGTTTAGCAATTGTTTCGATGATCTTGGACACCTGAGCACCGTAAAGCAAGACATCAACCTCGTTGGGGGCGGACCATAGTGCGCTAAAATGATTTTTTTTCATATTTTTTTGGCTTTTGTGTTAATTTTAATTGGATTTTGACCATTTAATCATTTAAAAATTCAAAATATTTACATTTTTTTAAAGAAAAATCACTAAATAAATACTGAAATTTTCAATTTACCATCCTTTAAGGGTGGACATTAATTGAAATAATTTTCGAATTCACATTTGCCAATCAATAAAAACTGGTCAACAATTAAACTATATAGTACACACCATAAATTCAATTTACAATCAAACCTAGTTGTTTATCAAGTTCTGTATCACCAACTAATTGGAAGTGAGCTACCCCGAATAGGATTGTCCCTGGTAATAAGGGATACCTATGGTTAACACAAAAAAAAACTAATTGGAAGTGGGCTATGGGCCACTTACGATATTCTTCATTTCAATCCACTCTCTTCCTTCTTCGCTTTACTTATGTAATTGGCCAAATCACAATAGCAAACAACAGATACACACAAAACATTCAAATGATTCCTAAACATATGGGTGTGTAAATTAACCTTCACCTAAACATATTGGCCCCTCATTGTTTTACCAATAAATTCTGATACTAATACGGGAGAAAATCCTCTCCATTAACTGGAAGTTTCCAGTTGGAGAGAAAAAGAGATAGAGCACATATGCATGTGGGTCCCACATGTGCTCTATCTCTTTCTCTCTCCAATTGGAAACTTCCAGTTAATGGAGAGAACTCTAACTCTACTAATACCTAGACATCAAGTCATCAATATACATCTTCAACCTCTATCCACGACTTCGTGTCATCTGTCATTGTCAATAACTTACAACTCATTTTACAAATAAAATTTCAAACTCCAACTATGTTAGCTTCTAATAATTGTCGCATATTACATTCTCAGTAAAAAATGTAACTATATTTTTTAACTTAATAATAATGCAATGGATAATGTATGGTCCAGAACCCGTCAGACTGGTCAAGAACCGTGAAAATCGGTAAAAATCGACGGCACAAAACCGGTTGAACCAATCAATTTTAAAATTATAAAATTTTTTAGTTTTTTAATTTAATCTAAAATATTTTGACATAAATAAAGATAAATATTTAAGGATTACACAAAAATATTTATCATTTAGTTAATTATTACTACCTCTGGTACCATTTATAAAAGATAAAAAGGTGTTCTTACTTGGTCCTAAATGTAAGAAACATAATACTATTTTGAATTGTATTAATTATGAATTATGAATTTTATTTTATACCCTTAAATTATTATCCATTAGTCACATTTTTCCATGATATGTACTACGCTATTTTTAATGATCAACTATTGGAGCATGAGTTACTACTTTGATTATGATTTTAATTAGGAGTAATTTTACCATTATTTTAATTATTTAATATTAACGATATTTAAGGAATAAAACTTAGAATTATGACATTACTAATTACAACTAACTGGTTTCAATGCATTTTCTTGGTCTTGATAATTTAGTCTCATGTTTCTTATAAATAGGACCAAATGGAGTATTAATTTTTTATCTTATAATAGATATAATAAGGTCCTATATATTAATTTATAAGCTTATATATCTTTATTTTTTATGGTTTCGTGTTTTTTTATTTTTAAAAATATTATATAATATTAAAAAGTGGTATTTAACTAAAAATACATTTTACTTTCTATAATTACCACTTCTTGACCCGCATCGCTGCATGTGCTTGTTCAACAAATAACAATTATTGTTACAAAAAAAATTATAATCGGTTCCCTATTTCTCATCTTGACCATCATTAATTTATATATATATATATAGAGAGAAGAGAGAGAGAGAGGAGTGTTCACGAGTCGGTTTGTTTCGGTTCAGTTCGAATTTCCTTGTTTTACATTGACCCAAACCAAACCAAACCAATTAAATACGGTTGATCCAGTCCGATTCAATCGGATCAGAAACTCAATAATGTCCATTATGTACCTGTTCGAGAAAAAAATGCATGGTTTTGCCTAAAAAATACACTATAACCTGATATAAAAGGCACAAGACATTATGTTTTGTTGCTTCAAACTTGCACCAACCATTCAACCATTGTCAAGAAAAAATAACACGAAAATTGCTAATTAAGTGTCATAATAACATTCAACCATTCTTCAACCAACATAACCTATTCAACCAATTTCAAGCATAATTTGCATAAATAACATTCAACCATGAAAATTACAAACCATCATAAGTGCATAACACATTAACAATCAAGTATCATAACATAACCAAATTACTAATTAAAGATCATAGAAAAATTAGTCCTCAAATAGCTTGATATCATGAAAATCATAAACATCTCCAGCCATTCTTCAAGACTTCAAGAGCAGTTCTAGTAGACTAGTCCGATAGCATCCTGCCAGCCTCTCCACCTCCACCGCCACCAGATGTAGATAGAGACAATCCAGACAACTCTACAAATAGAAACATAAACATTAACATTGTAAAATTTAAATAAACTAATTAAATAAATGATCAAATTAAAGAGTTAAAATTAAAATATAACTTTTATATCTATTTCATCTTTTGCACTTATCAAACTCAACATGTAGATCCATTACCTTAGGAGGATTCCTTAGCCAATTTTGCAGTGTTGTCAGGATCGCGATCTAGATCATAAGATCGGACGATCTTACAATCTTGTTGGAGGTCTCCGAGTCAGATCGCATGTAGGATCGCGAATTGGTAGGATCGCAGTGAGATCGCCGATCTAGCTCGTGAGATCGTGGGATCGTGCGATTTTTCCGATCCCAGTTGCTCGAAAATCCGGGTCGGGTTTTGTGACCAAGTTCGCAAAAAATGGATTCGAACTTCATTCTTAATCTCTTTGAGCCGTTTCTATCAGTGGGAACCCTAAACATTTGAGATTGAGACTCATTTCTCTCTTCCTCTCATCCTCACTGCCCTCTCTTCCTTCTCATCCTCACTGCGCGTTCGTCTTCCAGCCTTGGATGTTCTTCGCGCTGCACGAGTTCGTCCAGCCGAGCTTCCAACTGCACGCGTTTCTGGTTCGTTCTGTTGTGGTACCAGTCCATAACGATCAAAGTCGAATCGTGACCCTATTAATGAAGCAAATTCAATGAAGCAACAACTGGTACCATAGAGAAGCGGCCATAAACTGGATAATCTTGACCAATTTGAAAGATCATTTAATGTAGTTGAAATAACTGAATTTTGGGTTGTTCGATCAAGTAAGGGAAACTCAATGGAATTCATAATTGTCTCAATGTTTTTTTTTAATTGTCTAAATATTCAAGAATTAAGACCATTCTAATGCCCCCTTTCGCCATGCATAAACTGAACCAACAATTAGTATAAGCACGAAGATCAAAGCTTCTATAAATACGGATACCCCCAATACATCGAAACTCATTGCCCATGGATAAAGAAAAATCGTTTCAACATCAAAAACAACAAAAACTAGAGCAAACATATAATAACGGATTTGAAATTGTAATCAAGCATCGCCCATTGGTTCTATTCCCGATTCATAACTAGAAAGTTTCTCTGGCCCTTTGCTAATTGGGGCTAAAATTCCAGAAATGAGAAATGCCAAAATCGGAATAAGGCTCGATATTATTAGAAATCCCCAAAAAATATCATATTCGTAAAGCAAAAACATAAATGTACTCCTATGAATGTGGAAAATATACCAGATTAGTATTAATTCTTAGTTGATTTGAATTTCAATTTTTCAATTATTATAATATTCATTAATCTACTTAATAATATAAATCTATTAAATAATAATATAAGTATATTATAAATTAATGAATATTAACCTAACCTAAATAAAAATGCTTTCTATAAAATTTAAATCATTTCTAAAAAAATTTAGACAAGTATCAAGTATACTAATATTAATATTCTCAAATATGAATATATTCTAATAGAAATTTAGAAATTTTAAAATTACTAATAAAAGTATTTATTCATTTATTAAAAGTATTTGTATTACTAAATATTCTATACATATTAATAATGAGAAACATTATATACTAAATCTTAGTAATATCCGTAGGAATATTAGGGCTATACGGACTCGAACCGTAGACCTTCTCGGTAAAACAGATCAAACTGATTTTTATCAAAATGATTTGAATTGTTTTAAAGACCCAACGTGCAGTTTTTTTGCATTGGGCTTTTTCATTAACTGATAGAAATATCAATTAGTCTACCATCTTTTTTCTTGACAGAAAGAATAAAGAGATGACTCCCTGTACTCGAATTTATTATTTGTATTACAATCTAAGTGCACTACCAAAGTCTTTCAAAGAAGAAGGGTTATACTTACGTAGGTCTGCTTCTGGCCTGGATCAACTTAAGTTAAATGGACTCTCTATCAACCCACTTAAATTAAAATATGAAAAGGAAATGAAACTTCATACACCTTAAAGTTCATAAGATAGGAAGAAAGAGAATTTTTTTTGAGGTCCCTATACTCATTATGCCTAGTATTGAATATATTGGGTATTGACCTTATCAATATCTCAAATCAATGATGGATTCTATTTAATATTAAAACCCCTTTGTCAGGCTATTGTTCTCTTGTTTTGTTACCTAAAATAGAGTAAGACATTGATTTCTCAATAAGATCAACTCTTTTGATTACATGATGGACTTCTATGAAAAAACATTGGCGCGCGTGTAAACGAGGTGCTCTACCTAACTGAGCTATAGCCCTTGTGCTTATGATACATATTTTATCATATTAGGTAGAGAAATTCTTGTCAAGATGAATATTACATGATCCAATCTCTTTGATATTGCGTTGGTATTGCTTATAAGTAATATTACATCTATAATCCATTGATTTGATAGATAGTTGCCTTTTTTTCTATTTGGGATGATAAATAACCTACTTAACTCAGTGGTTAGAGTGTTGCTTTCATACGGCATGAGTCATTGGTTCAAATCCAATAGTAGGTACTGAAAAGGTATAGCTAGAACTTATTAGATACCAAAATCAAAGGTATCTAATAAGTTTTCGACTCACCTCTTTTTATTTATTGTAATTTTCTATCTTTTCCTACTCTTTTATTTCAGTTTTGGTCTTTTTTTTTACTTTTTTTCTTATTTTCAATTTTTAATTATTCGGCAGCACCTATTATGAAATCATATTGATAGCCTCTACTCGTGTTCTAGCTCGTCTGAGAGTTAGATTTGCCTTAATTATTTCTCTCTTGCCCTTAGCCTTATTCAAGTTAGCTTCTGCTATTTCAAGAGTTTGTTGTGCTTCTTGTGGATCAATATCACTACCCTTCTCTGCATCAGTACACAAAGATTTAAAGTCTTTTCTTCAATTTGCTCTCCATTTCTAAGTTCATAGCCTTCGCAGTAGCTTCATCGATATTACCTACCAAATAAAAGGCTTGTTCGGGAAGACCATCTAATTCTCCAGAAAGAATCAATTTAAACCCTCTAATTGTTTCTGCTAAACCAACATATTTCCCTGGCGAACCGGTAAATACTTCTGCTTTGAAGAAAGGCTGTGATAAGAAACGCTCAATTTTTCGTGCTCTTGCTACGGTCAAGCGATCCTCTTCGGATAATTCGTCCAAGCCAAGGATAGCTATGATGTACTGAAGTTTTTTGTAACGTTGTAAAGTTTGTTTAACTCTTTGCGCAGTTTCATAATGTTCTTCACCAACGATCCGAGGTTGGAGCATAGTTGACGTTGAATCTAAAGGATCTACTGCTGGATAGATACCTTTGGCAGCTAATCCTCTTGATAGTACAGTAGTAGCATCTAAATGTGCAAATGTTATGGCAGGAGCAGGATCGGTCAAATCGTCTGCAGGTACATAAACTGCTTGAATAGAAGTTATGGACCCTTCTTCTTTTCCTGCTGGCTGCTACTGTTTGCCTTCTGTTCTGGGTTGCTGCTGTTCTGCTCCTCTGTTTTGAGTTGTTGTGTTCTTGTTCCGAGTCTGAAGGGTCCTGTTTTGTTATTTTTTCCCTGTTGGGCTGTTGTGTTTTTGGCTAAACAATGACAACTGAGCAAGGTGATAATGGCCCTAATGGGACTGGGGCGAATTAAGGCATGTTTTTTATGTATTTGACTAATTAAGACATGTTTTGTATGTTATGATTATGAAATTTCAGTTTTAAGCGTGTTTAAATGTTGTCATTTATAGGTTTTTTTTCATAATTTTTGTGCATATATATGTTTTAGTATAATTTTTCATTTTGGTAGGATCTTAGTAGGATCTTACGATCCTTGTTACGATCCTACGTTTATACGATCTTGCTACCCCTCCCGATCCTGCGTAGGATCTTGATCCTGACAACATTGCAATTTTGTGTACAAACCAAAGATTCAACCGTAGTGGGATTCAAGGAACTCTGAAATGGGTCAAGAACTTGACCTCCAGTACTAAATACACTCTCAGAAGATACTGTGGACACTGGAATAGTCAATATATCCTTAGCCTTGCAAGAAAGAATATAAATCAGATGGACATAGTTGGTTGTGTAAAATGCATGACCCGATTATTTTTAATTTTAATAATTTGGTTTTTAAAATTGGTCATGAATATGGTTATGAATTGGGTTGGTATAACCGATTATTTTGCATAAGCCTCGTGTTGAATGTGTCATATTTTGTAAAATATTTTAGGTTAAGAAAATAATTGATATATATGAGGATATGTTATGTAAGTAACAATTACAAACCAATCCTCTTAAAATTGTCAAAGATTAGGGTTGGCGATGAGGAAAATTTTGTTTGTATTCATGGCATCGGCAAAAAACCACCATTTATTTGGAGGAACATACCACATGAAAAATACTTAACATGGGAGTAGTGGTCTCAGTACGCTATGTGGTGATGGTTGAGAGCATGTAACTATTGCCTAGAACATCCATGAACAACTCCATGGTCACTCTTGTAGCAACCATTGTCTTTGCTCCATTATCCAATTACCAACCCCACCCCATAACCGCAGCCAGTAACATAACATCTAGAACCAATAACATTTGTACAATCGTTGCAAAACAACACAAACCTAGTAGACCCAAGTGTTAGGGAATAAAAAGTTCACCTAAAATTAAAGGATAAGAGAGTATGAAAATAAATAGGTGAAACCACAAGGCAAGTATATCTCGTTATAGTATATTTTTGTTCGAATAGTAAACAAAATAATAAGAAAATAAAAAGAATATAACTACTTTTCCCCTATCAATGTTAATCACCTACTCTATTATGGTAACACCAACTCCCATTGCATATCCCACTAAGTTACTAATAGTTCACTCTCCGACTCTCTTTAGTTAAGCCCACTAACATGAGTTCCCTAGCTAGAAACTCATAAAGAACGAGTAGGGTGCTAAATTAATCCCTTAGTCTTAGCTAACTAGAAATAAAAGACTAGATGCAACATGATAAATATTCAAATAACTCATACCGATTATACTATAAATGGTCTATCGTTGCAGTATAAGTTCTGAGAAATAAATTAAGTAAAGGGTGACCAAACCTTAATAGGAATTATGAATAACAGATATAACACTAATTGACATAAAGTAAATAAACTATTATATTTAAATAAAATAATAACAAATTAACTAAAAAAAACCATGTTAACCCTAGTTAAGGGTTTATCTAGACATAATTAAAATAACAAAGACAATCTGTAAACGAAAATGAGATCAGATATCTTCATCCTCTTTCTCTTGATTGACTTCTTCCTAGTGACCAACAGCTCCCACTATAGAAAAATTGCTTCTAGATGTTTGATTCTCTTAGGGGATGTTTGTGAGTTGAATTTTGGAGGGGAAGGGAGGGAAGGGTTAATTGGAAGTCCTTTCCCCCTTTATGTTTGTGAGTTTGAGTATTTTACAAAGTCTTTCCCTCCTCTTCTTCCCCTCCCTTCTCCCTTCTCCCTTCAATCCTTTCCTTTTCCTCCTCCCTAAACTCACAAACATACCCTAGAGAATCTCCTACTTTGCTATCCTATGATCATTTGTTGGTACTGTGCAGGCTCTCACCAGGAGAACTTGATCTTTAATGCTTTACTTCAAGTGTTGTATTTATAATTGAAGGTAATTTGGAAATTAAGTAATTACTTGACAAATTCTAGGTGTTTAACGTCAATAACCTTCAGTAACGAATTCTTGTTAGTATTCTTTAGCAACAATCTCTAATATCTATAATTATCTTAACTTAGTATTGAATACGTTTTCGAACTTTTAATATGTTAATCCGACTAAAACAAATGCTTCAAAACGAATTTGATCCTTAAGAAAAAATACTTGTAAAATCCACGCCTAGAATTATACTTCAGAAAACTTGTCAAGTAATTAAAATATGCTATGATGTAAGATTTACTCAATCTAAAATGTGAGGCAATGACACGCCAGGAGGGCTGTCTTGAAATTATTAAAAATTTAAGAATGGTTTATACGAACTCTTTAAGAAATTAAATCATGCAATATAAAACCATTTAAACTTAAACTCAGACAAACTAACGAGTGAATAAGTTGAATTAAGTTTAGTGTAGTTAACTGAACTCTGCTTAGGTGTAAGCATCTTTGCAATTTAACTGCCTTATACTTCAGTCATAAGCACTTAAAACAAGACGCTACTCATTGCAAGGAGTTACTCTGAATTGTTACAGACAGGAGTGAACAAATAGAACCGGGAAAAATCTGGAAAAAATCGCATTACAAGATGCCTCAATTCTTAACCTAACAAAATGATCTGTTCGTGTCTTTGACAAAATTATATATACAAAAAGTGGATCATGATAAACTAATGCAACTTAAAATTTTCGAAACCAAATGTGAAGTTCAAAAGCCCAACCTTATATTATGTCTAAATTATAGACGTTTCAGCTTCCCAATCATTCATCAACCTGAATACCAGACATAGGCACCTCAGAGTTGGCTTGTTCATCATCATCCTCACTCTTGCTCCCATCAGCATCCATTGCGGCTTCCTTCTGGAAGTAATCAACTTTGAAGTCATAATCATCATTCATGGGATCCGATGAAACTTTGTTAGCCTTTTTCCTTTTCTTCTTCTCTGCACGCCTAATCTTTGGATTAAGTATACCATCTGCTGCATATAATTTTTCATTTTGTCTAATAGCTGCACTGTTCCCCTTATTCTTGCTAGCATCATCATCATATTCCATAGATTCATCAACATCATTGTCAGCCATGTTTTCAGGACCTTCATCTTGTTTGACGGTTTAATTTGTGTGTCATCCTATAAAAACATAGTTTGTTAGAGGAGATAAGATGGTTTAATTAATAAAATGAAAAGACTCAAACTACGAGTTTGTGAATAAGATGAATACTAGCCAATTTCCAAGACAATTTCTCCAACTTAATGTTTTAAAAACAGCAACATCAAGAACAGACCTCTAACATCGTCTCATCAAGGTTGAGAGGGCAACTTGAAGGAACTTCAACAGGATCAAAGTCATCAGCAGATTTAAGGGCCCCAATAAATGAAGTTTCACTATTGTAGACTTCATCAATGTTAAACTCTTTAGAGAACTCTGAAACTATCTTGGCCTCCGAAGGTTCCCCTTGATCCCTAACTGGGGGCATTGTATAATATGGAATTTTACCTGAAACATGCAAGTAGACATTTCTCTTAATTTGGTAAAGCATCAAGCTCTTCCTAATTTTTAACTTCAAAGAAACATGTTTCAGGTTCTCTCTGTTAATGCTTTTTTAACAAACATATGTGTATACCTTCATTCCAATCATGAAGAATGATTCTTGCAGTAGCTTCAATGTCAACTATTCCGCCCTTCTTGAGCTTGCCCCTAACTGAAGCAACCTTCTGTAGGAAGTCATCAACTGAATCAAAACTTGGAATCTTGTAAAGAGTTACCAGCACCCTGGCTGGACAGAGCTTGAGGATTTCCTTAACTGCATGTCCAATAAAAAAAAAGAATTAGATTTTCCTATAAAAGTAAAGATCTCAAAATTAAGATTCTCAAATACAAAAACTGTTAGGTGCAAAAACTTTAAAGAACTTGAGAGTTGACTTGAATAAATTGAACTTTAATATCAAGAAAAAGAAACATGCAACCGAACATTTTACACTTAAAAACAAGATAAATTGGTATCGAAACATTGTGAAGATTCAATGGTACAATTATAGAAAAATCTCATGTTCCAGTTCAAACAACTACCAATTGCATTATTTAATATTTAACATAACTCAATATTTTAAACTTTCTTGGTCCGGGACCACAAGTAGCCTCCACACAAGGCAATCATGCTCGAGTTGAGTAGGACTATTAGGCGCAACAAGGCTCTCCCTTCGAGTATTTAACAATTAACACATACATACCCAGAACTCGAATTCATAACCACTAGTTAAGCTGGATCAACCCTTCTCTACTCATCCATATGCTTAGTGTACTTTATTAATCTATTTTATAACTAGTGTAAGAGACGAGAATTAATGAAATGAAAGAGTATTTTCATCACCGACATTCTGACCCTTGCAAGAGAACTACATATCACAATTTACAACCTAGAAACCCTGTGGCTAAAATAACAAAGCTTTGTTCATTCCCACTCATTGGGGTTGAAGTGATGTTATATGCTATGTTGAAAACCAAACCCTAGAATCAAGACTTGGCTTGACTTACTTCGGGTCATGTTCTAAAACAAACAAAGCATGTCACCCGGGTTTGGATTCCCCAAAATACAAAAGCCTAATAAGCCAACTTTAAACTGAATAGTGTAATACATTTAACATTAAACAAGCTAAAATACAAAGTTTGTTTTGGGAGAGATTATAAAACAAGTTGAAATATAAAGACCACAGTTGAAATATTGCAATATAATTGAAACCTAAAGATAAACTGGATGATAGTGAAAGATAGAGAAAATAAATGAGCCACATAAACACAGTAGGGTGAAATAACAATTATACATTATCACTTTTATTCCTAGAAGAAAGGGCACCTTCTGCTCTAGAAGATAACCAGAATATAGCATAAGCAAAAGTAAATGATAGAGATGTATCACACTAAAATTCAAGTTAAAATTGCAGGAATTACTAAAGAATCATGGAAAAATGTCAAATCTATCACCAACCTTACATTAAAAGAATATTGGTATTCTAGGGTCTACGTTGTTAAAATTTGAAGTTTTTTTATTATTGAAAAGGAAATTCTGTTTGAAATTGAGAGAATGGAGAGATATACAGAGGATAAGAGATCCACCAAACAGAAAATCAACCATGTACTATGGGCAGACAGCAACTCCCAAAAACAGCCATGAACAGAACACTAAAGAAAAGCAACAAACAATCTTATCCTATTGCAAGTTTAAGGACAATGAGACACCCTAGACATACAGGCATTCTGTCCAGCCAAATGCACCAAAGATAAGCACAAACTTCATACTGCCCTATTTGAAAAGTGTGTTTCTTCGCCGTTGAAAGTTCAATATCTTCACTGTTTTATTTAACATAAATTCAAATAAAGATTCAACCATCCATTCTGCATCACTCCAATATAAAGAGCTACATAAGCACAGATTAATTAACAAGGGAAGAAATGCCTTTAAATACCTGGGCTAATTGGATCATTTAACTTTTCAATTCTCTTGCAATTTTTTAATGCAATCGAAGCATTATTTTCTTGAGACTTCAACATAACAACACCAGGGCAATCGAGCAACTTAACATTTTTGTCCAATTGAACCTCTTGCATTGATCTTGTTAGCCCAGGAGTAGCACCAACATTGACAACATGGCATCTCTTTAAGCTATTAATAAGACTACTCTTACCAACGTTTGGCAAGCCAATCAAACCCACAGTGATTGACTTCTTGATCTGTCAAGACAAGGATGCAAAATAAATGAAGATTGTCAATGAATGATCTATAATCAAATAGGCAATCATAGAAATAACAAAACAATATACAGATAAGCACCATAGATTATAAGACAAGAAGATAAAAGAACTAGGGGAAAGAAAATACTCAGTCAAATGCAAAATCCCCAATGGATAGCAATAACACCACATGAAGAGGCATACTACAGCATACCCTTCCAACTTAAAAGCTTATAACGTAGTTTAGCTACACAATCAAACTTATAGTATTAATAAGAACATATAGCATATACTATATTTCTATTGGAAGCACAGCCTCCTCAGAAGTTTCTAGCTCTTTAACTTGGATTGGAAGTGAGCAATAATTAGATAGTAATAATAACTGTAAATATGCACAATATCTATTTTCAAAAGCTTTAGATTTTATAATTGTTTGATGCACAAGAGTATCATGCCCATGACTTCATGCTTGTTTACTTTTCCACTAGAGGGATCCTAAGAAAAATGAGAGCAAAATGAGAGTTAGATAAATTAGCATGACATGAAAATGATACAAGAAACATTGAGAATAGAGAAGTCTAAGATACATATTCATCCAGCCTGGGATGCATGGGAATGCCTATATTACTGTCATACCCATATTAGAGATGTATCCTATACGTATGTGTGTAAGGCACTCAAATTAAGTGCATAGTTCCCAACTGCAAACATAGCGCTCTCCAAATTTCAATTCTATCTTGACCAGAAATCCCCCCCCCCAAAGAAAAACCCAATACTCCATGAAAGCAGCCATAAGCATTACACTAAAGGGAAGTCAAAAATCTTTATCTTACATCAAGCTACAACTCCGCTTAACAAGTACTTCAAGTTCTGCACTAAATTTCATTATGACATTGTAATTTTACAAACCGCTATTACTCCTGAACCACAAAAGGAAAAAGTAAACTATATACCACAACCAAAAAACACTAGCAAATCACCATGAGTAAAATACAAATTTAGATGAGACAAATGGTATGTCAACACAGACAAAGTGATGAACACATGAACGTGAACACAGAAAATAAAGGAAAGGGGAAGAAAAGCTTAAACAACTCTCCTATGATCTTCATTGAACAGTCAACATTAAAAGGAAAAACTCTACTCAGAGAAATAATATCTTTCTTCCAAATAACTTTTACCTCATGACTTCTTGAGTAATTCTTCAACAATTTGAGGAGAGTATCAGCTCCGAGACAATCACTTAACTGCAAAACATTACTTGATTTGGCTGCTTTAGAAGATTTCCACCCTAGGTTTGATCTTTGTTGTTGTGTGCTGCACTTGAAAGCCACAGTAGGTAATTCTTCTCTAAGGTACTTGAGCCACTTCTCTACAGCTTCTCGAGGGACAAGATCTAAGGTAGGAGCACAAATGATTAGCAATGCAAAAACAAATATTCCTAAGAAAAAAAGGGAGACATAAAGGTGATGAGAGAAGTTACCAATTTTATTCAAAAGCAATACAAGATGTTTATCAGGTCCCATTTTCATCACCATCTTTTCTATATCAACACAACGGGTACCCAAGGGATCCCGAGCATCAAGCACCTCCAGTAAGACATCAGAGGCTTCAATGACCTTCACCAAATCCTTGTAAAAGGCCCTATCTGAGTTATCTGTGGTAAAAGAAGACATAATAATACAATGAACATAAGAAAATCAATTAACAGAGGCAGAAAATTATTTGTCCCAACTAAATTTTCAGCCAATTAAAAAAAATACCTCTGTTCTTCCCAACAGTAGTAAAATCATTACTGTCTTTGGAGAATCCTTTTCAACCAATTTGGAGTTATCATCATCCTCTAGCAAACCTAATTTCCTTTTTCGAGCCTGAAACAAGAGTTGGACATTGTAAAGTTTCAAATTATAAGAAAAATGGAAATCATTACAGCTGCATACAAACTATAAAGAAATTCTAAATTTTGATATTTCCCCTAATGTCTGGCATAACACAGAATTCACATGTCTTTGAGATCACTGGAGTGTGACAAAACCACAAAAGAACAGTGTGGTTTAGTGTATCTATACTATCTAATAATCTATAGATATAAATCCTATAGTTCTAGTAAATTATTATCTTGACAAGCAACACAGCTGACAAGTTAAGAGAGAAACTATGGGACAGAGGATTTTTGGAAGGAAAGAAGAAAGTGTAATTTTTCATTTCATGTAAAACATTTCTAATTTAACTTTTTTATAATAAAAATAATAAAATGATAGATTTTCATGAAATCCTCCAATCGTCTACTGATTTTGATGCTATATAACTCTCCCAATTTAAAAATTAAAACTTTACCCTACCTTCCCTCTGCCTCCAAACCCTCCATACAAATGCACCCGAAGAGTTCATACAATAAGGAATAAAAGAAAGTACACATATACATAAATGTCTAATGTTGTAATCAAACCTAAGATCCACAAAAACTTTGTCTACAGAAATACTACTTCAAAGAGAGATTTCCAATTATTCCTCTTGTCTTTAATTTTTACAAACCATAACAAATCACAATCAATTATATTTCTTTTTCCTTTGAAAAAAAACGGAGGAATGGACATTTAACAAAGGGGGAGGAAACGAAAGATTACCCTTTCCTTGCGCTCAGCTTTCTTTTGCTCCAATTCCTGAATAGCACGCGCTCTACGGGCTTCAAGGGCCTTCAGCTCCTGTTCCTTGAAGGGCCAATCATTGGGGATACCAGGATCCTTCTCAACCTTCTTTTTACCACTCAAAGCAAGCTTTTTCGCTTCTTTGGCCTTCTTCCTATTATGCTCTTTCACTTCCTTATGATCTTATATTTCTTTTTCAACGAAACCCTCTTACTCTTACTCTCTGTAAACCAACAATCCCATCAAATAATAAAAAAGAATAATGGAGTTTAGTTAGAAACGAAATGAGAAACAAGTTCACTTACTCTTGCTCTTCTTCACCATTTTCGGTTTGTTCTGATAGGAAGAGAAGAGTATTAAGTACTATCCAATTAATGAAAGGAAATCGTTACACAAACTGAACGAATGCATCGTATGAAGAAGCTTTTACCTAATTCCGAAGCAGAGAAGCGTTGAAGATGAAACAGTGGCAAAACCCTGAAGTCTCTCGGAGCTTCGGCTGCTGCTACTACGTCTTATTATGGTTTAGGGTTTAATGTGAGCGCTTGTTGGTCAAGTATATAATAAAATAAAGGGTCAATCTAATATACACAAGTGATTTCACTTGTGTAACTTTACCCAAGTAAATTTGACCTGGTATAACAGGTTGTATTTAATTTAAATTTTAGATCCTTCTAGTTTTCTAATTTACCATACGAATCCTCCAAGCAAAAGAGTTGCACATATTGTTCTGTAACCACTGTGCTGGAAATGGAGATTCCACCACCACTAATATTCGTCTCCTTCCTTGATGCACATCTTATTCTCTTGCCATTAACCATCAAACACCAGCCACTAAATAAATCTTGACTCCACCACAAAGCCATCAACACCAGCCACCATAACAACCACAATAACACCCAAAGCCCCCCCACCATTCATGTAACCCATACCACCGATCAGCCAATCAGCCCTCATTGTCCCAAATTTGCAGCCATCATCGTCTCAGAAATGCAATGTCCCACCTCTATCTCAACACAAGCAATCACGAAAAATGAAAAGCTTTAACCCAAAAAAAACCAAGAAAACAAAAGAAAATAGACGACATCAAAATCTTTTCTTCATCACCATTACAATCAACCACCCAAATTATAGACCAGTAAAACACCTTGTGACCCACCATCCGTCTCCGCCTGTTCGCACCATAGTCTTTGCCGGAAACGACCCAAAACCTCGAAGCGACCACCGCATTTCCCTGAACCGCTACCCCCTCGCCTCGCACAGTCGCACGTCCTCAACCTCGCCACTCCTCCTTGTCGTGTTGTTCTGTAGTCCAGAATCAAGGGCTGTGTTGCGAATTGATAACAAATGAGATAAAAAACCATTTGAGAAGGTAGTTGGTGTCACCTGTGGTGTATGATCTGGACCATTCATTTTTATTATTATTAAATCAATGGTTTATAATTATTTATGTAAGTTTACACAAATTTTGTATTTGTCTATATTATACAAACCCTAAAATAAATAATAAATCATTCTAAAAATGGCCTTCTACTTTATTTTACATGTTTCTTTAACAAAGTCTTGAAAAATTTGAGATCCATCCCATTAATTTGGAAAATAAAAATATATTTAATTTATTCATTTTTAAGACTAAATTAATATTTAAAAATCATTCAATGACTAAAGTGAATAATTTTTCATTTTTCAAGAACTAATTAAATAAATTTTTATTTTATTTTTCGGTACGAAAATGTAATTTTCTTTTCGTTGATTTCTATTTTTCATTCTTTGTATATTTTTTTTTCTATTTCTAAAATCTACGTAAAATTTCTTCTATTTTATAAGAATATTAACATGAACTTTTAAACCTTTACTTTTTTTATGTAAAATTGGCAAAAGTAATCTTAATTTTGATTTTTAACACATTATCAAAACTCCCTTTTTATTTTTTGGTCCAACTCCCTTTCCATTTGAAATATTACATCTCAAATTAAGATATTAAATATTTAAATGATAAAAATATTAAATAATATTAGAATTGCATAAGAAAATAAACAATACTAATTCCGTATGTTCATGATTATAACTTATAAACTCTCTAAAAATTAATTATAATGAAAAATCAATAAGAACTTACTTACCGAATTATTAAATAAAAAATTCACATTCTACCAGCTCATAACTTAATAAAATAAATTTTTATTGAATTTTAGATTAGTAAAAAAACAATTTAACATTGTTCATCATCACCCATGACTCCCCGATGCACCTTGGGTTGAAGGTAGTTCTTGAGAACATGGTCATATAGCCATATCCAAAGCAATAGTTAATATACAATCCTTCATATTCAATCTTATGTCATGCACCTTGTAAACAAAATTTTCCCACAAACGATTTGTTCAATTAATTTCTACATAAACATGTGAAATCTCTTGCGCTCAGTATTACTATCCACCTTAACTAGTTTTTCTTCAAGGAACCAAGTCCAATAAGACATTTTCAGAGAGTATAAGTAATATTTAATTTATGAAAATGGATCCAAACTAGGGTTTTGTCTACCATATCTTTTGATGAAATGAAATCATGAGTCCACGTAGAAATTGCTAAATAGTGATCAAATATCATTCAAGATACCACGTTAAAAATTTGGAATCACCTTTCAATTTTTACAAAGTTTCCAATTGGCACACATGATTTGGCACCCCACCCTCCCTCCAAGAAGTTTTATCATCAACACTTCCTTCTAAGAGCATCCACAATGGAGCAACTCGATTTGGGGGCTTTCAATATGACCTCGATTCGACGCATCAGCATTGTGTCCAATACAAGCACCCAAACCTTTATGTCGACAAAGAGCAATTCTCTTAGAGCTTCCAAAGGCCCCACCAAAAACTTACAATCATTATATTTTATTATGAACTATTTAGTAATTTATGAATAATGTTTTTATAGCAAGCTGAAATTTGGCATAACCTGAATTGATCTTTTGCCATCGTATTTTAGTTGTGACCAATCTTTCTTCTTCACATGTTGTGCACGATATTTATTGTAATTATCTTTAATGTTTGCACAAAAAAGTTGACTTTTTTTGTTTACCCCACACAATTGGATTCTTCAAAACATTTAGCTATGCATCGATGAGATTTCATCTTCCTTTGCAGAGAAACGTGATCTTGTTGTCTTTTCATATGCTTCTTCTCTTCTTCTTCTACTCCCTCTTCACTGTCTACAATATTTTCCGACTCAACTTGGGTAGTAAATGGTGGAATTTGAGACTCGGACGCGAAGCCGGATAGTGTGTCGTGCTCTCTTTCATTACGTTGGTCGCCACTAGTATCCATTGAAGACCCTTGATACATGGATGAGTTAATTGGTGGTGATTGATACATATGAAACTGATAGATGAAATGGGAGTGTAGGATATTGAAAATTAGCCATATTGGGAATATTTTCTGGGTTGGGTAAATCGGGAGAATTTTGAAAATTTGGATTTATGGATTGTTGATAATTTGATATCAAATTAAACCATGGATTTTGGTTTGAATCCATTGAAAGAAAAGTTGAGAAATTTTTTAGAGTGATAGAGAGAAGTTTGAGATGTTTAGTTGTGTAATTTTTCTTTTGAACAACCCCTATTTATATACAAAGGTAAGAAAATAAATAAATAATCGTTGCATTGGTAAAATACAAAGTAATATTTTTTATTATATTTTTATTGCTTTTTGGGCGTTGTTTTAGCAAGCAATAAACGTCCATGAAGCAATCAGTCAAATTCCCCTGCAACGCCAAACAATAATTGAAGCACTGATACATGTTGCTTCCTTGGCAGGCGTTAATGATGCTCTAAAGAACACATAATCTTATAAAAAAAACATCTTTCCTTTAACTAAATCATTAGGAGAAGTCAACTCTCTTCCCACATTAACCTTTTTCAATCCTTGGACAATAAGATCTCTTTCTGTGATTTATTCTCATTCCACATCCAACGAGGCCATCCTTGAATGAAAGCTAGGATTCTTCTTGTGAACCTGAGATCAAACTCCCTAGCTTTAGAGGTTTATCTTGTGCTCACACAAAGTTTTCTTAAGGACCAAAGAAAACCATGCCCTCCATGTTCTCCTATTTTAAATGATTTAAGTCTCTTAGAAATTAATGTGCACTTACAAAATAATAAATTATAATTATTAATAAAAAACATTAAAATTTTTACAACTTCCATAATTCATTATACGTATTTTACTATAATTATAGTCGCTATTAATTTTCAATTTATTTTTTAATTACCTTATTTATATTAATGGAGTTACCACATAACATGTGGATTAACCAGTAAGGGGTTGTTCCAACTTAACCAGTGGTCTCGAGTCCGAGTCCGAGTCATTGCTATGCAATTGCGTTAAATACTTGACTCGAGTAGGATTGTCTCCCGTAGAGAATATATGTAGAGGATACATATGGTCTTGAATAAAAAAAAATTATATTAGCGGAGTCAAATCTCACCTTAAAATATTTGTATAGTAAAATAGTTATACTAAAAAAAATTACTACATTTGTCTCATTTATAAAAAATCATAGAACTAAATCATCAAGATAAAGAAAAATATATTGGAATATGTTAATAATAATTAACAATGACATAAATGTTAATTTTATTCCATAAATACGTTTAGTATTAAATGATTAAATGAGTGAATAACTCATTAACCATTCACAATAAATTAAGGAAATATAAGCCATGTCCGATGTGGTTGCGAGTTTTAAGTTTTTTATTTTAAAAAAAGTTTTGAATCAAATTTTTACAATTCAAAACAAAAAATTGAATTTCTTTTTATGATTTTCAAAATACCTGTTTTGAAAATTATAAAAAGAAATTTTCCAATTTTGATTTTTATTTATAAATCTTGATTTAAAATGTTTAAAAATAAATAACTTAAAACTCACCACCACTTCGAATAAGGCCTGATGAAGGTCAAAGGATATGGCCATTTTGCCTATTTTTTATCAGAAAAATAGATAGAGAATTTAATGCCCAAAAACTTGGCATGCTATCATGGCTTTCTGCCACTTCCATTTACAACAAGAACATAATTCAAAATCATCACCTGTATTACATATCATTATCATAATCTTCATCATCAGTATCCTCATCGTTATTGGAATAATATACATCATCATCACCATCACCATCACCATCATCATCAATTTCAGGATCAGCAGTTTCTGTTTCACAATTGACATCAAGAACATTATGGGAGGTCCAATCAGGAGGAAAGGTCTTTTGTAGGGCTTCTGTTAGCTCTCCTCCTGTCCTCTCAATCTTGCGTAAACATCTTGACCAGTGGACCGCAGTTCCCATGTCAACAGTCATCTCAGATTCTATCATCTCTCTACATATAGACAACAGACCACTATAAACGTATGATTGAGCAAAGGTGGCTCTCGACAGCAAAGATGTCATAAGACAATGGTACACTGCCTTGTCTGGTTTCAATCCAGCCTGTTTCATTTCTTCAAAACACCTCAAAGCCTTCTCTGGAAAAGAAGCACGTGCCCAACCATGTATTAGAGTGGTGTAGGTTTTGAGGTTTGGTTTTATACCAGACACTTCCATTTCTTCGATAATCTGTGTGGCATTCTGGCAGGGTAAAAAACAATCTGATTAACAGGTGATATAAATAAATTACATCAATTTGACAAATATTTAAAAATCTACTATTCAAAATCATGCTTTGAGGAGGTTTAACACACCAGCAGTAAAATGAGGATTATCAGAAACACAAACCCAAAAAGACCTTCTGTGAAAGCGTGCAGAAAGAATTGAAATGAGGTGCATAACAAGCGATGTTTTCCCACACAACTCATTCTTAAGTTAAAAGACAACAAAGATGCATGAAATGAGACACTTAAACCTTTACTTTCATTCTACTACAAATAATCACAAAATTAATGATAACTTTATTTCTCAACAAATATGATACCTGCATATCCCCAGCCTTACAACAAGCATTTATGAATGAAGTGTAGGTATGGATGTCAGGTTGAACGTTTTCATTTTTCATTTGTTGCATCAGGTCTGCAGCTTCCCAAACATCACCTCTCCGAGCCCAACTAAGAAAGTAAACTAGGTTACTAAAATATAAAGTAGGTTGTAAAGACACTAAAGGACAAAAATATTAGTACAGTATACACACAGGAAAAAAGTAACAGAAAATACAAAATGGCATCATTCAAGAATATATAACCACAAATATAAGTGAAAACTTCAATTTTAATTCTATCAGATGTAAATTGTTATACCCATCAATCAGTATGTTGTAGACAAAAGTGTTTCTTGGAATCTTTCTTGCACTCATTTCTTTTGTGACCGCTAGGGCACTCTGCATTCTGCCTGACTTGCAACATGCCTTCAATAATGCCTCATAAGTATATACATCAATCTCCAGGCCCTCATTCTTCAATATCGTGAAGTACTGAAAGGCCTTTTCAGTATCACCCAGTGAAGCATAACCTTGCATAAGAGTTGTATATGTATGTTCATTTGGGCTTACACCAGCCAGATTCATTTCATCCAATATTCCAACGGCCTTTGCCATCTACAAGAAATGTAACATAATTTACAGAAAGTATTACATGAGTGAATAGATTTACAAGAAATCAACAAGTAATTTTAAAATATAAAAAGTAAAAGCATTTTATTCTGATAAAAAACAAAGGTTTCAACTTTAACATGGGAAGGCGTACTACATTTCAGACAAAGTAATTGAATTAAAGAGAAAAACAGAGAAAAATGCTCTACTCACTACTGACAGAAAGACTACTCACTTCTAACTTGTTAGCAACCACTAGAACACACTTAAATTTCAGTGGTATTAGTGTCTGTCTCATGTTCACACAGACAATGACAGAAACCTACACAGATGTATCTAACTAAAGCAATTGTGTTTACTAAGTCTATAATTTACACAAGTTATGTAGGCTAAACCAATTATAAATCTGGGCAGAGTGGCCCCTCATTCATTGGGAAAGCTACCAGCCCATGCAGGCACATGTGGTGTTGGTTGGCAATGTGGCTCCTGGGCTTTTACAATCAGAAGCCTCCAAGTCAATCAGGAGAGGTTGTGAGCAAATAACCTTGAGGAATGAAGGCTAGTATCAAAAGATACCAGTAAGGATTCACAGTGGAAAACAGGGTTTGGGTCATGGGCCAAGAAAAAAGGAACACGATTTTATCTCTCCAAGATATTGACAGAGGAAAACCTTTTAATCATTGAGACTTTAAACTACTACTATATACATACTGAAACATATTAAAACCAAACAACACCTAATCAGCTATAAGACAAAACTTAGGCACAGTTGCTTATCCCTTCACCCTCAAGGTCTCCAATCAATGATCTGGATATATTGTTATGACAACTCATTTAACCTTGTCAATCACTGAGAAATCTTTTTAACATTTATCATTATTAAAGGTTAGTTTTTTATTTGATGTTTCTGTTATTCTTTCAAGAACACAGCAGTGTTAAAAGCTAACACCAATAAGAAGCAATGGAAGTTAGCAATGCATGTCATAGTTGTGTCATTTTCAACTCCATAGCAATCAATTGAATTGGAAAGCTTCCCAATCTCAAAACTTTAATGAATATTACAAAAAAAAACACTGGATTTCCTTTGCGAAAGCAATTGCATTAACTATCATGTGTCTTTAATTGACTGCATTTAACTCTTTAGCTGTTCAGTTTTCCTTTTTGAAATCAAATAAATAAATAAACATAAAAAAATAAGGAAAAGCAGTAAAAACCAAGTCATGTCATTTCGGTATCTCAATCAACAATTGTTTGTCAACCACGCGTTACCTGACGCTTCTCAATGAGGCCAAGAATAAGAGCATTATATGTGTGTACAGTGGGAATGCAGCCACTCCTCCTCATCATATCAAAAATCTCCAATGCTCTCCTCATCTCTCCAGCTCTTGCAAAACCATGTATAATGGGCAAAAATGTACGTGTTGTAGGTCTATGCCTATCCTTCTGCATTTGTTTCACAATAGAAATGGCACGATCCATATTACCCATCCCACAAAAACCTTTTACAATGTTATTGTAGAGTACTACATCAGGCTTCAAACCATCTTTGGTAACGTCTTCAAAAATGGAGAATGCATTGGCCCAATCTTTCAACTTCAAGAATCCATTGATCAGCATAGAGTAGGTCTTCATGTTATGTTTTATGCCATCCATTTTCATCATTCTGCTAATCTCCAATGCTTTAGAAATTTTTCCTATCTGAAAAGGATGAAGATAAAACTGATGTAGTTAACTAAGTAACTAAAAAATTCACCCCGTTAAGCTAGATTATGTACATCACATGTACCAAGCTCTTTTTTTTTTTTTTTTGGTGGAACCATATATACCAAGTTTTGAACAAATGTGGGGCTTAAATCTTAATTCTTAATAAATCTTGATTCTTAATCTTAAATCTTAATTAACCTTCATATATGGGATTTAAATAATGTTAAGTTTTATTGGTGTGATCTACATATATGAGAAGAACTTTCAATCATATATCTACTAGAAGCCTATATCTGCATGAAAACCAGGCAGTAACTGCTGAGAGAGATAGATGAACCTGATAACATAACTGGTCAAATTAATGTAAAACCTGAAATACGTCTTACCTTGGTGTAAAGATTAATAAGACAACCATAGCTGACAACTGAGGGAGAGAAACCACATTCCTTCACCAAAACAAAGAAATGCTACTGTGTCATTCAGTGTCAAGTGCAAGTAGTACACAAAAGTTTTAGATATCACATTCTAATATAACAAGGTGATGCGAGAAATTCAGAGACTACTATCCTAAGAACCAAGAAGTAATCATGTTATACACTTCATGCATGAAATAACCAAATAATTGCATATTGTTTATTATCTATTTGCTCAAAAATAAATACAAAAATTATAAAATTACTAAAAATCAGCATAGTGGCAATGACAAAATATCCTTTAAATCAACATGGAAATGCAGAAACATAAATGTCATAAATTGGCTCAAAAACAGCTTGAATGAAACCAAGAACAGAGCTAAACAGCCAATGAAACCAAGAACACAGCAACACATACAGGAATGTAGCCAAACAGACCAATCTGATTCGAACAGTGCAAAAAGAGGAAAGGAAATTCAAGTAAGGAGGCAAAAACATAGTAACCCATGTAGGAATAATCTAATCTGTGGCAACCAAAACAATCTGAAGCCGAACAGAGGAAATAATATATCTCACACAGGAACTGAGTCAAACAGACAAGAAAGAAGTCAAACAGAATCAGGGGAATGTGAATAACCAAATACATCACCAAACAAGGAAAACCTTGGGGACAAGTGGCTGAAATGACCAAATGAAGCTGAGGACAGGCAGGAAACGGGGAGGAAGGAAAGCTATAGTAAAGGCGAAAAGAAGCAGAGAAGAAGCTTTACTCTTTCCAAGAGAATTTTACATTAAGTGGAATCTTATGTTAGAAATTTATGTTTAAGTCCTCCTTTGGTCAATGTTCTTCTTATGGAGGGGGACATTTTCATTTTAGAAGATATAGCTGATGACAGCACATAGCACATCAAAACTACAAAGCTAACAACAAAAAGAAAAAAAAACTTATGAACAAGCTATACCTTAAGTCTTTCAAACACGATTAAGCATTTATCTTCATTGCCAATCATTGTATAACCATCCATCATGGTATGATATATGTCAATTGGAGCATCTATCCCTTGTTCTTCCATCTCCCTCACCAAAACTTCAGCTCGATCCATATTGCAAGTTTGACTGTAAAACACATCAGGATATCAAAAACAACAAATAAAATGGGCAGAGGAAGAAAATTAAATAGAAATGACAATCATTTGATTATAAACAAAATAGGGAAACTTTCAGAAACAGAAACCTTAGGGCCGTTTGGGGTGGTTGCGAGTTTTCAATTTTTTGGTTTTCAAAGGATTTCAACTAAGTTTTTACAACTCAAAACTGAAAATTAAAAATCATTTTTGGTGGTTTTCAAAACGTCCATTTTGAAAACCACAAAAAATGGTTTTTAGTTTTCAGTTTTGAGTTGTAAAAACCTGATTGAAATTTTTTGAAAACCAAAAACTGAAAACTCGCAACCACCCAAACGACACCTTAGTAACAACAACGAAGACACAAACATTAACCACACTAGTAATTGACTGAGTGGTCAATGATTAACCAAATATTGATTTAACTAATCAATTGCATGGTAAATGATTTTGTCTTGGTCAACATTGCTACTTAGATAAGTTTTCTTTTTATATTCCCTGCTAAACTATATAAATTTATTTAATATTAAAGATGAAAAATAACAACATAAAGGAAAAAGAAGGAAATGACACAAATACATTTGAAACATAATTTTCCATGCAGTAATATTCTACCTACAACATATGACAATCAAAGTTTTATATCATACATATAATTGATACCATAAAAAAAGTCCGAATGCTCACCAATGTGCATAAATTATGTTCCCATAAATGACTGCATTTAAAGATGAAAGCCTCTCTTTGGCCTCCTTAAACCAGTGATCTGCAGCACTTCCAAAACAGAAAACATGTGTTTCTCTAAGATTCAAAACTGATGCTTCAATCTTCACTCAGTTTAAGAATAGGACCTCAAAATTATTTCCTAAATCAAACTGGACCAAATTTTCATACCAGCACCAGGTAAAAAGACAGAAAACATGTGCATGGGGTTTTAAATATAGGATACCAAAAGAACAAATAAGCAAGTCCAATGTTGATCCAATCACATAAAAGAGAGAGACACCGAAACCAACCATTTCAAACTCAGTAGCAATCTGATGCTAGAAATCCATTCTAGCATTAATTTACTATCAGTTTTGATGATTTAGTTTATTGTTTGGATTCAGCTTGTCAGCTATGTAATACACATAATCTTTTCCTTTGCATGTATACCCAGAGAAATCTTCATTTCCAATTTTCTGTCACCTAGTAAGCTTCTAAGAAAGACTGACTATAGAAACTATCCTTTATAGACTAGATATAAAACCCTAGTACCCTAATCTTTTTTCTAGGCTTGTGACCGACTATTTACGATACGACATTATGGTATCGCTTGATCAATATAATCCACCCCATTAAATTGTTTGTCATTAGACATGATCTATGCCAAGACATTATGGCATCATTTGATCCATGTAACCAACCCCATCTAGTGGAAAAAAAAGCTTCTATCTTAGGTATACATGGTATCAAAGCTTTATAGACAAGCAGTGCAAGTTCAATTCCATCCTCCTACATTCTCAATATATTTCATATTAAAAAGTTTCAATCCAAGTGGGAATTTGCATCATCCATGCTTCAAACTAGGTGTGATCATGGGTTTGGTAGACCCAATGAATCCGACCAACCCAACCCAACCCAACCCAATTAAAAAAGACATGTTGGGTTGGTAGTCAAGTCGGGGGTTTCATACAGACGAACCCAACAATCGATTGGGTTGGGTATCGGGTTTTCATACTTCCAACCCGATCAACCCAACTCAACCATTAATAAAATAATTAATTTTATAATTTTTTGTACTAATAAGTTACACATTTTAATATTTAATATTGTATAAAGGATTTCCTTGTTATCATATTATAGGTTTTTATTTTTGTCATACTTATAATGACAACTTATATATTTTTTTAAAGTATTTTCATTTTGTTCATTTTTTATTTTATTTACAAACCCAAACATTTTAGAATGTTGGACCCAATTGATCCAGCCCAACCATCGGGTTGGGTTGGGTACGTACCTAAAAATGACAAAACCCAACCCAATGCCT
Organism: Sesbania bispinosa; assembly: GCA_026901365.1. Lineage (NCBI taxonomy): Eukaryota > Viridiplantae > Streptophyta > Magnoliopsida > Fabales > Fabaceae > Sesbania > Sesbania bispinosa. The sequence goes on from QLOH01000044.1 coordinate 2,504,254, forward strand.
CTTCATCGGGTTAGGTCCGTCAATACCTTGAACCCAACCCAACCCATGATCACCCCCACTTCAAACCCAAAGGACTCTTCAATAAGCAGTAGCTAATGGGGTGTGTTAGAGATGAAAACAATTCATATTGTTGAGATGAAGAGAAAATGAGAGACATATAATAGAATCCGTGTGCCTAGAATACACAGCGGAAAATAATATATATACACATAAGTGTATTTACAAATATACATAGTGATAGGCCCAAGCCCATATCTATCATATGATACACTAACAAAACAATCTAACAAATAATCTAACACTCCCCCTCAAGCTGGAGCATATAAATCATATGCACCAAGCTTGTTACATATATAATCAATTCTAGGACCCCTCAATGATTTGGTGAAAACATCTGCCAACTGATCATTGGAATTAACAAACAGAGTAGTAATGTCTCCAGATAAAATCTTTTCCCTGATGAAATGACAATCTATCTCAATATGTTTGGTCCTCTCATGGAATACTGGATTAGAGGCAATGTGAAGGGCAGCTTGGTTATCACAAATGAGAGACATTTGTGTAACCTCCCCAAATCTCAGTTCTTCAAGTAACTGTTTGAGCCAAATAAGCTCACAAGTAGCTGAAGCCATAGCTCTATATCTGCTTCTGCACTGGATCTCGCCACCACATTTTGCTTCTTGCTTTTCCAAGAAATCAAGCTGTCACCAATAAAGACACAATATCCAGAAGTGGATCTCCTATCAGTAGAGAACCTGCCCAATCTGCATCTGAGTATCCCACAACTCGAGTATGTTTATTGTCTTCATATACAAACCTTTTCCTGGGGCTCCTTTAATATATTTTAGAATGCGAATGACTGCATCCCAATGACCTGCACAAGGAGAATTAAGAAACTGACTTACCACACTAACTGCAAAAGAGATGTCTGGACGAGTGACAGTGAGGTAGTTCAGTTTTCCAACCAGTCTCCTGTATCTCTCAGGATCTAAAAGTGGCTCCCCCTGACCTGGTAGAAGTTTGGCATTTGGATCCATAGGTGTGTCAACGGACTTGGAATTCATTAGCCCATACTCCTCTAAAATATCCAATGCATACTTTCTTTGAGAAATTACAATTCCATTCTTGGATTGTGCTACCTCAATCCCCAAGAAGTATCTCAGTCTGCCAAGGTCTTTAGTCTGAAAATGATGACAAAGGTGTTGTTTTATCTGTGAAATGCCATGGTGATCACTACCTGTAATGACAATGTCGTCAACATACACTACCAAGTAGATACACACCCAGCAGCTGAATGGCGATAAAACACAGAATGGTCAGCCTCACTCCGAGTCATACCAAACTGTTGGACTACTGTACTGAATCTACCAAACCAAGCCCTGGGGGACTGCTTAAGACCATATAAAGACTTGCGGAGACGACACACTAAGCCTGGAGACTCCCCCTGAGCAACAAAACCAGGAGGTTGCTCCATATAAACTTCCTCCAAAAGGTCACCATGAAAGAAGGCATTTTTGACATCTAACTGATAGAGGGGCCAATGACGAATAGCAGCCATGGCTAAAAATAATCTGACAAAAGCCATCTTGGCGACGAGAGAAAAAGTGTCACCGTAGTCTAACCCGAATATCTGAGTATAACCTTTGGCTACTAATCGAGCTTTGAGCCGATCAATTGTGCCATCAGGGCCAACTTTCACTGTGAATATCCACCGACAACCAACAACTGATTTCCCAGGAGAAGGAACGAGATCCCAAGTACCACTGTTCTGAAGAGCACACATCTCATCAATCATAGCTTGTCTCCAACCAGGGTGGGCTAAGGCATCACCTGCAGTTTTAGGAATAGACACAGAGGAAATGGAAGAGAGACAAGTATAATGGGATGGGGATAACCTGTGATAACTCAGAGTGACATAATGAGGTGAAGGATTACGAGTGGAGCGTATACCTTTACGAAGTGCAATAGGGAGATCAGACTCAGGAGGTGGGGCCGAAGGGGCCGGAGGAGGTGGGACCGGAGGAGACGGAGGAGTTGGCTCCGGAGGAGAGTCAATAAGCGGCCCATGGAAGGCGGAGGTTGCCGACGATGATAAACCTGTAGAGGTGGCTGAGGTGGTGGATCTCCCTGCACTATGGGCGTGTCTGAGGGATCAAAGACAAAAGGGGTGGTGGTGGATACTAAGTCAGACCCAGAGGTTAAGGAATTAGACTCAAAGTAGAGAGAAGACTCAAAGAACGTGACATCAGCTGAAATGAGATATCTACGAAGAGAGGGTGAGAAACACTTATATCCCCTCTGAGACCGAGTGAAGCCTAAAAAGACACACTTATGAGACTTAGCAGACAATTTATCAAGACCAGGACTAAGGTTGTGAACAAAGCACGTAGACCCGAAGACTCTAGGAGGTAAGGGGTGTAGAGGCTGATGAGGGAACAATATAGAGTTAGGGACCTGGTTGTTTAGGACAGAGGGCATGCGATTGATGAGATAGCACGCAGTGAGAACAGCATCACCCCAAAATTGTTGAGGGACATGACCATGAAGTAAAAGGGTTCGAGTTGTTTCAATGAGATGTCTATTCTTGCGCTCTGCAACCCCATTTGTTGTGGGGTATATGCACAAGAGGTCTGATGAAGAATACCATGGGAAGCCATAAATGTTTGAAAAGAATGGGAGAGATACTCACGAGCATTATCACTACGGAGAGCACGGATAGAAACACCAAATTGATTTTTGACTTCATTATAAAAGGATTGAAATATAGAAAACAACTCAGAACGATTTTTCATTAAAAACAACCAGGTGCATCGAGAATAATCATCAATGGAAGTAACAAAATACTGAAACCCTAAAGTAGACCTAATACGACTCGGACCCCAAATATCAGAGTAAACTAAAGCAAAAGGAGACGAAGCTCTGTTATTGACACTCCTAGGAAATGGACTACGACTATGTTTTCCTAATTGACATGACTCACACGACAAAGTTGACAACTTAGACAGACTCGGTACTAGTTGTTGTAGCTTGGCAAGGCTAGGGTGACCCAACTGAGCATGGATGAGAAGGGGAGAATCCACCATCGAGCCAACATGAGCAGAAGTACGAAGCTGATAAAGGCCATGAGACTCACATCTGGCGCCAATCATCCGTCCCGAACTCCGGTCCTGTAAGAAAACAGTCTTTAGTAAAAGAAATGACACAATCAAGAGAACGAGTGAGACGGCTAATGGATAATAAGTTAAATGGAGACCCAGGGACATAAAGGACATTATCAATGGAGAGAGAAGGAAGAGGTTGGACACTACCAACACCATGGGATGGGGCCTGGGAGCCATTAGCTAAAGTCACCGACGGTAAGTAACCAGAAGTGGAAAGGGTAGAGAAAAGGGATTTATTACCAGTAATATGATCGGTGGCACCAGAATCAAGAACCCAAAGGCCAAGGGAGGTGGAGTGAGTGAGACCAGAAAAGGGACTACCCGTGTGCGCAACAGAAGCAGTGGAACCGGAGGCCTGACGATCCTCATACCATTTAAGGAACTCGTTGAAGATAGCCGGTAGTGCTGGATGAGCAGCGGAAGTGGATATGGGAGTATCAGACCTAGTAGCAGCCATGGGTCACTGTAGGAGAGAGAAACAGCCACAGGAGGGAGAAAAAACGTCCAAAGAGGAAGAACCCGCGAGTACGAGTTCTGGAACTCACAAACAAAGACCAGATCGGGATAGAGGACACCGAGGCGAGTCTGGCGGCGGCGAGGGCGGCCGGAACGGCGGCCGGACGCGCCTCCACGCGGCTGACGGCGGCTGGCGGGGAGAAACGTCGGTGAAGAAAGCGCGTGAGAGCGCGTCACTGCTCCGATGGACACGATTCCGACGGCGTTGGACTCGAATTGACGGCGCGAGTCCGACGGTGGTGACTCCAGTTGGATTCACGGCGGCAGCGGCGGAAAAGAGAGAAAAAGTGCCGGAAAAATAACACGGCAACAAGGGCGGACCGAAAACCGGAATGAGACACGGTTTCCGGAAAAAAAATTTGACACCAATGGACAGTGGGTCCACTGGGAAGGCACGGACTAGGGTTATCTCTCGTTAGGCTCTAGATACCATGTTGAGATGAAGAGAAAATGAGAGACATATGATAGAATCCGTGTGCCTAGAATACACAGCGGAAAATAATATATATACACATAAGTGTATTTACAAATATACATAGTGATAGGCCCAAGCCCTATCTATCATATGATACACTAACAATAACAATCTAACAAACAATCTAACACATATAACTTCACCTACCAGCTTATGCTTTAAAAGTGTTGGTCTTTGACAAAAAACAAAATTAAACTAATAACCAGAAACAATATTTTTTATAAAAGACACAGCAATGTGGAAAGTTGTCTAGTTTACTTACTTGACATTGCCTGCTTTAGCAAATCCCCCCACAATTATACTGTATGTCACTATAGTCATTTCAATGCCCTCTTCCTTCATCTTTTTAACACAATGTAAAGCTTCTTCCATGTCTCTACCAACTGCATAAGCATGAATAAGACTGCAAACATTTAACATGTATTAATTATTAAAGACGAAGAAAGAATAGCCACAGTGCTTTTTAATGTATAAAAGGATTTGAATTTGAAGAAAAGAAAAATTGTAAAGATAAGGAGATCCAATATTCTCCTTAAACCAATGAAGAAAATGGACATGGAAAAACATACAGAATACAGAAATAGCTTCCAATCCCTTTGGATATATACCAAACAGAGTCTGTAAAAGAATTTTAGGAAACCTCATATTATAAGGGTGCATGTGAGGAAGAATTGTAAGAGATCAGAGCACCAAGAGCGCAAGGAAGAATTGGTGTGACTGGAGGTGACTAATGTGGCCATTGGGGGGGGGGGGGGAATTGGAGAGGAATTCTGTTGTAATCTACAGAGAAATATAAAATGAGAGAAGAGTAGAGAGAAGGTAAAGATGTAAGTGAATATGGAGGGGACAGGAGAGATTAGGGCATCTCAAATGTCCTGTGTTACTGAATCTTTTTCCTTCAGTTCAGTCTCATAATCTACTGTAAATCCATCTATATTGTTGCTGATATCATACTGATATCATGGTCATAGTGAAATATTACATTAAATACACTTTTCTGTGTGATCTGATCCAGTTCCTATCAAAATCCATGAGGTAAACACAAAAGAAAGGATAACAATGACATATTACATCAACATAAGTTCAAAAGGAGAGAGAAAAGAAAAAAGTCAAAAGTGGAATATTTGTTGTTAGAAATATAATATATAAAACCATTCATATGTCCTCCACTCAACAACTTAAACTTTTGGGATAGTTGGTTCATGACATTTGTAAAAGTTAATAGAGAACATTATTTGAAGGGTGAAATATTTGAAATAACTGGAACTAAAATTTCTTGCTAAGTCAGTAATGTTTTATCATTATTCAACTTTGGAAAGAAAAATCACTTCACCCACATGTTCATCTCTGAAAAGCTAACACACGTTAATCAAAAAGTGGCATCAGCTTAAAACCTCAAAACAAAAGTTCAATTGATCATACTATTTTATACCACAGCTCTAGAAAGAAGATTTCGTTTAAAGATTTTACCTACTGTACACATGCGAAGATGGCTCTATTCCTCTTGCTCGCATGCTCTCAAATGTTTGACGTGCATGATGCATGTCCCCTCGTCGCGCATAATATCTAACCATTAAGCCATATTCTTTTCTGGCAGGCTGAAAAAATTAAGGACAACAAATGAAACCAAGAACAATTACTTATTATTCACAATACAGAAGATAAAATGAAACTCGCAGGTGCACATTAAAAATTTTCATGCAACCATCTTTATGTAGGCACAAATAACAAACAGACCGCCTTCCTCTTTTAATAAAATAAAATATTATTGGATAGATAACATAGACAGTACATATGGGGAAGGAAAGGATAAGAAATTCTAAAAACATAACCGGTGTCAAAAATCATAAGTGGATGTTGAGAAAAACTCAGGAGTAGGTAATAATATAACACAGATACAAGCCTTTTACTATTAAAAACCTGAAGACCCATGCTTGAATAACAACATTTTCAAAAGGTGACAACAATCATCACTGAATACTGGGAAAATTTTCAAGTCAACATCATTAGACATGTTTAGAGAACAATAAACAGCATACATGACCAATGACAGGTTAACTTCATGAAAATGAGTATGCATAATAAAAACAAAGAATGAACAGCACACATTATTGGAACAATTTAAACTTATATCTTCCAAATTAAATTAAGGATAAATGACAAAAATCTCCTTTAATAAACCAAAAAAAAAACAAAGAAAACAAGTAAAATACTAAAATGAAGGTTATCATAAATCTACTATTGGCTCTTACCTAAAACAAAGATCTTGTTCTTGGAGTGGGCTCCTCTAAAGTGAGGTGTGCACTTTAGAGAATAAAATGTAGGGTTATAATTGTTTATCTTAAAACCAACAGTTGAAATTTTAACAACTTCATAGTTTGTGATACATGTGCATCTACTTAATCACAATCTTAACTGTTCAATTTTAATCAACAGTTATAATTTTATATTTTACCTGTAAAGTGCATCCTTCACTTTATAAAAGAGTCGAATCCTATCTCTTATATTTCACACAAGAAATATCCAAACTTAATAATCATTATTTCTAATTTGTCATGGTTTCTGATAGGGGTGTAATCGGGTTGGGTTGGGTCGAGTTTGGTGTGACATCAAGTCCGAACAGATAGAATGATGGTGGGTTGGTTTGGTTCGGGTTTTGTATTTTTTGGGTGAGTAACCCGAACCGAACCAACCCGAATATGTTCGGGTTGGGTTGAGTCATCGGGTCATGGACATTTTCCCTTTTTTAAAAAAAATGTGGAAGGTGAAATGAAATTAAAAATATAAAATGAAAAAAAAGAAAGAAAGAGGGAAACAAAATGAGAGGAGTGGATGAAATAGGGTTTGAGGAACAACCACGGCTTGTGCTGCCATTGCGCCTATTTTTGTTCTCTCTAGGAAGGAAAATGAAATAAGATTAAGGCTTCTTTTCTTGGTTTGGTTTGGTTCGGGTCTATCGGGTCCAAGATAGGGAAACCCGAGACCCGAACCGAACCAGATCGGGATCGAAAGAAATGTCCGAACCGAACTGAAACCCGAACCGAACCGCCAAATATCCTTCAGGTTGGATTGGGTCAATCAGGTTCGCGAGTTGGGTCGGACCCGCTTACGCCCCTAGTTTCTGATGTCACATTTGATAATATTATGATGTCTCGAATGATTTGTTTTGCATTAGCTTGGGGACTTTAAGTACAAATCATTGCATAATTAAGTGTGCAAAAAGATTAGACCACACAAACTGGCATAACTAAAGAAAATCAAGGAACCTATTGTCTGTCTGATCTACTTAGTACCCTCCGGAGGCTACAGCCGAATCTCTTCAAACATCCCCTCCCTCAACAAAAAATAAAAACCTTTCTTCATATGGATAAGTAATGGTATTGTATTAACCAGCCAAACACAACAGATACCTAATAGTTCAAGCTTACAACTTACAAGTTTCCACAATACAATTTTGATGTCTTTAAAATTACATATCTAATGGACACTCAGGTTCAACTGTGTTATGCCACACTTATCAGTCTAATTTCAACTTTCTCTTTAACTTTAAAAATAAACCTCCAAATTCTTCCCCTGAAAAAATTGGCAGTGGACACATTCATCCTTGGAGAATGCAAAAACCCCTCTCTAAGCCCCTAAGAACCACAAATGTCAGCTATACTAGTTCTTTTAACACACCGGATACCTTAGTCCCTTATAAGGATTAACATGACCAACTTTTGTGATTCAAAGGGACCAAGGTAGGGTTTTTACTTTCTCAAGGATTAATGTGCCGACTGCCAATTCTTATGAATGAATTTGGAGGTTTGCTCTAAATTATGATCATTGCCCCCTTATTTTAATATGATTTTTCCCAAAGTCTCATTGTTTAACCCCCTATAAGTTGGTACACAGGTGAAATTCTGCAACTGACTTCTACAATTATTAGAAACACAGAATCACGTCCGCTACAAGTAACTTTTCTACTGAAAAACTACACAAGGAACCTTATAACTGAAGTAAAAAGCTATGAGACAGAGTCCATTGCAAAACTATCAACACATATATCAAGTGTATACTCAAGTTAAGATGATCAACCTTTTTTATTCTCTCGAAAGCACTCACAACGGCCTGCCAATTCTCCGGCTCGGTCTCCAGAACCTTCTGGAACTCCTTCCTGGAACCGTCCCTCTGCTCATGCCACGTGGACCGGTACTCCTTATCATCATTCCCTTCCAACCACCTTTCCCTCTCCCGCGACTTCTCCCTCAACCTCTTCCCGTCATCCAGCTTCACCGTCAAAACCCTCCCATGGAACTCGATGCCGTCAAACTCCACCGCTTTCATCGCTGACTTCTCCGCCGTCTCGCCGTCGTAAATTATGAACCCGAAACCCGCATTCCTCTCCGTTTCGTGGTGGCCTTTGATCAAAATCACGCTCTTTATCGGTCCAAACTGCCGAAAAAATTCAGAGAGTTCGTGTTTCTTCACCCACATGGGCAAGTTCCCCACGAAGATTTTCCCCGGTTGCCGGAATTCAGTCCGGTCATCGGAGCTCTCGTCTTCGCTGTTCTCTTTGGCGGTTTCGTTCTCTCGTTCTGGTTCGGTCTGCCGCGGAGGAGGAGGAACAGGGGGAGGAGGAGGGGGAGGGGGAGGAGAGAGTTTGCTTGTGAGCCATAGTTTGTTTGTGAGGGAATGAGAGGAATTGAAGGGGTTTTTGAGGGGGTTGAGTTCGGTGCGGTTTTAAGGTTTGGGTTTGGGTTTGTTGGGGGAGGAGTGGTGGTTTTGAGGGGTTTGGAGGGGCGGCGGAAGTGGCCGGGGGCAGCGGAGTTGTTGGAGTCCGGCGGCGGTTTTAGGGAGAAGGATACGGTTGTGGCGGAGGAGGAAGGGGAGGAAGGGTGGTGTTTGGGAGGTATAAATAAGTGTGAGGTGGAGAATGATAAACAGAAAGGTTCCATAATTAACTAATTATCGTAGCAGAGGAAGCCGCAACCAGAACCTTGCAACCAGGCTGGTAGCTACTCTCCACTGACCACTGGTGACTACACAGTCCAAAATCCAAATACACCAATACGAGCCTTGTTGCGGGGTGTAAAAGATATTTAGAGCTTGTTTGATATTAATTTTTTTTTTTCACCGAAAAAAAAGGAAGAGGGATTCAGGATTGAGGGTAAAAGTTTAAATAATTCAAATAAAATTTAAATAGAAGTTTACATTATAAAAATATGTGTATAAAAAATCTAAATTTAAAGATAAAATAAGAAAATTTAAAAATAACATGTGATACTCTCAAGATAATATAATTTATTTAATATATATAGGAAGAGAATATAAATATTCATAAAAATCAATTTTAAAAAATTTAATCTAAAAATATAAATAACTAAAATTTCATAAAAATAACATAAAAACACTTTTGAGAATATAAAATAGTTAAAATTTGAGGAAAATCTAATATAAAAATATAAAGTAATTTATATAATTTAAATTTTTATATTAAATATTTTATAATTTTAAATTAATAAGTATACAAATTCAATGTTACAAAGATGAAAATGTTAAGATAGATGAGCAATTATGCAAGATATAATATGATTAAAATATAATTATTGGAGAGGAAATTGATAGTCATTTCAACGGTAGGAAAATAATGGTAAAATCTAACTTCAGTGGTATGTAGAAAAAAACCCATTGAAGTACTAATAAGAGAGTTGGCCGGATACAGGATGGTTTAATAGTTAAAGATAGAGAGCAATAAAGAAAAACTATATGTGGCAAACTATTAAGAGAGATTTAGATAAATAATATGTATCTTTGAATTTAATACATAACTAGTATTTAACCACTCATGTAACTAACGGATGTTGGTTTAAATGATACATGTTTGATTTCCCTTAAATAAGATTTCGGATTCAAATCCTATGGATGGAAAAAAAATCTTTTCTAAGAGAGCTAGTCACAAACCGTGATGTAGATATTCCCGATTCGAATAGAATTGCCCCTAATTCACGAAATAATGTTCTTCTTTTGTTGATACTTCTAACTTATATGTTTTAATGTTTAAACAAAATCATTCAAAAAATAAAGAGACCATCATAAGAAAATTATTATTGTATTTCTTAATTAATATGTTTAAAAATTAAATAAAAAGTTTTTCAATTACCTTAGACAATGCTTCCTCTAATGATAACATGTAAAATATCTTGAGAAGTCAACTTTGGTTGTCAAATAGTTTGTTATGGAATGGAGACTTCTTTCATATTAGATGTCGTAGAGATATCTTAAACCTCATAGTTCAAGAAGGTTTAAAGGTGGCAAGTGATGCATCACAAAAAATTAGAGACGGTGTAAAATATGTGAAGAGTTCGGAAATCAAGTATGAGACAATTTCTTCGATGTGTTAAAGAAGTTGGTTGTATTGATGGTAATGTTGGCTTGTGTTTATATGCTCCAACTAGATGGAACTCTACTTATTTAATGCTTGAGAGTGTAATAAGTATAACCGTATTTTTCTATGTTTGAGTCTCAATGGTGAGCATTAGAAGCATTGTCCATCAAATGGAGATCGGGAAAGAGGCAAAAAGATATGCGTGAATTTTTGGATTTTTGGAGCATTTTGTGAAATTACTGATATGATTTATAGTTCCAAATATCCTACATCTAATTTATATTGCATGCAAATATGGAAGATAGAGGCTCTATTGAAAAACAAAAGATCAAATGATGATCATATGATTAGAGATTTGGCTTCAAAGATGAAGCACAAGCTTGACAAATATGGAATAAGTATAGTATAATTATTTCTTTTGGTTGTGTTTTGACCCTAGAATGAAGTTTCATTTTTTTGAAATATGCTTATTCTAAGCTTTATTCCAACAAGGTCATAGTTGATGAGAAATTGACCATTGTGAAGAATTCTTTGTAGAAATTTTTCAATCATTATGTCACAAAACTTTACCTTCTTGTATGATGGATGCAAATGCTCCAACTTCAACTTTAACTTATGGAGGAAGGGTAAACACAATTTTGACAAGCGAGTATGATGTAAGTTTCTATTTAATTAGCCTTTTAAATTATTTGATTTTTTTGTCTCATTTTATTTGAATATAATATTATTTGTTTCATACATTATAGGACTTTGAACAATAAGAGAACAAATTAAGAAACATTATTGAATGGAAAATTTGAACTTAACCTTTACTTAGAAGAGACAAAGCTTGTAGCCAAAGCTTGGGAGTAGTTTTGTTATATTTTGATTTTAGGCCCATGATGTTATGTATTTAGTCATTAGCCCTGTTTATGATTGGATATCTTTGTGTTGTATATTATTCTTTTGTGGGATATGACTATACGTGTGCAGCCTTCGGGCCCTCTCTATTTTGTTTAGGGCACATGTATGGGGTATCCCAAGTGATGTATGTACTGGATATTCAGTTTAGCCTTAATGGCAATTTATGTATTCAATTACGTGTTCATGCACTGTTTAAGTAATCATTGGACACTTAAGCGATATATGATGCATGTTTGTGTGATATCTAAAATGACGTGAAATAATTTCAGAAATGCAGGAATTTTACTTCCAACTAGCTTAATTCTTGGATTTAGGAATTAGGACGTTACATTTTGGTATCAGAGCAGTTCAATCCAATTGGATTGTGGATAGTTAGGATTGTCTGAAGTTAATTGTAATCTTACATGCATTATTGTGAAATGTGAAGTCTGGTTACCTCAATATTTTGCTAATGATGCGTATAGGATTATGGCTAGCAGACAATGAGGCCAACCCCGAGGTTCCTCAACACCAACACCGAACCCCAACCCCATAGCAGCTGCTCTCCGGATGCTTACGGCGGCTAATTGGGTAGTAGACTGCCGCCAATATGGCTGTTCTCCAAGAGCTCCGAACGCGTCTGAGGGAGACACCCCCGCCTACACCGGTTGTGGCCATGGATCCCTTTGTCTAAGGCCTAGCAGAGTTTCGGAAGCATCATCCCCCGTCCTTTTCCAGAGCTTATGACCCAGAGGCAGCTGACTTCTAGCTTAACGTTATGGAGAAGATTTTCGAGGTGATGAGTTGTGCTAACGATATCCGGGTTTGGTTTGCGGCGTTCATGCTCTAAGGAGATGTCGAGGACTGGTGGAAGGGAGCTAAAGCCCGCCTGACTTCCTTGGGTACTCCTCTCACCTGGGAAAGCTTTCAAGCGGCGTTCCTGGATAAATATTTCCCTACCACCATCCGTAGGCAGAAGGAGGCTAAATTCCTACAGCTGAAGCAGAGGAGTTTGTCTGTGGGCCAGTATGCGGCCAAGTTCGAGCGCCTCGCCAAATATTTCACTTTCCTTCAGACCGTTCCCAATGAGGGATGGAAGTAAAACCATTTTGAGGTGGGTCTAAAGCCCGAGCTGAGGAGGTGTGTGACTGCCTTGTAGTTGAGGGATTTTCCATCATTGGTCAGCAAGTGCCTCTTGGTAGAGTACAGTATAGCTGAGGAGACCCCAGGCCAGCCGATCAGAAAGGGAAGAGGAAGCTTGAGGAGGGGCTCTAGGCCCAAATGGCAGGGCAATGCCACCCCGACCACCCGGCCTGCCTTAGGGCAAGGGGGAGTACCCCTGTGCCCTAAGTGTGGGAAGGGACACCAGGGGCAGTGCTTGTCTGGCCAGAGTCTCTGCTTTTTCTAAAAGAAGTCAGGCCACATGAAAAATGAAATGCCCCAAGAGGAATGAGGCTACTAAACCCCAAGCCACCAGGAGGGTCTTTACACTCAGTGGTGAGACAACAGCCTCGATGGATAATCTGATGAGAGGTATGTGTGCTATAGGAGGCATTTCCTTAATTGTACTTTATGATTCGAGAGCTACTCATTCATTCATTGCATATGATTGTGTGGAGAAATTGAAACTGCATGCTACTTTTCTACCTTATAATTTAAATGTTATAACCCCAACCAATGAGGCAATTCCCACTTCCCTTATGTGTTCTAAGTGCCTCATTGCTATACAAGGGAGGGCCTTTGAGGTTGACCTAATTTGTTTGCCATTGAGGAGCATAGATGTGATCCTTGGCATGAATTGGTTATCCCAAAACCAGGTCATACTTGATTGCTTCGACAAAGAGGTTGTTTATACAGTTCTGTCTCCTCTTTTGAGGGAGAGACCACGTGTACTTTTATCCAGTGTTCCAAATACCTTAACGATGGGAGTAGTTATTTTATTTGTTGTTTTCCTCAACTCTAGGTTCCAATATTGATTTGAACAATGTAGCCACGGTTAGGGAGTTTCAAGATGTTTTCCCTAGTGAGGTTATCACCTTGCCTCCAGACCGAGAAATTGAGTTTACCATTGACTTGGTACCGGGCACAGGGCCCATTTCCAAGGCACCCTATAGGATGTCCCCACTAGAGCTTAGTGAACTTAAGACACAGTTAGAGGACCATATATCCAAGAAGTTCATTATGTAACGTCCTAATTTCTTAATTCGAAAGTAATGTTTGTTGGGAGCACTACTTCCAAATTAAGGAAATTATTTCGTGCATTATTAATATTGGCATACAATACAATACAATACAATACGCCTTAGATAAACCAACACTTACTTAAGCAAGAATTACAATGAATAATAATCATAATATCATAATTGTCATCAATGGCTCAGTATACAAGATTCAATCAATAGGTTAAGAGGATATGACTATACATATGTCATGGAATGTAAAAAAAATCCATGAGGCCCCACATGTACAGTTTTATCCCATCAAAATAAAACAACCTATGCCTATACAAAATAAACTAATATCATCCCAAAAGAGAGGGCAATCACAAGGACCCCCAATAGCTCCTACCATCTATCAAGGCTCTGAACGAGGACCCTGCACATCTAAAGGTAATTCCCACAGAGTGGGGTGAGACTAACGTCCCAGTGAGCGTGATAAAAACATGCAGTGTAGGAGAATCAGGCAGATGATATGCAACAATTATACCTCAACTCAATCAATTCATAGAATAGACATGATTGCAATAATGCAGTGTTAGTCATGAAGTGTTTACCCAACACCCTAGGGGTCTTTCCACTTTACATAAGGCTAGTCTGAGCTCAGACTAACAGGAACCGTCGTTCTTGAAGGCCATAAAGACCTTACCCTTAAACATGATAGATTCATACATGAATTTTCCTCTTTAAACATGAAGTCCAAGGACCCAAACTTTTGTTTATACATGAAGTCCAAGGACCAAAGCTTATATTTAAACATGAGGTCTAAAGACCTAAATCATTTTATACATGAGGCCCGAAGACCCTTAATTTCATCATTCACATGAGGTCCTAAGACCCAAATGTTCCTCTTCACATGATTAGGGTTAGGGACATGAACAATCATCAATAATCACATGAGCATGAGGGTTAACATGAGCATTCAATTTCCTAAAGCAAAAGCATCATCATCATGAGAATCATCCCTAAAACCCTAACATACCATTTAAGGCAAAGTACAACAAGCATTTCATAGCATACCTCAACCTAACCATCAATAGATCTACTCCTAAACAACCACAATCAAACATGAAGCAAGGAAAATAAGAAGGGGGAAATTTATAGGAACAAAATCCATCATGAGAGTGAGTGGGTGATCACACTCACCTCAAAGCAACTAAGAATGGAAGTGATGGAGAGGTTGAGGAAGATGATTCCAAGCCCTTGAAGAGGTTTGAAGCCCAAATCCAAGCTCCTAGCACTCCCTTCTCACTCTAGCTTTCTCAGAACTTCTCTCTCTAGAAAGGTAAGGGAAGAAATAAATGAGGCTGCCCTAATGCGAAACGACATTAAAAGTTGTTCGCACACTCTCGCTCAAGTGAGCAAACTCTCGCTTGAGCGAGGAAAAGGAAAATCGTATTCTCGCTCAAGCGAGAGCTTCCTCGCTTAAGTGAAATACACTCCTAAAATTACCCAGCCTCTCTAACTTTGCCTCGCACAAGAGAGGACCTTCTCGCTCGAGCGAGCGCAAGTCAGAGAGCAAAACCCAATTTTGAACTTGAATTGCGCTTGGGCGAGAGGCTCTCGCTCAAGCGACCATATCAGTAACCAAAACTCTTGTTTTTACTGATATGCTCGCTCAAGCGAGGACCTTCTCACTTGAGCGAGAACACAGAAATCCAATTTCCTGGCATGCTCGCTCAAGCGAGACCTTCTCGCTTGAGCAAGGACACCAGAACTCAGATTTTCTAGTTTCCACTCTTAAACCTATTTTTCCTTAATTCCTTTTACAAAACCTTTTCTCCATATTAATTTGATTTACTTGAAATGGAATGTTACAACTCTACCCCCTTGAATTAATTTGTTTCCTTAAAATTGATTATTGAAAGTCTCAGATCATTACCTCGCGTGAATAAGTCTGGGTGTTGTGTACGAATCTCATCCTCTTTCTCCCATGTGGCCTCCTCGAGAGATTGACCTACCCAAATCACCTTTACTAACGGAATTGCCTTGTTCCTCAGGGTTTTGATGCTTCGGTTGATAATCTGTGCAGGTCTTGTGGGGACCGTCAGATCCTCTATTAATCGTACTGATTCTGAACTTATGATATGAGAAGAGTCATGAACATACTTTCTGAGTTGTGACACATGGAAGACATCATGAATGTTGGATAAGTGGGGTGGAAGAGTTATCCTTTATGCAAGAGGACCAATCCTTTGCAGGATTTGGAAAGGACCGACAAGTCGGGGATTTAGCTTTTTGGCTTTGATAGCTCTACCAATGCCAGTGATGGGAGTAACCTTAAAAAATACATGATCTCCTTCCTCAAACTCTAGGTCTCTCCTCCTCTTATCGCATAACTCTTCTGCCGACTTTGGGCAGTTACCAGTTTGTCCCTAATCCTCTTGATCTTATCCGTGGTTTCCTGAACCAACTCCAGACCCAACAAACCTCCCTCCCCCACCCCACACCAACAAAGTGGTGGTATACATTTCCTACCATAAAGTGCCTCATAGGGTGCCATACCTATGCTGCTATGGAAACTGTTGTTGTAGGCAAACTCTATGAGTGGCAGGTACCTATCCCAATTGCCCTTCTCCTCTAAAACACAAGACCTAAGCATGTACTCTAGGGTCTAGATGGTTCTTTCAGAATGTCCATCAATTTGAGGATGGTAAGCAGTACTAAACTTCAATTTAGTACCGAAAGCTTGGTGCAAAGCATTCCAAAATCTAGAGGTGAACTTAGGATCTCTATCTGACACAATACTATAGGGTACACCATAGAGTTTCACATTCTCCTTGATGTATAGGTCTATTAGTTTATTTAGAGGATAGGTAGCCCTGATTGGTAGGAAATGGGCCGACTTAGTCAGTCGGGCCACTATGACCCAAATGGCATCAAAACCTGTTAGGACTCTAGGTAGCCCTATCACAAAATCCATAGTTATGGCCTCCCACTTCCACTCGGGAATCTTTAAGGGTCTGAGTGTACCTGAAGGGTCTCTAGTGTTCTATCTTAACCTGCTGGCACACAAGACACTTGGAGACAAACTCAACTACCTCCCTCTTCATACCATCCCACCAAAACATACCCTTCAAGTCTTGGTACATCTTGGTGATACCAGGATGTACCGTGAACTTGCTCCTATGAGCCTCCTCTAAGAACTCCTGCCTCAGACTATCCCCTTAGGGATGCAGACTCTCCCTTTAAAGAGAATCATCCTGTCCCCTGACTCGGAAAAACCCGGTTTCCCTTTTCAGGCTTGGAGATCTGGGTCTAAGGCCTGAGCCTCCCTAATCCGGACTCTCAACTCATTGGTGACCTCAAGCCTAAAAAGACTCATACTATCCCCCTCAAAGCTCACATCAAACCTCAGATTCCCGAATTCCTCTAAAAACTCCAACTCATACACCATCATGGATGATGCATGCAAGGACTTTCTACTCAAGGCATCGACCACTACATTAGCCTTGCATGGGTGATACTTAAGTTCAAAATCATAGTCCTTCAAAAACTCCATCCACCTTCTCTGCCTCATGTTGAGATCTTTCTAATCAAAGAGGTATTTCAGACTCTTATGATCACTAAAGACCTCAAGCCTCACACCATAAAGGTAGTGCCTCCAAATCTTGAGGGCAAAAACCACAGCTGCTAATTCTAGGTCATGGGTTGGGTAGTTTTCCTCATGGGGTCTAAACTGCCTAGAGGCATAAGCCACTACTTTCCTTTCCTACATAAGCACACAACCTAGCCCTTTTCCTGAAGCATCACTGTACACCTCAAAAGGCTTGGTAAAATCCGGCAATACCAATACCGGGGTGGTGGTCAGCCTCTCCTTGAGTTCCGAGAAACTCTTCTCACACTTCTTGTCTCACACAAAAGTCACCTTACGAGTCAGCCGGGTGAGAGGTAGGGCCAGTTGGGAAAACCCCGTGATGAACCTCTGATAATAACCGGCTAAGCCCCAAAAACTTCTAACCTCAGTGATTGACTTGGGCCTCTCCCGTTCAATCACAACCTCTATCTTACTAGGATCCACTGACACACCCTCTCTAGATATGACATGACCTAAGAAGTGGACCTTATCCATCCAAAACTCACATTTCTCAGGATTGGCAAAAAGCTTTTTCTCCCTCAACACTCCCAACACAACCCTAAGATGTTGCTCATGCTCTTCTAATGTTTGGGAGTAGATAAGGATGTCATCGATGAACACAATGACAAACTTATCCAGGTAGGGTCAGAAAATCTGATTCATGTAATCCATGAACACGACTGGAGCATTGGTTAGGCCAAAAGGCATCACCAAGTACTCATAATGCCCATATCTAGTCCTAAAGGCAGTCTTGGGAACATCCTCACCCTTAATCTTTATCTGGTGGTAGCCTGGCCTTAAATCTATCTTAGAGAAAACTGTCGCCCCTCTTAGCTGGTCTAAGAGATCATCTATCCTAGGTAAGGCATACTCATTCTTAATTGTTACCTTATTCAACTGCCTAAAGTCTACACACAATCTCACACTCCCATTCTTCTTCTTGACAAGGAGCACTGGTGCGCCCCAATGTGACATACTAGGCCTAATGAACCGCTTCTCTATTAACTCCTCTAATTATTTCTTAAGTTCACTCATCTCCAGAGGTGACATCCTATAGGGAGCCTTAGAAATAGGCCTTGTGCCCGACACAAGGTCTATGGAAAACACAATCTCTTGGTCCAAAGGTAAGGTGGTTACCTCACTAGGGAAAACATCCTGGAACTCCTTGACCGTGGCTATGCTACTAAAGTCGGATTTCGACTCTATAGTTGAGGAAAGCAATAAAATAAAGCAATGACTCCCATCAGCCAGACATTCAGAAATTTGTGTATAGTTAGAAAACAAACATGGTGGTTTCTCCCTAGAAGGAAGAGGAAGAGTTGGGAAAATAATTTATTTGTTGAAACAGTCAAGCATGGCCTGATTACGGGATAACTAGTTAATGCCCAAAATAATTTCAATACCACTCAGCGGTAAACAAATCAAATCGACCTCAAAGGCCTTCCCCTGAATTACAATAGGACACTCAAGATATACAAGAGAAGTGGGGATTGCCTCTTTGGTCCGGGTAAGAACATTCAAGTGAAATGGTAAGGAGGTAGCATGCAGGTTCAACCTTTCCACACAATCATAAGCAATAAATGAATGGTGGGAAGAGCAACTTGTTTGCCCTTTCCACCATGAAACTGAGCTCGGGTCTTCCTCCCGGTTGGTGCATCGTCCCTCATCCTCTTGCCGTCTACCCAAGTCTTCATAGCAGGCTCGGGCCCCCCTTCCACTAGGCTCTACTCAATAACCAAACATTTGGTCACCAGGGCCAAGAACTCCCTCAACTGAATAGCAGCTACAATCCTCTTGATCTCGGGCTTGAGGCCCGCCTCCGTATGTGAACACTTCCAACCCTCATTAGGATTGGCTTGGAGCAAGGTGTGGTATTTGGCGAGCTCCTCAAACTTGGCCACATATTGGCCTACAGTCATGCTGCCCTGCCTCAGTTGAAGAAACTCATATTCCTTCTGTTTCCTTGTAGTGTCGGGAAAATACTTCTCCAGGAATGCCGCTTGGAACATGTCCCAAGTGAGCGAGACTCCCGGGGAAGCCAGACTAGCCCTAGCTCCCTTCCACCAATTCTCTGCCTCACCCTACAATATGTGGTATTTGGCGAGATCCTCAAACTTGGCCACATATTGGCCAACAGTCATGTTGCCCTACCTCAGCTGAAGAAACTCCAATTCCTTCTGTTTCCTTGCAGTGTCGGGAAAATACTTCTCCAGGAATGCCGCTTGGAACATGTCCTAAGTGAACGAGACTCAGGGAAGCCAGACCAACCCTAGCTCTCTTCCACCAATTCTTTGCCTCACCCTTCCAGCCCTTGTTCATGGCGTTGAGCCATGCATCTGCCGTCGCCAGATCATAAGCTCCGAAAAAAGCTAGAGGATGATGCTTCCTGAATTCCGCCAGACCTTGGACAAAAGGACCCGCCATCATAACCGGTGGCGGGGTACCAGCACCACACGTACTCAGCTCATGTAGCATGGCGGCGTTGGTAGCAGCTTGCTCCCCCATCATTTGAGTCAGCATTTGGAGAGCCACCGCTACAGGGTCTGGATGTGGTGGAGGGGGATTGTCCCGAGGGCGACTACTCCTTCCGCCAGCCATAGTCCTATACACATCATTAATAAAACATCGAGGTGATCATTCTCAATTTCATAATAATGTATAAAAGACAACAACTAACTTTAGGAACAACTCAATTCCACAGTCCAATTGGATTGAACTGCTCCGATACCATAATGTTGTTAAGACAAACTCACTCCTAAGAGTTTTAATGAAATCAAACCATCAAAAGTGGAAATATAAAAGATGAATATCTAAGATGTTTTGTTTCTACTAACTGTGTGCTCGAGTGTTTGCAGAATTTAGCTTCCTGTATTGTAGGATAATTTTCTCTTGTGTTAAGACAAGTTGAGATACTAAGAAGACAGACAAATTCAAAAATAACACTTGAGATGCATGAAGCTGAAGTGCTAAAGAAAATCAGAAATAGAATTTGTCATATTCAGGAACAAGATCAAGAGTTACAAAGAGCCAAGAAGATGAGACAAAGACTCAGACTCAGATATATAAGTCATGATGCAACTCAGATGAAGAACAAGAAACTGAGCTGCACATATAAGACTGAGACCCAGTTCCAAGCCTAAGACTGAGACTGAGACTCAGACGTAAGATAAGCTTGAGACAAAAGCCTAAGACTCAGACTCAGCCTCAGACACATGCTCCATAAAAGCAATAAAAAGTCAAGGCAAGTACACTGCAAATGCTGCAACGGACAGAGGAGGTCTGAACAGTGCAGCAAAAGGCATTAATTCTCTCTTGCAACTGTTAGAAACGACTAGTTTTGTTTGAAATAAAAGACAGAATTCAAGTTAAGACTTGTGTGAGACTATATTGAATATTTCCTGACATACACGTCTCAACTGAATCTCAAGTCAATCTCAACTCAGTCTCAGCCACACTTGAGAGCATCTTAAGTCTGTCTCACATATTATCTTTCACATTATTGTTATTATCTGCTTGTAACTCTTAGAAAGAGAAACACCTAGTTGATCTCACTGTATATCCGTACTTTGTACATTGTCTAAGTTATTCCATCATCATTTGCATTCCATCCATGTAAAGAGTCTCAACTGAGTTAGAAGAAAGCCTAGACTCAGTGTGAGCTGTGTAAAAGCCTGAAGAGGCAAGGTGAAGAATACTTGGATCTCAGCCAGGTTAGGAGACCCTAAGCTTGGTGTGAGGGTGAGCCTGAAGAGGCACAAAGAATACTTGTATTTGACAAGGTTGTCATAGTGGAAATCTAACAAGTTTGTGAGGACTGGATGTAGCCTAAGGAGTGGGTGAACCGGGATAAATCTATGTGCATCTCTTATATTAATCTTGCTTATTTTATGTTTCTTTTGAAAACATGTAATATCAAGTTTGTATACTTGAGATACTGAATTGAACACTAACTATATTACAACTAAACAATTGAATCTCAACTATAAGACTCAGAGTTATATTCATTCCTTATCTGAATACCACTAACCTTTTACTATCTAAGTCAAATTGAGATTCCAAGTTGTTGAGCTTGAGAACTAAGCTCAACTTGAACTTAAAGTTTTCAGGAGAAAGTTTTTAAGTCTTTATTCAATCCCTCTTCTAGAGACATCCAGCCAACGTCAAATGTAACGTCCTAATTTCTTAATTCGAAAGTAATGCCTGTTGGGAGCACTACTTCCAAATTCGTGAAATTATTTCGCGCATTATTAATATTGGCATACAATACAATACAATACGGCTTAGGTAACCCAATACTTAAGCAAGAATTAAAATGCATAATAATCATAATATCATAATTGCCATCAATGGCCCAATATACAAGATTCAATCAATAGGCATAATAGGATATAACTATACATATGTCCTAGAATGTAAAATAAATCTCTAAGGCTCCACATGTACAGTTCTATCCCATCAAAATAAATCAACCCATGCCTATACAAAATAAACTAATATCATCCCAAAAGAGAGGGCCATCACAAGGACCCCCGACAGCTCCTACCATCCATCAAGGCTCTGAATGAGGACCCTGCACATATGAAGGTAATTCCCACGGAGTGGGGTGAGACTAACGTCCCGGTGAGCATGATAAAAACATGCAGTGTAGGAGAATCGGACAGATAATATGCAACAATTATACCTCAACTCAATCAATTCATAGAACATACATGATAACAATAATGCAGTGTTAGTCATGAAGTGTTTACCCAACACCCTAGGGATCTTTCCACTTTACATGAGGCTAGACTAAGCTCAGATTAACAGGAACCGTCGTTCTTGAAGGCCATAAAGACCTTACCCTTAAACATGATATATTCAAACATGAATTTTCCTCTTTAAATATGAAGTCCAAGGACCCAAACTTTTGTTTATACATGAAGTCCAAGGACCAAAGCTTATATTTAACATGAGGTCTAAAGACCCAAATCATTTTATACATGAGGCCCAAAGACCCTTAGTTTCATCATTCACATGAGGTTCTAAGACCCAAATATTCCTCTTCACATGATTAGGGATAGGGACATGAACAATCATCAATAATCACATGAGCATGAGGATTAACATGAGCATACAATTTCCTAAAGCAAACGCATCATCATCATGAGAATCATCCCTAAAACCCTAACATACCATCTAAGGCAAAGTACAACAAGCATTTCATAGCATACCTCAACCTAACCATCAATAGATCTACTCCTAAACAACCACAATCAAACATAAAGCAAGGGAAATAAGAAGGGGTACATTTTTAGTAACACGATCCATCATGAGAGTGAGTAGGTGATCACAGTCACTTCAAAGCAACCAAGAATGGAGGTGATGGAGAGGTTGAGGATGATGATTCCAAGCCCTTGAAGAGGTTTGAAGCCCAAATGCAAGCTCCTAGCACTCCCTAACCACTCTAGGTTTATCAAAACTTCTCTCTCTAGAAAGGTAAGAGAAGAAATAAATGAGGTTGCCCTAATGCGAAACAACATTAAAAGCTGTTCGGGCACTCTCCCTCAAGCGAAAGTCTGCTCGCTTGAGCGAGGAAAAGGAAAATCGTATTCTCACTCAAGCTAGAGATTCCTTGCTTGAGCGAAATACGCTCCTAAAATTACCCAGCCTCTTTGACTTTCCTCGCTCAAGCGAGGACCTTCTCGCTTGAGCAAGTGCAACTCAGAGAGCAAAACCCAATTTTGAATTTGAATTGCGCTTAGGCGAGAGGATCTCTCTCAAGCAACCATATCAGTAACCAAAAATCTGGTTTTTGTGATATGCTCGATCAAGCGAGGACCTTCTCTTTTTAGCGAGAACACAGAAATCCAATTTTCCGGCCTGCTCGCTCAAGCGAGACTACACCAGAACTCAGATTTTCTGGTTTCCACTCTTAAACCTATTTTTCCTTAATTCCTTTTACAAAACCTTTTCTCCCTATTAATTTGATTTATTTGAAATATTTGAAATTTGGGATGTTACACATTAGGTCGAGTGTGTCACCTTGGGAGCATCTGTGCTCCTAGTGAAGAAGAAGAATAGGAGTATGAGGTTGTGTGTGGATTATAGGCAGTTGAACAAGGTTACCATAAAGAATAAGTATCCCCTACCCAGGATAGATGACCTCCTAGACCAACTTAGAGGGGCTTTGGTCTTCTATAAGATAGATTTGAGGTCTCGTTACCACCGGATCAAGTTTAGGGGTGAGGATATACCCAAGACAGCTTTTAGGACTAGATACGGGCACTACGAGTACTTGGTGATGTCGTTTGGCTTAACCAATGCTTCAGCCGTGTTCATGGACTACATGAACCGGATTTTTCGGCCCTACCTTGATCAAATTCTTGTCGTGTTCATCGATGACATCTTGATATACTCCCAGACCTTAGAGGAGCATGAGCGACACCTTAGGGTTGTTTTGGGGATTTTGAGAGAGAATAGGTTGTTTGCTAACCCAGAGAAATGTGAGTTTTGGATGGACAGGGTCCATTTCTTAGGTCATGTTATTTCCAGAGAGGGTGTGTCAGTCGACCCTAACAATATAGAAGTCGTCCTTGAATGGGAAAGACCTAAGACCATAACGAAGATTAGGAGTTTCCTACGATTGGTCGGCTATTATCAAAGGTTCATTAAAGGATTCTCCCAGCTAGTCTTGCCCCTCACTAGATTGACTCATAAGGGTCAAGCCTTTTGTATGGGACGAGAAGTGTGAGCGGAGCTTCTTAGATCTCAAGGAGAGGTTGACTACTGCCCCGGTACTTGTGTTATCGGACTTGTCCAAGACCTTCGATGTCTATAGTGATGCCTCTGGTAAGGGGCTAGGATGTGTACTGATGCAGGAAAAGAGTGCGGTGGCCTATGCCTCTTGGTAGTTGAGGCCCATGAGGAGAATTACCCCACCCATGACTTAGAGTTAGCAGTTCTGGTGTTTGCCCTCAAGATTTGAAGGCATTACCTGTATGGAGTGAGGTTTGAGATCTTTAGTGATCACAAGAGTTTGAAATACCTATTTGATCAGAAAGAACTCAACATAAGGCAGAGGAGATAGATGGAATTTCTGAAAGACTATGATTTTGAGCTGAGGTACCACCCGGGAAAGGCCAATGTAATGGTCGATGCCCTCAGCAGGAAGTCCCTGCATGTGTCATCCATGATGGTACATGAGATGTGTGAATACCCAATTTTATCCGAGCTAATATTATTTTAATTTCCGTTTTTGTTAAATTTAATAAATCTCAAAATAAAAATAATAAAGTTTCAATTTCAAAAATAAAAAAAAATAATAATAAAATAATAAACCTAAATTTGTTTTAGTTAAAATAAAAATAAAAATAAAAATCAGAAAGATAAAAAATAATGATTCTAAATATTCAGAAAAATTAAAAAAAATAAAAAAATTAGAAAATAATTTAAAAATCCGAAAATTAGAAGAAAAAAGAAAAAGCTAAAAAAATAATAAAAAAATATCTTGGAGAGTAGGTTTGAGTTGAGAAAATAAAGGGATGTTGGTTGTTAGTGGGAGAATTTGTTGCTAGAAGTGAGAAAATGGGGGAAGTGGTTTTAGGAGGTGGTTGGAGTCAAGATGGTATAAAAAAGCCAGCTACACACTGTTAGAGGGGACAGAGAGAATTATCCAGAATGGATAGAGGAGAACACAGTTGAAACAGAGAATTCTAAAAATACAACAAGATCACATAGTGAGAAAAACAAAAGTTTACGATCTGAAAGAGCCTACTCAGTAGAAAGATTGAGAAATTGAAGAAGCAAAAAGGGAGACCACATTGGTGAAGCAGATATAGAAAACAGAAGCAAGAGGAGAAGGAGAATTGAAACCACCGGGAAGAAGTGCAGGAAAAAGCATACAAATAGAGAGGGATAATCAATTTAATTTCAGGTTCTTTTACTTCTTCTTCCTCATCCATTTTGTTTGTTTCATTGATGTAACTTCATTAGTGTATGATTCTTGAATGTGGATGAGTAGTTGGTTCTAATAAGTGAATATAATCATCATAATTGATTCATAGCCAAATTCATTAATGAGAAATTAAAAAAAAAAATCAAATCACAGTCCAGTCCGGTATCCAAATTAGGAATAAAACAATACTGAAAAAATGATAAAAACATAGCAGAGAAAAGAAATTAAGAGTCTAAACAGATAGGAATTAGGAAACCAATTAGCAATAAGTGGAAGAAAATTCTGCCCCCCCTTTTTTAGTTAGCCACCTCCTCACCGTGAGGACCACCGCGTGCGCCGTCCTCTGCCGTCAAGACTGTGTCCCCGACCACCGCTGTCCGCGCACGACACCACCGTGAACCAGTCCGGCAGGTACCTCTCTCTCTCCACCCCACGTTGCAGGTGCAGCAAACGTCCAAGTTAGCCACTGCGAAACTCAGAACGGCCACCGTGAACCAGTCCGGTCGGTGCCTCCCCACCGCGAGACGCCTCCGTCAGCCGCTGCAGTCTCCCCTGCGCGTTCAGCCAGCACCAGCGCGTTTTCCAACAGCCACCATCTCGCGGGCAGCTTCTAGCCACTACCGTTCCTGATCGCGGACGCACCGCCACGGCCACCGATCTCTGGCCGCCTCTCGCCCCCTTTCTCTCTTCCTCCCTTTCTTTCTTTTTCCCATGGTCGTTCCTTCCCCCTCTGTGTGTGTTTGAGGGGAGGTTAAGAGTTTTGAAAACTCTGATCCCCTGCACCGTTCTTTTAATGTATTTGTCAATTCAATTGAGTCTTTGATTTAGAAAGTTTTCTAATTGCAATAAATATTTGGGTAATTTAAATTGTGTAAATATTTGTTTGCTTTTGTAAATGTACTAAATAAAATTCTCATAATAATTCTAAAAAATATAATGCAATAATTTGGTAATATTATCGAATAGAATTTCTATCGATGATATTATCCAAATTATATAGGACTATGGAGTATAGCCATTTGCTCACAAGATAATCCTCGCAAATTCTAAATTATTTTTGAAATTAACAAAAATAATTTTTTTCCTAACAATAAAAATGATAACGAGTAGCATTTCTACCGTTAACGGGACTATGGAGTATAACCATTTGTTAACAAAATAGTCCTCACATTTATAAATAATTTTTAAAAGATAATAAAAATATTTTTTTAAAATAAACAACGTTAAGACTAGCGTTTCTAGCAATAACGTTATCTCTCACAAATAATAAAAAGAAAACTTTTTACTCGATTAAAAAAAAATTGCTAATAAAATCACTCAATGATCAAGTGATATTAAATGAATAGCAATTCTATCATTTAATATTATTTGAATAAGAAGGATTCATTGTATAGCGATTTGCTAACAGAAACCCTTCAAGAGTGAATTCATTTTTCAAAAACAACTATTTTAAAAATAAATCAAACAAAAAACCTTTTCAAAAACATTATCAAAATTCAAACTCTCAAACAATCAACAAATCAATCTTTCAGAACTACATGGCTTTGATTTCCCCATTGCAGCTGGGGATACGTAGGAGCGGGAACCGGCCCCGTCAAGCCCAAATAAATATTTTTCTAAATTTTCCCATAATCGAAAAAATAAAGAGTGTAAATATAAGTTGTAAATAAAAATAAAGATCTTTTAAAGGGTAAAATAAATATTTTTCAAAAGTTATTAAATTTGCACAATTAATTAGAGGTTACCGTCTTAGGACGGATGTCGTAGGGTGCTAATACCTTCCCTACACATAATCGACTCCCGAATCCAAATATGGTTTCGAAGACCATTTTTTTAAAAGGGTTTTTCCGATATTTTCCGTCAAAAATAAATATTGGTGGCGACTCCATTGAAAACGATTTTTCAATACCCTTTTCGTTTCGTCGTCCCGTCGTGATCCTGGTTTCAACAGATGGCGACTCCACTGGGGACATTTGAGAGTCAAGCCTGTCATAATTAATTGTGCAAAGTTGTTGACTTTTGTATTTATTTTTCCCCTTTTGTTTTGCTTGGTATATATTGTTGTAAATACTTCTCTCCATATCTTTGTAAATATTTTTTCTTGTACATTATGTGATGTATGTCCCTGATATTGTAAATATATTATGCTTCAACCCTAGGGTAGATGCCTTTTTCTCTTGTTCTCTGTATATATTTGTACTGCCTGATTTTTTTTTCAGATGGGGGTAGTCTTTTAGGACTATAGATTGGTAAGCTTCCCACACACACCTCACAGTCACTTGCCTCACACACTTATTGGGCTCTATACTCGAGCCTGTGCGAACCGAGGAGTAGGAGATGTCTCAATAATTGTCATTTGAGGGGCTTTATGCTCACTTGACAATAGTTGATTCATTACTCAGATTGTTACCGGTTTCATCGATTAGTCATAATTGAGATGGGTTCCTCCATACTTATGGTTAATTTATGAATCGGGTCCTTGTCAATGTGATAAGGGCAATCTGGGAACCATGATCTATAGAAGTCTAGACCCGTCCTTGAGAACCATGCACATTAAATGAGCTTAGTGACCACCAAAGTTAGAGTCATGACCTTAGGGATACCTTGCCATAGGGTTTTACCTAACTTAGGACACATGGGGAGCATTTTCCTTCATTCCTTTCATTCTTCATTGTACATACTTACTGTAGCATTTATTAGTAGGACATTACTTCACATTCACATAAAACCTTTCTCAAAAATAAATGAATAAATAAATAAATGGATAGTGATTTTTTTTCCTTTAAAAAAATATTAAAAAATAAAAAAAAGATGAGACATTTTCCACTCCACCATGCATATCATGATCATCCTTAGTTAGCATGTCATCATTTTTTTAAAAAAAAATTATACAAAGGGAGTTTATTTCTTCCATTCTCTTTCACTCTTCACCGTCCACGTTCTGTATGACATCCATGCATGAAATTCCTTTTTTTTCTAAACCAAAAAAAAAAAAAGCATCTCTTTACTAGCATTGTCATGCATCTCATGCATTTGTTTTCGT
This sequence comes from Sesbania bispinosa, assembly GCA_026901365.1. Taxonomy (NCBI): domain Eukaryota; kingdom Viridiplantae; phylum Streptophyta; class Magnoliopsida; order Fabales; family Fabaceae; genus Sesbania; species Sesbania bispinosa. Next base: position 2,532,424 of record QLOH01000044.1, read on the forward strand.
GTGTATCTCTCATACATTCATAAAACGTGCATTTTAACCTGTCATGGTCCATTATTTTGTCAGAAAAAAATAACATTCATTCATTCATTAACATAATATTTCCTTTTTAAAAGAAAATAAACTGATGGTGAAAATATCTCTTTTACAAAAAAAAAACAATAAAAAAAATCTCCATTGACAATAACATGCATCACATACATTTTTCATTCATATCATAATTATTTTTACCCATATCATCATTTTTCTCTTATATCGCAAAGAAAAAAAAAACAAATAAATATTTCTCCATTAACATTGTCATGCACATCATGCATCTTTTGGGCACATCATGCTCATCCTTGGTTGGCTTTGTCTTCATGTCTAAAGAAAAATGAAAAATAAAAAAATAAAAAGAAAAAATAAAATTCATGCTTGTTCATATAATCATGATTACTTTTGTCCATAATTTTATCAAGAAAAGAAAAGTCAGATTTCATTTTTTTAGAAAATAAGTAAATTGATGGTGAAAATCTTTCTTTCTTCAAAAAAAAAAAAATAAGAAAAGAAAAAAAAGGTTCTCCACTAGCATCTCATGCATCTTATTTTCAGCCATATCATTATTGTGTTATTTCATATTCTCCTTTAATAATATCATGCTTTTTATGCATCTCTCAGCATCCTTAGTTTGTCATGTTATCATTAAAAAGAAAAAAAAAACAAAGTTCATGCAATTTCACTTACACTGTCCATAATAATCATGTAAAAAAAAGGTGTTGCATCTCTATAAATTTTAAAGGCATAGTAGGTTGCATTTCCCTTGCATGATAACATTTCCATTCTAATAATTTCTTTCTCTTTTAAAAAAAGGGAGAAAGAAAGAAATCCATCAAGTGATTGTTTCCTCATCAGACTTACAAGACTTGTGCCAAGTAAGGATCATGGATGAACTTGAACACAATTAGGGTAAGTTGAGAGGCGACTTCAACAAGAGGGGCAGATGACAAGATTTTGAGATTATTGCAAAAGGGAGAGAATCTCTCAGGGGTATATTGCAAAAGGGAGAGAATCTCTCAGGGGTAAATAGACAATCATAACTGCTCTTCCACCAAGTTCTAAGTGCACATGCAGTTTCATAGATTGAATCCTCAAGGGACCTTGATTCCATTGGCAGTTCATCCATCCATTCAACCCAACCCAACCACCCATCACCAATCCTCAAAGAACCTAGCATCCACTACATGACCTTCCACTCAGCTACACATCCAACATCCACCACATGACCTTCCACTCAGCTATACATCACAACAGTCCACAAGCCCACAAGATGGACCACCAGTTTTAACTTCCAAACCTAAAGCCCAACCCAGCCCAACCACCAGAGTCCACATACCATTATTTCCTATCTTCCTACCATGTCAATTTCACCCAACCATGCACCTATTCTTAACACCAACCCACCAAGAAAGATTTTCACCATCAATTTAGTTATTTTCTAAAAAAAATGAAATCTGACTTTTCTTTTCTTAATAAAATTATGGACAAATGTAATCATGATTATATAAACAAGCATGAATTTTATTTTTTCTTTTTATTTTTTTATTTTTCATTTTTCTTTAGACATGAAGACAAAGACAACCAAGGATGAGCATGATGTGCCCAAAAGATGCATGATGTGCATGACAATGTTAATGGAGAAATATTTATTTGTTTTTTTTCTTTGCGATATAAGAGAAAAATGATGATATGGGAAAAAATAATTATGATATGAATGAAAAATGTATGAGATGCATGCTATTGTTAATGGAGATTTTTTTTATTGTTTTTTTTTGTAAAAGAGATATTTTCACCATCAGTTTATTTTCTTTTAAAAAGGAAATATTATATTAATGAATGTTATTTTTTTCTGACAAAATTATGGAGCATGACAGGTTAAAATGCACGTTTTATGAATGTATGAGAGACACACACGAAAACAAATGCATGAGATGCATGACAATGCTAGTAAAGAGATGCTTATTTTTTTTTTGGTTTAGAAAAAAAAGGAATTTCATGTATGGATGTCATACAGAACGTGGACGGTGAAGAGTGAAAGAGAATGGAAGAAATAAACTCCCTTTGCATAATTTTTTTTTTAAAAAATGATGACATGCTAACTAAGGATGATCATGATATGCATGGTGGAGAGGAAAATGTCTCATCTTTTTTTTTTTTTAATTATTTTTAAAGGAAAAAAATCACTATCCATTTATTTATTTTTAGAAAGGTTTTATGTGAATGTGAAGTAATGTCCTACTAATAAATGCTACAGTGAGTATGTACAATGAAGAATGAAAGGAATGAAGGAAAATGCTCCCCATGTGTCCTAAGTTAGGTAAAACCTATGGCAAGGTATCCCTAAGGTCATGACTCTAACTTTGGTGGTCACTAAGCTCATTTAATGTGCATAGTTCTCAAGGGCGGGTCTAGACTTCTATAGATCATGGTTCCCAGATTGCCCTTATCACATTGACAAGGACCCGATTCATAAATTAGCCATAAGTATGGAGGAACCTATCTCAATTATGACTAACCGATGAAACCGGTAACAATCTGAGTGATGAATCAACTATTGTCAAGTGAGCATAAAGCCCCTCAATTGACAGTTATTGAGACATCTCCTACTCCTCGGTTCGCACAGGCTCGGGTATAGAGCCCAATAAGTGCGTGAGGTAAGTGACTGTGAGGTGTGTGTGGGAAGCTTACCAATCTATAGTCCTAAAAGACTACCCCCATCTGAAAAACAAATCAGGCAATACAAATATATACAGAGAAAAAGAGAAAAAGTCATCTACCCTAGGGTTGAAGCATAATATATTTATAATATCAGGGACATACATCACATAATGTACAAGAAAAAATATTTACAAAGATATGGAGAGAAGTATTTACAACAATATATACCAAGCAAAACAAAAGAAAAAACAAAACAAAAAGGGAAAAATAAATACAAAAGTCAACAACTTTGCACAATTAATTATGACAGGCTTGACTCTCAAATGTCCCCAGTGGAGTCGCCATCTGTCAAAACCAGGATCAAGACTGGACGACGAAACGAAAAGGGTATTGAAAAATCGTTTTCAATGGAGTCGCCACCAATATTTATTTTTGAGGGAAAATATCGGAAAAACCCTTTTAGAAAAATGGTCTTCGAAACCAGATTTGGATTCGGGAATCGATTATGTGTAGGGAAGGTATTAGCACCCTACAACATCCGTCCTAAGACGGTAACCTCTAATTAATTGTGCAAATTTAATAACTTTTGAAAAAAATTTATTTTACCCCTTACAAAATCTTTATTTTTATTTACAACTTATATTTACACTTTTTGTTTTTTCGATTATGGGAAAATTTAGAAAAATATTTATTTGGGCTTGACGGGGCCGGTTCCCGCTCCTACGTATCCCCAGCTGTAATGGGGAAATCAAAGCCACGTAGTTCTGAAAGATTGATTTGTTGATTGTTTGAGAGTTTGAATTTTGATAATGTTTTTGAAAAGGTTTTTTGTTTGATTTATTTTTGAAATAGTTGATTTTGAAAAATAAATTCACTCTTGAAGGGTTTCTGTTAGCAAATGGCTATACAATGAATCCTTCTGATTCAAATAATATTAAATGATAGAATTGCTATTCATTTAATATTACTTGATCATTGAGTGATTTTATTAGCAAATTTTTTTTAAATCGAGTAAAAAGTTTTCTTTTTAATATTTGTGAGAGATAACGTTATTGCTAGAAACGCTAGTCTTAACGTTGTTTATTTTAAAAAAATATTTTTATTATCTTTTAAAAATTATTTACAAATGTGAGGACTATTTTGTTAACAAATGGTTATACTCCATAGTCCCGTTAACGGTAGAAATGCTACTCGTTAACATTTTTATTGTTAGGAAAAAAAATTATTTTTGTTAATTTCAAAAATAATTTACAATTTGCAAGGACTATCTTGTTAGCAAATGGCTATACTCCATAGTCTTATATAATTTGGATAATATCAACGATAGAAATGCTATTCGATAATATTACCAAATTATTGCATTATATTTTTTAGAATTATTATGAGAATTTTATTTAGTACATTTACAAAAGAAAACAAATATTTACATAATTTAAGTCACCCAAATATTTATTGCAATTAGAAAACTTTCTAAATCAAAGACTCATTTGAATTGACAAATACATTAAAAGAACGGTGCAGGGGATCAGAGTTTTCAAAACTCTTCACATCCCCTCAAATACACACAGTGAAATAAAAAAAAGGAAGACTAAACCCTAGAGAGAGAAGAGAGGGGGAAGAAACGGCCAAGGGAAAAAGAAAGAAAGGGAGGAAGGGAGAAAGGGGGCGAGAGGCGGCCAGAGATTGGTGGTCGTGGCGGTGCGTCCGCGATTAGGAACGGCAGTGGCTGGAAGCTGCCCGCGAGACGGTGGTTGTTGGAAAACGCGGTGGTGATGGCTGAACGCGCAGGGGAGACTGCAGCGGCCGACTGAAGCGTCTCGCGGTGGGGAGGCACCGACCGGACTGGTTCACGGTGGCCGTTCTGAGTTTCACAGTGGCTAACTTGGACGTTTGCTGCACCTGCAACGCGGGGTGGAGAGAGAGAGGTACCTGCCGGACTGGTTCACGGTGGTGTCGTGCGCGGACAGTGGTGGTCGGGGACACAGTCTTGACGACAGAGGACGGCGCACGCGGCGGTCCTCACGGTGAGGAGGTGGCTAACTAAAAAAAAGGGGGCAGAATTTTCTTCCACTTATTGCTAATTGGTTTCCTAATTCCTATCTATTTAGGCTCTTAATTTCTTTTCTCTGCTATGTTTTTATTATTTTTTCAGTATTGTTTTATTCCTAATTTGGAAACCGGACTGGACTGGACTGGACTGTGATTTTTTTTTTAATTTCTCATTAATGAATTTGGCTATGAATCAATTATGATGATTATATTCACTTATTAGAACCAACTACTCATCCACATTCAAGAATCACACACTAATGAAGTTACAGCAATGAAACAAACAAAGTGGATGAGGAAGAAGAAGTAAAAGAACCTGAAATTAAATTGATTATCCCTCTCTATTTGTATGCTTTTGCCTGCACTTCTTCCCGGTGGTTTCAATTCTCCTTCTCCTCTTGCTTCTGTTTTCTATATCTGCTTCACCAATGTGGTCTCCCTTTTTGCTTCTTCAATTTCTCAATCTTTCTACTGAGTAGGCTCTTTCAGATTGGAAACTTTTGTTTTTCTCACTGTGTGACCTTGTTGTATTTTTAAAATTCTCTGTTTCAACTGTGTTCTCCTCTATCCATTCTGGATAATTCTCTTCGTCCCCTCTAACAGTGTGTAGCTGGCTTTTTTATACCATCTTGACTCCAACCACCTCCTAAAACCACTTCCCCCATTTTCTCACTTCTAGCAACAAATTCTCCCACTAACAACCAACATCCCTTTATTTTCTCAACTCAAACCTACTCTCCAAGATATTTTATTTTATTATTTTTTTTAGCTTTTTCTTTTTTCTTCTAATTTTCGGATTTTTAAATTATTTTCTAATTTTTTTTATTTTTTTAAAATTTTCTGAATGTTTAGAATCATTATTTTTTTTTTATTTTAACTAAAACAAATTTAGGTTTATTATTTTATTATTTTTTTTTTATTTTTGAAATTGAAACTTTATTATTTTTATTTTGAGATTTATTAAATTTAACAAAAATGGAAATTAAAATAATATTAGCCCGGATAAAATTGGGTATTCACAGTTGGCCCTCTTTACATATTTCTTATTAAATAATCTAAATAACAATGTTTTTTAGATGATGGTAATAAGAAATAGGTAAAGAAGTGAATCAATTTTATCCGAAGGCTAACACAAAGTGCAAGGACCTTAACAAAGAAAAATCAACACCGTGGACTGAAATATCCAAAGTGATGATAAAAGGACAAGATTCCAAACAAGTGTTGAATTCTTGACTGAAAATGTTACTGTGTGCCGGTCCAATACTGGGCTTTGAGACTGAAATGTAAAAAGGGTGCCAGGCCGATACTGGGCTTTGAGACTGAAAAGTAAAAAGGGTACCGGGCCGATACCGGGCTTTGAAACAGGAAAGTAAAATGGATGTCAGGCTGATACCGGGCTTTTGAGACAGGAAAGTAAAAAGGGTGTCGGGCCGATACCGGGCTTTGAAATAGGAAAGTAAAAGGGGTGTCAGGCCGATATTGGGCTTTGAAACGAGAAAGTAAAAGGGGTGCCAGGCCGATACTGGGCTTTGAAACAGGAAAGTAAAAGGGGTGTCAGGCCGATACTGGGCTTTGAGACAGGAAAGTAAAAGGGGTGTCGGGCCGATACCGGGCTTTGAAACAGGAAAGTAAAAAGGGTGCCAGGCCGATACTGAGCTTTGAGACAGAAAAGTAAAAGGGGTGCCAGACCGATACTGGGCTTTGAAACAGGAAAGTAAAAGGGGTGCCAGGCCGATACTGGGCTTTGAGACACAAAAGTAAAAGGGTGCTAGGCCGATACTGGGCTTTGAAACAGGAAAATAAAAAGGGTGTCGGGCCGATACTGGGCTTTGAAACGAGAAAGTAAAAGGGGTGCCAGGCCGATACTGGGCTTTGAAATAGGAAAGTAAAAGGGGTGTTAGGCCGATACTGGGCTTTGAGACAGGAAAGTAAAAGAGGTGTCGGGCCGATATCGGGCTTTGAAACAGGAAAGTAAAAAGGGTGCCAGACCAATACTGGGCTTTGAGACAGAAAAGTAAAAGGGGTGCCAGGCCGATACTGGGCTTTGAAACAGGAAAGTAAAAAGGGTGTCAGGCCGATACTGGGCTTTGAGACAGAAAAGTAAAAAGGGTGTCGAGCCGATACTGGGCTTTGAAACAGAAAAGTAAAAGGGGTGTCAGGCCGATACTGGGCTTTGAAACAGAAAAGTAAAAAGGGTGCCAGGCCTATATTGGGCTTAAGGATTGCAAAGTGTACACGAACCTGAAATGCAACCGGTATGGGGACTTGAGGACTGCAATGGGTACGAGGACCCTAGTGATGCAATGGGTACGAAACCCAAGCAATTGCCATCGACAGGTACAAGGACCCCAAAAGAAGTTGGCGGGAACGAAGACCTTGAGGATTCAATGGGTATGTGAACCCAAAGGATTGAAGTTGACGGGTACTTGGACCCTGAGGATTCAATGGGTATGTGAACCCAAAGAATAGAACTTGATGGGTACGTGGACCCTGATGGTTCAGTGGGCATGTGAACCCAAAGGATTGAAGCTGACGGGTACGTGGACCCTGAGGATGCATTGGGTATGTGAACCCAAAGGATTGAAGTTGACGGGTACTTGGACCCTGAGGATTCAATGGGCATGCGATCCCAAAGAATTGAACTTGATGGGTACTTGGACCCTGATGATTCAATGAGCATGTGATCCTAGAGAATAGAACTTGATGGGTACGTGGACCCTGATGATTCAATGGGCCCAAAGAATAGAACTTGATGGGTACGTGGACCCTGAGGATGCATTAGGCATGTGAACCCAAAGGATTGAAGTTGACGGGTACTTGGACCCTGAGGATTCAATGGGCATGCGATCCCAAAGAATTGAACTTGATGGGTACTTGGACCCTGAGGATGCATTGGGCATGTGAACCCAAAGAAAAGTAGACGGGTACTTGGACCCTAAGATGCAATGGGTATTTGAACCCAAAGGAACTTTACGGGTACGTGGACCCTGAGGATTCAATGGGTATGTGAACCCAAAGAATAGAACTTGACGGGTACGTGGACCCTGAGGATTCAATGGGGTATGTGAACCCAAAGAATTGAAATTAATAGGTACATGGACCATAAGGATGCATTGGGTAAGTGAACCCAAAGAAAAGTAGGCGGGTACTTGGACCTTAAGATGCAATGGGTATGTGAACCCAACGGAATGCCTGACGGGTACATGGACCCTAAGGATTCAATGGGCATGTGATTCCAAAGAATTGAACTTGACTGGTGCATGGACCTTGATGATTCAATGGGCATGTGAACCCAAAGAATTGAAATGGGTACTGGGACCCAAGGAATGCTGGTTAAAAATTTTGCAATGATATGCATGATGCAAAGAATGTGAGATGCAGAGAGTAAAACTCAAGCAAGGACGATGCATGATAAGAATGATGGTGATGATGCAAGATAATGCAAGATGCACAGAGAAATTATATGATGTGAGATGCATGGTGAAAGTAATGACATGATGACAATACAAGTATGTATGTAGATGAATGGTTGATGACAATTGATGTCATGTTATTGATGCAAAATTCATGATGAACATCTCATCCTTGTTCATTATTTTCACTTGATTGGAACTTGATTGAATGTTTGAATCCTCAACCCTTACAGTGGCAAGTGCCCCAAGATTTATGGATGATCAAGGACTTTTCTTCTGATTTGTTATGGGCCCTTAGTTGAATTCATGCCCTAGCCTCTGACTAGACACCTTCTGAAGTGAGTTGTGTTGCGCCTTTCACTGGGTTAGGGATTTGTCCCAACACACCTTTTGAGAGTTCATCAAATTTTCTCATGACTTTTAGAATTATCAAAACAAATGTAATACTTTTCAAGTGTAAACACAAATCTCCTTTCAGTATATGTTCACCATAAAATGCAAATTGAATTAAGCAAAAGGGTGAAAGCAAAAATGAGATCGTCATATTTACAAAAGGGGTAATATTTACAAAGTGAGAGGATTTACAAAAGGTGGTGAGAGAGGTAAAGGCTCTCTATTTTTTTTTGAGTGATGTTTTCTGATGAAAAGTGTTAGTGCCTCATGTTTGAATTTAGAAAATCCATCAACCAATTGCCAAAGATGGGGATTGCCCCAGTTTCATATGCTTCAAACATTGCATTTGTCCCAGCGTACTCCAAGTTGCCCCAGTCTCATATGCTTCAAACATTGCATTTGCCCCAGTGTATGACTTCAATCTTTTGGGTTTCGGCCGTTAGTTTGCCCCAATTTTGTATACTTCCACAACCTACTTGCCCCAGTTTTGTCATCATTACACTCTCTTCTTGCCCTAAATTTTGCTTAGGTTGCCTTTGCGGGTTTTCAACCTAACGGGCCCTTATATCTTCTTGCTTATTTATTTTTACTCTTCTTTCCACTTTTTCTTCTTTCTTCCTCCCTTTTTTTTGCCATTGACCACCCATTTTAAACATTTTGATCTCAAAATAATAGCCATGAAAATGAAAGCAATCATTTCATTGATCCGAATGGACTTTACAAGGCTTGTAATGTGGTCAGGGCTAATGGGTATGAAAGGAAGGATATAGTAGGCCCAAACAAGTGTTTAAGGGTTCAAGGGATCAAGGATCAATTCTCTTTCTTACATGAGTGTAAGTGTTTAACTGAGATTTTTGAAGTCAACAACTATACCACTTTTGATCATTATTTTCCTTGATGCTTTTGCTTTTTTTTTCTTTCTCTTTCTTTTTTGACTCTTTTGACTTAACATATCATTGACAAAAGTTGACTTCAATTTGTACCAACCCCAGTGTGGGGTGATCCTTGTCCAGGGTTATTTGAAGGGAAAATTTAGGCTCAAAGGGGACAACTAGGGATAATGATCTGATATTTTTTATTTTTTATTTTTTGGGTAGAGAAAGATGGCCATCATCATCTCAACTCATGATTGCCCATTTTCAGACTATAACTTTGAGATCAAAACGTCAAATTCGTCTTCTATCCTTCAAAGCAAATTTTCCAGGAACTAAGAGAGAAATCCTCTAAAGGATACAAAAACATTTATTGATACACATGATATCTCACTTAACATCTTGGTCTTTATCCCTCAAAATTCAAGGGGCCATTTCCCTTGCTAGGCAACCTCACAACTTCTTCATTTGCCTCCTACTCCACTACCCTCGACAATCCAAGGGCTTTTTTCATTGTTTACAACATCCTTATTGGCATGATTGATGGATTATCAAAGTTACAAGATGAGACATTAACACTATGATGAGAGGAACACATGTAGATTTACATTATTTGCAATGGCACAAGGAAGAAATGAAATGAATGAGATTAAGGCTGGAAGCAAGAATCTGGAAAAATCAACATGCATCTTTGAAAACATATGCTGAAAGAAAAATGTGCGCCCTATATACAAAAGTCATCCTAAAGCCTTGGGCAGAGCAATAGGATCAGTATTACAAAATCATTTGACAAACCCTAAAAACCATAGGAAATTTGGAAAACTCTCAATTGTTGAGCTTTGATAGCATTTGTTGTTGGCACTTCCTTAATCTGGGAGAAGATTGGGATTGACTTCCTTAAAGCTCCACAACATAACATTCCTTAGGCCAACATGATATTAAAACATGACCTTGGATCCTAACCTTTTGGATGCAGCAACTCAACTAGAGGTAATGTGTGAAGGACAATCAATGAGTTACGGGTAAGGTGGGATATCGACTCGATGTGAGTCATGGGTCAAACTAGACAAGCCCTTTTTTTTGCTGTTTGGCCTTCTTTGGTTTAGGCTAAGGTTTGGCTTTTGGCTTCACGATTGATTGAGTTGAGGTGGTGTGGAGATGGATGGTTGTGATTGGGTGGGAAGTGGAGGGCATCCAAGCATCATTTGAGGGTTTGATTGGGATTATGATATGGTATCATTTGGGTGGATTGCTCATGATCAAATGTTAAGGCCTAAGCCTCCCTTTTCCCTGTTTCCAAAAAGGACTTCCTTGTAATAACTTTCTCCATTGACTTCTGAGCTTTCTTGGCAACAAAGAACATGACTATGCTCTACATTCATATACCACTGGTTTGCAATTGCCCCAGTTTGTGATTCTGGCACACCACCTCTCCTGATAATCTTGTCAAATCTTTTGCCCCCGTGCACACATCATTTGCCCCGGTTGATGATCAACACCTCTTTTGCTTGACGCCCTAGTGCACGGTCTCCACACATCGTTTACCCTAGTTGATGATTTCAACACCTCTTTTACTTGACCCTAACTTTTGCCTGAGTTGCTCTTGTGAGTTTTTAACTCAGCAGGTCGCTCTAACTTTTGCCTAGGTCGTCCTTTCGGATTTTCAACCTAGCGAGCTCTTCTTTCTTCTTTTTTTCTTCTTTTTTTTAAGCACGGTATTTCTTCACAGCATCAGAATTCATGGGATACTGGAGATCTTTGTCATCCATGTTTGTGAGGATTAGGGCTCCTCCATGGTCATTTAGGTGGAAGTGGCGTGGTTGAGGGGTACTTTGTGGCTTGGACGTTAGAGTCATCATTGATGCATCGGTCTCTTGGTGGGTTGGTGTTAAGAATAGGTGCATGGTTGGGTGGAATTGACATGGTAGGAAGATAGGAAATGATGGTATGTGGACTCTGGTGGTTGGGCTGGGTTGGGCTCTAGGTTTGGAAGTTAAATCTGGTGGTCCATCTTGTGGGCTTGTGGACTGTTGTGATGTATAGCTGAGTGGAAGGTCATGTGGTGGGTGTTGGATGTGTAGCTGAGTGGAAGGTCATGTAGTGGATGTTGGGTTCTTTGAGGATTGGTGATGGGTGGTTGGGTTGGGTTGAATGGATGGATGCACTGCCAATGGAATCAAGGTCCCTTGAGGATTCAATCTATGAAACTGCATGTGCACTTAGAACTTGGTGGAAGAGCAGTTATGATTGTCTATTTACCCCCGAGAGATTCTCTCCCTTTTGCAATATGCCCCTGAGAGATTTTCTCCCTTTTGCAATAATCTCAAAATCTTGTCATCTACCCCTCTTGTTGAAGTCGCCTCTCAACTTACCCTGATTGTGTTCAAGTTCATCCATGATCCTTACTTGGCACAAGTCTTGTAAGTGTGATGAGGAAACAATCACTTGATGGATTTCTTTCTTTCTCCCTTTTTTTTTAAAAGTGAAACAAATTATTAGAATGGAAATGTTATCATGCAAGGGAAATGCAACCTACTATGCCTTTAAAAATTATGCAGATGCAACACCTTTTTCTTTACATGATTATTATGGACAGTGTAAGTGAAATTGCAGGAACTTTGTTTTTTTTTTCTTTTTAATGATAACATGACAAACTAAGGATGCTGAAAGATGCATAGAAAGCATGCTATTATTAAAGGAGAATATGAAATAACACAATAATGATATGGCTGAAAATAAGATGTATGGGATGCTAGTGGAGAACCTTTTTTTATTTTATTTTATTTTATTTTTTTGAAAAAAGAAAGATTTTCACCATCAATTTAGTTATTTTCTAAAAAAATGAATTCTGACTTTTCTTTTCTCGATAAAATTATGGACAAATGTAATCATGATTATATGAACAAGCACAGATTTTATTTTTTCTTTTTATTTTTTTATTTTTCATTTTTCTTTAGACATGAAGACAAAGCCAACCAAGGATGAGCATGATGTGCCCAAAAGATGCATGATGTGCATGACAATGTTAATGGAGAAATATTTATTTGTTTTTTTTTCTTTGCAATATAAGAGAAAAATGATGATATGGGTAAAAATAATTAGGATATGAATGAAAAATGTATGAGATGCATGCTATTGTTAATGGAGATTTTTTTTTATTGTTTTTTCTATAAAAGAGATATTTTCACCATCAGTTTATTTTCTTTTAAAAAGGAAATATTATGTTAATGAATGAATGAATGTTATTTTTTTCTGACAAAATAATGGACCATGACAGGTTAAAATGCACGTTTTATGAATGTATGAGAGATACACACGAAAACAAATGCATGAGATGCATGACAATGCTAGTAAAGAGATGCTTATTTTTTTTTTTTTTTGGTTTAGAAAAAAAAGGAATTTCATGCATGGATGTCATACAGAACGTGGACGGTGAAGAGTGAAAGAGAAAGGAAGAAATAAACTCCCTTTGTATAATTTTTTTTTTTAAAAATGATGACATGCTAACTAAGGATGATCATGATATGCATGGTGGAGTGGAAAATGTCTCTTCTTTTTTTTATTTTTAATATTTTTTTAAAGGAAAAAAAATCACTATCCATTTATTTATTTATTCATTTATTTTTGAGAAAGGTTTTATGTGAATGTGAAGTAATGTCCTACTAATAAATGCTACAGTAAGTATGTACAATGAAGAATGAAAGGAATGAAGGAAAATGCTCCCCATGTGTCCTAAGTTAGGTAAAACCCTATGGCAAGGTATCCCTAAGGTCATGACTCTAACTTTGGTGGTCACTAAGCTCATTTAATGTGCATGGTTCTCAAGGACAGGTCTAGACTTCTATAGATCATGGTTCCCAGATTGCCCTTATCACATTGACAAGGACCTGATTCATAAATTAACCATAAGTATGGAGGAACCCATCTCAATTATGACTAATCGATGAAACCGGTAACAATCTGAGTAATGAATCAACTATTGTCAAGTGAGCATAAAGCCCCTCAAATGACAATTATTGAGACATCTCCTACTCCTCGGTTCGCACAGGCTCGAGTATAGAGCCCAATAAGTGCGTGAGGCAAGTGACTGTGAGGTGTGTGTGGGAAGCTTACCAATCTATAGTCCTAAAAGACTACCCCCATCTGAAAAAAAAATCAGGCAGTACAAATATATACAGAGAACAAGAGAAAAAGGCATCTACCCTAGGGTTGAAGCATAATATATTTACAATATCAGGGACATACATCACATAATGTACAAGAAAAAATATTTACAAAGATATGGAGAGAAGTATTTACAACAATATATACCAAGCAAAACAAAAGGGGAAAAATAAATACAAAAGTCAACAACTTTGCACAATTAATTATGACAGGCTTGACTCTCAAATGTCCCCAGTGGAGTCGCCATCTGTCGAAACCAGGATCACGACGGGACGACGAAACGAAAAGGGTATTGAAAAATCATTTTCAATGGAGTCGCCACCAATATTTATTTTTGACGGAAAATATCGGAAAAACCCTTTTAAAAAAATGGTCTTCGAAACCAGATTTGGATTCGGGAGTCGATTATGTGTAGGGAAGGTATTAGCACCCTACGACATCCGTCCTAAGACGGTAACCTCTAATTAATTGTGCAAATTTAATAACTTTTGAAAAATATTTATTTTACCCTTTAAAAGATCTTTATTTTTATTTACAACTTATATTTACACTCTTTATTTTTTCGATTATGGGAAAATTTAGAAAAATATTTATTTGGGCTTGACGGGGCCGGTTCCCGCTCCTACGTATCCCCAGCTGCAATGGGGAAATCAAATTATTACATTAATATTACCAAATTATTGCATTATATCTTTTAGAATTATTATGAGATTTTTATTTAGTACATTTACAAAAGCAAACAAATATTTACACAGTTTAAATCACCCAAATATTTATTGCAATTAGAAAACTTTCTAAATCAAAGACTCAATTGAATTGACAAATACATTAAAAGAATGGTGCAGGGGATCAGAGTTTTCAAAACTCTTCACCTCCCCTCAAACACACACAGTGAAATAAAAAAAGGAAGACTAAACCCTAGAGAGAGAAGAGAAGGGGAAGGAACGACCATGGGAAAAAGAAAGAAAGGGAGGAAGAGAGAAAGGGGGTGAGAGGCGGCCAGAGATCGGTGGCCGTGGTGGTGCGTCCGCGATCAGGAACGGCAGTGGCTGGAAGCTACCCGCAAGACGGTGGCTGTTGGAAAACGCGGTGGTGCTGGCTGAACGCGCAGGGGAGACTGCAACGGCTGACGGAGGCGTCACGCGGTGGGGAGGCACCGACCGGACTGGTTCACAGTGGGTGTTCTGAGTTTCGCAGTGGCTAACTGGGACGTTTGCTGCACCTGCAACGTGGGGTGGAGAGAGAGAGGTACCTGCCGGACTGGTTCACGGTGGTGTCGTGCGCAGACAGCGGTGGTCGGGGACACAATCTTGACGGCAGAGGACGGCGCACGCGGTGGTCCTCACGGTGAGGAGGTGGCTAACTAAAAAAAAGGGGGCATAATTTTCTTGCACTTATTGCTAATTGGTTTCCTAATTCCTATCTATTTAGGCTCTTAATTTCTTTTCTCTGCTATGTTTTTATCATTTTTTTAGTATTGTTTTATTCCTAATTTGGAAACCGGACTGGACTGGACTGTGATTTTTTTTTTTTTTAATTTCTCATTAATGAATTTGGCTATGAATCAATTATGATGATTATATTCACTTATTAGAGCCAACTACTCATCCACATTCAAGAATCACACACTAATGAAGTTACAGCAATGAAACAAACAAAGTGGATGAGGAAGAAGAAGTAAAAGAACCTGAAATTAAATTGATTATCCCTCTCTATTTGTATGCTTTTGCCTGCACTTCTTCCCGGTGGTTTCAATTCTCCTTCTCCTCTTGCTTCTGTTTTCTATATCTGCTTCACCAATGTGGTCTCCCTTTTTGCTTCTTCAATTTCTCAATCTTTCTACTGAGTAGGCTCTTTCAGATCAGAAACTTTTATTTTTCTCACTGTGTGACCTTGTATTTTTAGAATTCTCTGTTTCAACTGTGTTCTCCTCTATCCATTCTGGATAATTCTCTCTGTCCCCTTTAACAGTGTGTAGCTGGCTTTTTATACCATCTTGACTCCAACGACCTCCTAGAACCACTTCCCCCATTTTCTCACTTCTAGCAACAAATTCTCCCACTAACAACCAATATCCCTTTATTTTCTCAACTCAAACCTACTCTCCAAGATATTTTATTTTATTATTTTTTTAGCTTTTTCTTTTTTTTCTAATTTTTGGATTTTTAAATTATTTTCTAATTTTTTTAATTTTAGAATCATTATTTTTTATTTTTCTGGTTTTTATTTTTATTTTTATTTAAACTAAAAAGGTTTATTATTTTTTTATTATTTTTTTATTATTTTTGAAATTGAAACTTTATTATTTTTATTTTGAGATTTATTAAATTTAACAAAAACGGAAATTAAAATATTATTAACCCGGATAAAATTGGGTATTCACAAGATGGGTTTGTTTGAAGAGTTTAGGAACCTAAGCCTGAACATTGAGGTTGGAGAGCGTAGCTTGAGGCTCTTTAGGCTAGAGGTCACTAGTGAGCTTAGAGCTCTGATTAGGGAGGCACAGGGTTCAGACCCGGACCTCCAAGCTAGGAAAGGGCAGCAGGTTTCTTTGAGTCAGGTTGTAACATCCCGAAAATTGGACCTAAGAAGAATCTAGAGGAAGTTAGAAGTAAGATGAGAACTTAGGGGTTGGAAGGGAAAATAAAGTGAGAGTTAGGGAATTGATTAAGAGTTATGAGTTTTGAGGGAACCAAGAAGAGAAAAACTAAGTATTAAGCCAAGCCTGACTGTAGAGTTAGCATAGGAGAAGTCACACCCGGTGGTAGAAAGGCTAGCACAGTGAAGAGGTGAGGAAGGAAGAAGAGACATTGGAACTAGGGAATTAGATTGTGACGGAAGGAACTAACCTAAAAGAATTGGCCGGAAGGAGGAAGGGAGGCGTAAACTCAAGGGACCGAGGTAGAAGGTGATTTTATGGAAAGGAATAAGGGAATAGAGGAGCATAGTCTCATGGACACTTAGAATCCTTAACGTTAGCCTTATTGGAGTTAATTTTTGAGTTCTCACATGATTCATGTAAAGTGTGCCCCGTTAGGCTTCAACCAAGGTTATTGCTTAATTTTGGGTTTTAAGCATAATGACCTTGGTGCATTAATTCGAGAATATATAGAGTTAAAGGTGTCCAATTGAGGTGATTCCACTTGCATTACAAAGCTAAGATCCGGGGCTTCAGTTTGATATGCTATACGATAATATTCCGAGCTCATTTGCACTTCCAAACAGCAAGTTTACGCGCTCAAGCGCGCAAAGGTGCAAAATTTGGAGTTTTGGCAGAAACTTTGGGCGCTCAAGCGCCCTGGTGCGTGCTCAAGCGCCTAAGCTTGATGCTCATGTCTCCCATGCAGAGACCTTGGGCGCTCAAGCGCGCGAACGTGTCCAGGTTCGTTTAAAACGCTCAACAGCCTTCTTCTTCTTAATTTTTCCCTTCCCTTAGGATTTCTAGAGAGAGGGAGAAGGGTTTAGAGAGAGAAGGAGCTAGGAGAAGAAGGGGAGCTAGATTGGAGGCTCCTCCACCACCTCTTGGAGCTTGGATCTTCATCCTCATTCCTCCGTTCCTCCTATTTTTCTCCAATAGAGGTGAGTGTGGTTCTCACTTACTTTCATTGTTGTTTGATAATCTATGTATGACCCCTATTCTTACTCCCCCTTTCTATTATTGTTTTCTATGAGTGATTATAGACATGCCTAGGGTGGATTGTTGAATAGATTGGTTGTATGTGCTTGTATTCCTAACCCTAGGTTAGTAGATTTGGAGATTTTGTACTTGTGAATATATTGACTATACTCTTGAGCATTCATAGGCCTTTGGCCATCATTGAACATATTTTAAGGGTCCTTGGAATATCAAAGTGCCTTCGGGCTATCAGAGTGCCTTCGGGCTATTACAGTGTCTCTGGACCATCACAGGCCTTCGGGCAACCATGTTTAAGAAAGACGAGGTGATCTCATCGACCTCTCGGCCAAGGGGAAGACGAGGGATCTTCACCCTAAAATGAACCACAATCATGATCCATGCATGTTTAATAAAACTTAATTCTAGGTGGCCCTGGACGACGGTTCTTGGTCACATGGTCGAGCGCTCAATCACAGTTTACGTTACAGTGGAAAGACCCCGGTGTCAGGTAACAACACGTCACAGACATGTTGCATCATTTCATAGACATTGTATATATATTGGAATTTATGATTATGTTTACTTACTCTCATGTATGTGTACTCTTGATGTAATTATGAAATTTATATGCATGCTTGTTGCATCTTAATTGTTTGACTACCCTCACCGCACACACTTATCACACTCACTAGGATGTAGTCTCATCCCACGATGTGAGAATTATATTCAGTTGTGCAGGTTGCAGTTCAAGTGCTTAATGGAAGAGTTGCAGACTTAATTGAGCGGGATGTTGTAGCCATTTGATTTGGAATTGTGATGTAGTGGATAGAATAAGATGTAGTGGATAGGATAAGAATCTGTAAGGTTGTGGCAAGCCACTGAGTGGCAATTTAACTGTAATTCTTGAGTTGTGTATTGATAGCTTATGCTTATGTAACTTTTGGATTACCTAAGCGTTGTGATGTATTGTTTGTGGATATCGATAATGCGCGAAATAATTTCGAGAATTTGGAAATGGTGCTCCCAACAGGCATTATTTCTGAATTCAGGAATTAGGACGTTACACGGGTGATGGGATGATTATCTTCCAAGGGAGAGTCCGCGTCCCTAGGGGGTAGTCTGAGGCAGCAGATTCTAGAGGAGGCCCATAGGGGCAAGTTCTCGATACATCCTGGCACCACCAAGATGTATCAAGACTTGAGGAAGATGTTTCAGTGGGATGATATGAAGGGTGAGATAACAGAGTTCATTTATAAGTGTCTAGTGTGTCAACAAGTTAAGATAGAACACCAGAAACCATCAGGAACCCTTTTGCCATTAGAGATCCCAGAGTGGAAGTGGGAGAGTATAGCCATGGATCTTGTGGTGGGACTACCTAGAGCCCAAGTAGGGTTTGACTTCATCTGGGTCATTGTGGATCGGCTGATTAAGTCGTCCTGCTTCCTACCTATTAAGGCTACTTATCCCCTATGCAGACTAGCAGACCTGTATGTCAAGGAGATTGTTAAGCTCCATGGCATTCCCTTTAGTATAGTGTCAGACAGAGATCTTAGGTTTACCTCTAGGTTTTGGAATGCACTTCATCAGGCCTTCGGGACTAAACTTAGGTTTAGTACCGCATACCATCCTCATACTGACGGTCAGTCTGAGAGAACAATCTAGTCCCTTAAGGATATGCTTAGGGCGTGTGTGTTAGAGGAACATGGTAGTTGGGATAGGTACCCACCCCTCATAGAGTTTGCCTACAATAATAGTTTCCATAGAAATATAGGCATAACACCCTATGAGGCGTTTTATGGTAGGAAGTGTAGGTCCCCACTCTGTTGGTATGAGGTGGGTGAGAGAACCCTGTTAGGTCCGAAGCTGGTGTAGGAAACCACAGAAAAGATTAAGGTCATTATGGAAAAGCTTGTTACTGCCCGAAGTCGGTAGAAAAGCTATGCTGACAAAAGAAGAAAGGACCTAGAATTTGAGGAAGGAGACCATGCATTTTTTAAAGTGACTCCTGTCACAGGCATTGGACAAGCCATCAAAGCTAAGAAGCTTAACCCCATGTTCATTGGCCCATTCCAGATCCTGCAGAGGATTGGCCCTCTGGCCTACAGGATAGCCTTGCCACCCCACTTGTCCTGCATCCATGACGTCTTCCATGTTTCTCAGCTTAAAAGGTATGTCCATGACCCTTCACACATCATAAGCTCGGAATCGGTACAATTTAGGGAAGACCTCATAGTTCCCACTAGACCTGCACAGATTATCGACCAGAGTGTTAAAACCCCGAGGAATAAGACAACCCCCTTGGTGAAGGTGTTCTGGGAGGGTTAGACACCTGAGGAGGTGACGTGGGAGAGGGAGGATGATATCCGCTCTTAGTTCCCAGAGTTATTTTCTTGAGGTAAGCCCAGTTTTCCTTCTTTTTCATAGCCAATTTTGAGGACAAAATATTTTTAAGGTGGTAGATTTGTAACATCCTAAACTCTATATATTTTCATAAATAAAATTGATAAGGGAAAGGGTTTTTATAAAAAGGAATTGAAAAAAAGGGAGCTAAGAGTGAAAAATGAGAGTTCAGAATTCTGGTACTCTCGCTCAAGAGAGAAGCCCTCACTTGAGCGAGCATATCGGTAAAAATCAGAAATTTTGGTTGCTGATATGGTCGCTTGAGCGAGAGCCTCTCGCTCAAACAAAATTAAGCCAGAAACAGAGGGTTTGCTCTCTGACTTACTCTTGCTCAAGCGAAAGGACTCTCGCTTGAGCGAGACGAAGTCAAAGAGGTTAGGGGGTTTTTACTAGGAGAATTGCGCTCGAGCGAGAACATGAATCTCTCAGGAATATTCTCTCTCGCTCAAGCGAGCACATCCTCACTTGAGCGAGAACACGCGATTACTGTTTTTAAAACAAATTTCTTTAGGATTTTCCCTCATTTTCTTTTCACCCTTTTTCTTCTAGAGAGGGAGAGATTTCTAGAGAGAGGAAGAGCCCTTGGAGCCCAGAGGAAGAAGAAGAAGCTAAGTATCTCATCTCTCCCAACTCCCTCAACTCATTCCCCCTTCTCTTTGAGCTCTCTTGAGGTGAGTATGACTCGCACACCTCCACTCATCTTGTATGACTTTACTCTCATGATCCCTATTCTCCTATTTCCCTTTATTATGGTTTGTGGTTGAATGATTTGGTTGTGGATTCTCTATATATATGTATATTGTGGAAGTTGTATGGAACTAGAAACACGTGTAGGGATTTTCCACAAGTTAGGGTTCTTTGCTATGATTATGTTAGGGATATTTATTGTAAGTTTTCATGTGTTATATATGATGATAGAGTTGTGCATTTTGGCTTTGGCCCCAGTAAAAATGGCTTCGGCCCCTGTTTTGGCTTCGACCCTAGTTTGCCTTAATTAATCAAGATTAGATTTCGGTCTCTAGTTAATTGGACTTCGGTCCCCAGTTAATGGCGGTGATTAGTACCCAAGGAAGATGTTCCTTATAGTCTAAACTTAGGTCTAGCCCTAGATAGTGATAAGACCCCGTCTGCCAAGTAATGAGGTCATGCATGTCATGTTTACCTTCAGTTAAGATATTATATTATGATGTGGTTGCCAACAATTTTTAAGCCAATTTTTAGAAATAAAGATCAATTTTGGCACATCTTTTTAGTCCTATTTTTAGACAAAATACAGGCAATTTATTCTTTTAGAATATGGAGTTATTTGCAATTTTTGTACCATTTTTCGGGGCAAAAGACAATTTAGAAAAATACAAAAAGAAAAGAAGTCAAAAGAAAAGAAAGTAAAAAAAAATATTTGTAGAGAAAAGTATTACTCAATAGTAAAAAAATTGAAGTAAGAAAGTGCCCAACAATTCATCCATTTTCTATTGTAATTGCAATTTGTATGTATCAATTCCATTTGAGTTGTAATCGATGTTTTTCTAAAAATTTGGCAACTTTGGTAGCTTTACCTCTGTATAAAAAAACTAACCAAAAACATTCTCTTTGCAATTTTCTGTGTTGTTTGTATTGTTGAAGTTATACTCTAGTGTATAAGCCTTTTTCTAGCCAACTTTTTTCTGATTTGAACATTAATCTTAGTTTTGTCTTATGAAACTTCTAGCTTCCTTTAGGGGCCATTTGGGGTGGTTGAGAGTTTTTCAGTTTTTGGTTTTAAAAAGATTTCAACCAAGTTTTTACAACTCAAAACTGAAAACTAAAGACAACTTTTTATGGTTTTCAAAATGGACATTTTAAAAACCACAAAGTGGGGAGTATACTAGTGCAAGCTCTAAGGAATCAACACCAAATAATAGTGATGAGGAGAGTGAAGAAAAAGATGTGAATTAACACTATAGGACTGAAGGGAACGTCTTTATGGTTAGAAGAGTCCTAGGTAATCAATCCATCAAAGAAGATGATCAAAGAGAAAACATTTTTCACACTATATATGTGGTAGAAGGTCAAGTTTGTTCCTTAATCATTGATGGTGGGAGTTGTACAAATATAGCTAGTGTGAGAATGATTGAAAGGATAGGATTGAGAACCACCCCTCACCCTAAATCCTATAAGCTAACATGGATAAGTGATGAAGGGGAAAATGTAGTAAACAAACAAGTCCTAGTGGCCCTATCTATAGGAACATACCAAGATGAGATCATATGTGATGTAGTTCCTATAGAGGCTACTCATATTTTGTTGGGAATGCCTTGGAAATTTGATAAGAGATCTATCCATGATCAATGGCTACTCTAATCAATTATCTTTCAAACATAGAGGAAAGAAGTTCACTTTCTCATAATCTCCAAATCCACGCTGGTTTGATTTTTTACTTCATATTATAGCAAGTGAGTCAATTTTATTTTTTAATTTGAAAGACAAATAAGTTTGGTATAGCTTATTATTATAATGTGAGAAAATAAATTTATATATTTATTTAGTTTGGACAAATTTAAGATATAAAGTCAAATATGTTCTAAACATTTAATTAAGAATTGTTTTAATATTTTAATAATTATTTTTATTCAAAAATGAAATGAAATGAAAAATAATTATAAAATATTTATCTAAATCAGTATAATCAATACAAATAAAATTTAGATAAATTTAAGTTAGTGGAAATTTTATACTTTCCAAAATCAAATAGAAGCTCTAATAAATTTGTAATTTGTCTCTCACAATTTTTTGAAAATTTTCTTTCTTTTCTTTCTCACTTCTCATAATACTCACATCCACGTTGCTTTAATTTCTCACTTCATATTCTCGATCAATTTTTATTTCAAAGAATAAAATATAATATGTAAATATATGTTATTTTTCTCTCAAAATCTCTTTCTAGACTTATATTTTTTTCTCACTAGATCTAATCTTTCATTTTAAATTTCATCTTACTATTTCTAAATAAATAAAAATAATTAATAGAAAGATAATATTAGAAAGGAAATAAGGAGAAGATAATACTTAATTTTGTTTAAAAAATATAAAGATAAATAGCGGAAAAGTCATAAAAAGGTAATATACTATATAATATATAAAATATTTGGGGCCAAAATGATAGTTAATAATAAAACATTTTTTTTCTGATCTATATAATTAATATTAGTATTGATTTTTTTTGTTTGAACCACAGGTATCCTCTACGGGAGGCAATCATGTTCGAGCCGGGAACATTCACATTATGGTGGGCCTAGCTCTCCCAACGAAGATTTTTTCCATCCACAAGGCTCGAACCCGAGATCTTGCTTAAGGGGAATCAAACATGTACCACTTGAACCAACCCCCGTTAGGGCTGTTCAAATGTACTGTTGAACTGAACTGAACTGTTGAACCAAATTGTACCTGACCATTAAGAATTGTATTGTAACCGAACTTAATATGTCTCGAACTGTTTTTCTAAACCAATTCGGTAAATGAACTTGAGCCCAGTGCGGTACAGTAAACTTGAGCCCAAAATGCAAACTGAACGAAAAATATAACACACAATTCACTCATTCATCCTTCAATCGTTTATTTATTTTTTAAAGAAATTATTATTTAATTGATTGAATTGATTGAATAGCAATAAAGTTGTTCTCTGCACACACATTCAATCACTCTCTCTAACTACGATTTATTATGTTCAAATTCGATACTTTGCTAATTTGCTTTGTTGCAGAGAACAAGGCACCATGTTTTCAAGAGAGAGAAACACAAGTTGAAGCTCTCTCTCTCTTTCTTTCTTTGCATGTTACAACAATGTTTTATTTCAGTTGCCTCACTTATTTTCAAAATCTTATCTCACTTTCACACATTAAAGACTTAAAGGTGTTGCCTCTTGATATGCTCGAGTAGAGGAGAACCAAAATGAACAAGCTACTTCACTGAATATCACTTCGTAGCTTGGGAGGCTTATGATATGTACGAGATACTCTCGGACCAGATAAGGACACATGTCAGATAACTCAGCATGCAGATAGCCAGACCCATGGCCTAACATAAGGAGAAGATCAGACATATAAGGAAAGAATTGATCTGACAACCAAATCTACGCAAGATACACTTCAATTATCCAATCACGCCATATATGGAGAATACCCACAGAACCTATAAAAGGAGGGGCATAGGCAGCGTCAAAACACACACTAGCTTCTTCACTTAGCCTGGTTGTACCCCCATGAGTAGAATTTAGGCTTTGTAAGAACATTCGGCGCCCACCGTGGGGCTCTGGTAAAACTCTCCCAGAGTACCACAAGAATTTCCAAAAGATGGTAAAAACAAGGTCTAACGCCAACGAAGATGGACCGACATTGCAGGAGCTTGCTCAACAGCTCGAACAACTCAGACAGGAGAACCAAAGGGTTTTAGAGGAAAATAGAGTGATGCGAGAACAACTGAATGATACGCGAGACTCTCGGGAAGAGGAGGGAGACGCGTACTCTTCAGGGACTCGAACTCCCTCAGAACGTTCAAGACCCCAGGTTCATGAGAATAATCATACTGATTCATGTTTTCATCCTTTTACTGACTAGATAATGTCTGTTCCTTTACCAAGATATTTTAAATTCCCTGACCTGCCTGTCTACGATGGAACAACTGATCCAAATTCACATCTTACTAGATTTCATACAATAATGCTCACAACAGGTGCTACTGATCCTGTTTTATGTAAGATTTTTCCAAGGACTTTGACAGGGCCCGCACTACAATTGTACTCAACTCTGACTCATGGATCAATTAAAGATTTTGAGGAGTTCAACACAGCCTTTAAGAACCAATTCTCATCAAGCTGTCCTTTCAAGAAAACTAAAGAGAGTCTGTTTAGCATACTTCAAGGTGACGATGAGCCACTTAAAGATTACATCAATCGCTTTAACAAAGAAGCTATGCAAGTAAAAGAGCTCGATCCTAAGATACATCTCAGGGCGATCATCAACGGAGTAAAAGAAGGCCAGTTTGCAGACGAGTTAGCCAAGTCAAAACCAATTGACATAGCCGACTTCAGACGCAAAGCCTCAGGTCAGATAGATGCGGAGGAAGCAGCCGTAGCCAAAAGAAGACTCTGAGCCATGCTAACAAAACCATTAGAAAAGGACGGTTCCTCCCGACACAATAGTCAACAAAATAACAAAGGGAACTACAACTTCAAGAACCACCCAGGAAAGAAAAATGGAAGGTCGGCTAGATCGCCCCGACCAGCCCCAATTTTTGATCACTTCACTCCTCTAAATGCCAGAAGGAGCCAAATCTTGCGCGAGGTATATAATTCAAGAATCATCGAACTTCCCCCACCCCCTAAGGATACCCCTGAGGGGGTTGATCGAACAAAAAGGTGTGATTTTCATCGCGCATTTGGGCATAATACTGATGACTGCTGGACTTTGAAAAATCAAATCGAACAACTCATTAGACTTGATCACCTCGGGAGATATGTGTACGATGGCAGGCAGAAAAATAAAAAAGAAGCAACTCGGGTAGATTATGATCGTAGAAGAAACAGGGACGAATCCCCAGAAAGGAATCTCGGTCCAAACCCACCTAGAAGAAGAGCTGGATCCATTCACACCATTTCAGGAGGATTCGCAGGAGGCGGACCTACCTCCTCTTCCAGAAAAAGACACCTTAGAACAATTTGTTCAGTAAATAAATTGGAACGGAAGCAGTCAGGTAAATCCCATCCTATCATTTCTTTCTCTGACAGGGACTTTGCAGGTTTAAAGGACATGAATCAGGACGATCCAATGGTAGTCCGGATAAACATTGAAGGTTGCTCAGTCAGAAGAGTCTTGATCGACCAAGGAAGCTCTGCTGACGTCCTATTCTGGAAGACTTACGAGGATCTTTCCCTCCCAACAGATACTATTCATCCTTTTGATGGAAGCCTGGTAGGATTCGCGGGAGAACAGGTAGAGGTAAGAGGTTATATAAACCTTAGAACGACCTTTGGGTCTGATGGGATTTACAAAACCGTAAACGTAAAATATCTACTTGTCAATGCTCTTACTTCTTATAATATTATTATTGGGAGACCCACCTTAAATGCTTTGGGAGCAATCATTTTAACTCCCCATTTAATTATGAAATTTCCTGTTGATGACCAAAAGATAGGATTTATGAGAGCCGAACAGGACGAAGCTTGACGTTGTTATGTAAAAAGCTTGGAAACAAGGAGATCTTCCAACAAAGATTCTGGAGCTGAACTCAGGATACACTCTACCGAGCTAGACCCAAGAATCGACTTCTCGGATAGAAGACCTCAACCTACCGAGGAGCTAAAGATTGTCCAAATCGGCGATAAACCAGATAAAACAACTCGGATTGGGACAAGTCTCTCACCCAAAGAGGAACACCAGGTAATACAAATCCTAAAAGAAAATTCTGACTTATTTGCCTGGACTCCTGCAGACATGCCAGGGGTCGACCCAGATTTTGTATGTCATAAGTTAATGATCGATCCAAAGATCAAACCCATCTCCCAAAGGAAACGAAGACTAGGCGAGGAGCGCAGAAATGCAGCACTAACAGAATCAAAGAAACTCTTAGAAGCTGGTTTCATCAGGGAGATTGAATATACCACATGGCTTGCGAATGTCATCATGGTCAAAAAATCCAATGGGAAGTGGAGGATGTGCACTGACTTCACCGACCTGAACAAAGCATGCCCTAAGGACGCCTATCCGCTCCCCAGCGTGGACCACCTAGTCGACGGAGCCTCTGGTTACAAATATCTCAACATTATGGATGCTTATTCGGGTTACAATCAGATCAGAATGATCCCGGTGGATGAAGACAAAAACAACTTTTATCATAGATATGGCCAACTACTGCTACAAAGTTATGCCCTTTGGATTAAAAAATGTCGGGGCAACATATCAAAAACTGATGGACAAGGTATTTGCGGAGCAGATTGGGCGCAATATAGAAGTCTACATCGACGACATGGTGGTCAAGACTCCAACGGACAGAAAGCATATTAATGATCTCCAAGAAATTTTCAACCAGCTCAGGAAATACAATATGAGGCTCAACCTAGAGAAGTGCTCTTTTGCTGTTCATTTCGGAAAATTCCTTGGTTTCATGTTAACTGACCGAGGAATCGAGGCGAACCCAAAGAAATGTCAAGCTATCTTAGCAATGAAAAGCCCATCCAACATGAAGGAAGTACAAAGACTGGCTGGAAGAATTGTAGCCTTATGCAGATTTTTGTCTAAATCTGGAGAACGTTTGAGACCTCTTTTCCAATCTATTAGACAAGGGAGTAAATTCCAATGGACAGAGGAGTGCGAACAAGCTTTCCAGCAAATCAAGACCTACCTATCACAACCTCCCGTTCTAAAGAAACTAGATCCGGAGAAAGAAATCTTAGTATACTTGGCAGTAAGCGAACAAGCTATCAGTGCAGTTTTGGTTCAGGAAAATCCTGATGGACAACAACCAATCTATTTTGTGAGTAGAGCTTTGCAGGGCCCTGAAATAAGATACCAAAAAATTGAGAAGGTAATTCTTGTAGTAATAACAGCAGCGCGAAGACTTAGACCATATTTCCAGACTCATCAGCTAGTTGTAAAAACTGATCAACCAATAAGGCAGATCTTGCATAAGCCCGAGCTAGTAGGGAGGATGATCAAATGGTCGGTGGAGCTGTCAGAATTCGGGATAAACTACCAACCAAGAGGACCAATTAAGTCACAGATCCTACAGATTTCCTGGTAGAGCTCACCCCGGCTGATGAACAAAAAGAGCAACTTTGGACCCTTTATGTCGATGGAGCATCAAATATAAAAGGTAGTGGAGCCGGAGTCATCCTAGAAGGACCAAATAATTTGGTTCTCGAACAATCCCTTTGTTTTGAATTTAAAGCAAGCAATAATCAGGCAGAATACGAAGCGCTCATTGCAGGACTGCTCCTAACCAAGGAAGTCAGAGCGAGCTGCATAACCGTCTTCAGTGACTCACAGTTGGTCACAGGCCAGGTTGGAGGAGAATATCAAACAAGAGATCCTCAACTTTCCAAATATTTGAATAAGGTGAAAAGCTTAGTAACTAACTTTGCAGGCTTTAAAATTCAGCACATAACTAGAGAGCAAAACCTGAGAGCCGATTTGTTATCCAAGCTCGCGAGTACGAAAAAACCGAGATGCAACAAGACGGTTATACGGGAAACCCTACCAAAACCAAGTATCGACGAAGATTCAGAGGTAATAAGCATCACCATTTCAGATTCTTGGATAACCCCTTTTTTTCAATATCTTCAGAACAACAGGTTACCTTCTGATCCGATCGAAGCTCGGAAAATCATGTACCACTCCAGCTTCTACGTAATCATAAACGGACAACTCTACCGAAGAGGATATTCATCCCCCTGCTAAGATGCATCACAAATGATCAACAAAGCTATATCTTGAAGGAAGTACATGAAGGAGTATGTGCAAGCCATGGGGGAGCAAGATCATTAGCAGCCAAGATTCTGAGAGCTGGATTTTATTGGCCAACATTAAGGGCTGACGCTAAAGAGTTCGTGAAAAAATGTGATGCTTGTCAAAAATTCGCAAAGTTCAGCTACATGAGTCCAGAGGAACTACACAGTATTACGTCCCCGTGGCCCTTCGCAATGTGGGGGATAGATCTCCTCGGCCCATTCCCACTAGCTCTTGGACAGGTCAAATACCTAGTTGTCGCCATCGACTACTTCACCAAATGGATTGAAGCAGAGCCCTTATCATCAATAACTTCAGGAAAAATAAGTAAATTCATCTGGATACAGATAATATGCCAGCATGGTATCCCAAACACAATAATATCAGACAATGGAAAGCAATTCAATTGCAGGGAATTCATAAAGGGAGACTTGGAGAAGCAAAGGGAAGATGGGCCGAAGAACTACCAATGGTTTTGTGGTCATATCACACCACACCTCAATCGGCAACAGGAGAAACACCGTACCGATTGACCTATGGAAGCGATGCAATGATCCCTGTAGAGATATCCTACATGAGCCCTCAGGTTCAAGAGTTTAATGCTGGAGAGAATGAAAATAATTTGAGAACCAAACTAGATTTATTAACAGAAGAACGAGAAGTGGCACACCTCAGAGAACGAGTTTGTAAGGATAGATCAGCCAGAAGATACAACTCAAAAGTTCAACCTAGGAAATTCATAAAGGGAGACTTGGTCTTACGAAAAATCGAGCAAACAAGAAAAGACCCAAGACATGGGAAGCTCGCCCTGAATTGGGAAGGTCCATTCAGAATCAAGAAAGAAGTCGGCCTCGAGGCATACGAGTTGGAAAAACTAACAGGAAGACCCATACCTAGGACATGGAAAACCAAACATCTAAGATTTTATTTCAGTTAACTACAGATTGTATAATGACAGTCAGGTTAGGTACTCTTTTTCCTATCTTGGTTTCTTTTATCCCTATGGAGGGTTTTTACCGAGAAAGGTTTTAACGAGGCTTAATTTTGACTATAAACCAATAAATAATTATATTTGTCTTATATTTTTATCTTCATTAAATCCTCCAAAGGGAAGACGTGATTCGCCAAATCTATGCTCTAAAAACTGAGTCTCATCTCAGGGTAACGAGCTTACACTCTAAAAACTGAGTCTCATCTCAGGGTAACGAGCTTACACTCTAAAAACTGAGTCTCATCTCAGGGTAACGAGTTAAATTCTCCAAAGGGAAGACGTGATTTGCCAAATCTATGCTCTAAAAACTGAGTCTCATCTCAGCGTAACGAGCTTACACTCTAAAAATTGAGTCTCATCTCAAGGTAACGAGTTAAATTCTCCAAAGGGAAGACGTGATTCGCCAAATCTATGCTCTAAAAACTGAGCCTCATCTCAAGGTAACGAGCTTACACTCTAAAAACTGAGTCTCATCTCAAGGTAACGAGTTTACACTCTAAAAAAAACTGAGTCTCATCTCAGGGTAACGAGTTAAAATCTCCAAAGGGAAGACGTGATTCGCCAAATCTATGCTCTAAAAACTGAGTCTCATCTCAGGGTAACGAGTTAAATTTTACTCTCCAAAAGACGTGACGCATAAGATCTAGAAGATCAGCTACTCGTACCTAGCAATACTCGTACCGAACAAGTTAATTCTTCAAGATTAAAATTATCGCAGCTAGTGGATCCTCCCCTAATTCAAGTTCAACACTTGAATATTGTCACAAAGATCAACTACTCGTACCTAGCAATACTCGTACCGAACAGGTTAATTCTTCAAGATTAAAATTATCACACCTAGTGGATCCTCCCCTAATTCAAGTTCAACACTTGAATATTGTCACAAAGATCAACTACTCGTACCTAGCAGTACTCATACCGAGCAGGTTAATTTTTTAAAATTAAACTCATCGCACCTAGTGGATCCTCCCCTAATCCAAGTTCAACATTTGAATATTGTCACAAGGATCAACTCCTCGTACTGAGAGGGTTTTCGACACACCACCTCAGTTTTACTACAAGAACCAGGTTCAACATTTCAGTAATTTTACGAAATTATCTTTTTCACACCCTCATACAGAATTCGCACTTTGCTCAGGATCAATACTTACTTAATTTTACCTTTGGGATTCAATTAAGAACTTGGTAAATTAATGATATGATGCCAAGAGTACGAGGTCTAAATGAAAATAAAAAGGAAAGACAACTTGCATTTGGAATTCATAAAGTTTTACACCAGAAGACTACCAACCACACACAAGACTTAGAATACAAAAAATATTACAAAATCCCTTTTTCCCCTAGAAGGAAAAAGGTTGGAGATGATACTACCAAAGTAGACCATTAGGTTACACCAGAAGACTACCCTGCGGAAACCTATCATAAAGGATAAGGTGTCACAAGACTACGGGAGAAGTCAATTTCAAAAATGTCTTCCGCCACCTCTGCCCCGCCGAAGGCATTTAGTCACGATCAGGGATATCCTCGGCCCGCCTAATGACCAAAACGGGTAGATACGAAAAAACCCAAGTCCAACTCTGGGTTTCCTCGCAAACTTGATCCCCCATCTTTGGCATAAGAAGAAAAAACTTCAGATTCCTTCGAACAGAACCCGAAACCTTCACTCCCATCTTCAGTTAGTCTGCTTGATCCAAAAGGATTTACCAAAGGAAAATTCCAACATCAGTTAATCTGTTGATCCGTTCCCCGACAAGAATCGGATCAAACAGATTAACTGATATCGGAAAATCCTCTGCCTTCTTGCACAACTCGGACATGGAAAGCAAGAAATGAAGTTCGAATGGAAAAAAAGGGAGGGCAATTTCCCCCTTTTATATGCCATGAAAGCCGTAAGAGTTAACGGAATGCAATAAATACGGCACAGAAAACAATCGTAAACACTAATTCCTACGTTTTGAAGATATCCTACATGAGCCCTCAGGTTCAAGAGTTTAATGCTGGAGAGAATGAAAATAATTTGAGAACCAAACTAGATTTATTAACAGAAGAACGAGAAGTGGCACACCTCAGAGAACAAGTTTGTAAGGATAGATCAGCCAGAAGATACAACTCAAAAGTTCAACCTAGGAAATTCATAAAGGGAGACTTGGTCTTACGAAAAATCGAGCAAACAAGAAAAGACCCAAGACATGGGAAGCTCGCCCTGAATTGGGAAGGTCCATTCAGAATCAAGAAAGAAGTCGGCCTCGAGGCATACGAGTTGGAAAAACTAACAGGAAGACCCATACCTAGAACATGGAACACCAAACATCTAAGATTTTATTTCAGTTAACTACAGATTGTATAATGACAGTCAGGTTAGGTACTCTTTTTCCTATCTTGGTTTTTTTTATCCCTAAGGAGGGTTTTTACCGAGAAAGGTTTTAACGAGGCTTAATTTTGACTATAAACCAATAAATAATTATATTTGTCTTATATTTTTATCTTCATTAAATCCTCCAAAGGGAAGACATGATTCGCCAAATCTATGCTCTAAAAACTGAGTCTCATCTCAGGGTAACGAGCTTACACTCTAAAAACTGAGTCTCATCTCAGGGTAACGAGTTAAATTCTCCAAAGGGAAGACGTGATTTGCCAAATCTATGCTCTAAAAACTGAGTCTCATCTCAGCGTAACGAGCTTACACTCTAAAAATTGAGTCTCATCTCAAGGTAACGAGTTAAATTCTCCAAAGGGAAGACGTGATTCGCCAAATCTATGCTCTAAAAACTGAGCCTCATCTCAAGGTAACGAGCTTACACTCTAAAAACTGAGTCTCATCTCAAGGTAACGAGTTTACACTCTAAAAAAAACTGAGTCTCATCTCAGGGTAACGAGTTAAAATCTCCAAAGGGAAGACGTGATTCGCCAAATCTATGCTCTAAAAACTGAGTCTCATCTCAGGGTAACGAGTTAAATTTTACTCTCCAAAAGACGTGACGCATAAGATCTAGAAGATCAGCTACTCGTACCTAGCAATACTCGTACCGAACAAGTTAATTCTTCAAGATTAAAATTATCGCAGCTAGTGGATCCTCCCCTAATTCAAGTTCAACACTTGAATATTGTCACAAAGATCAACTACTCGTACCTAGCAATACTCGTACCGAACAGGTTAATTCTTCAAGATTA
The DNA here is from genome assembly GCA_026901365.1 of Sesbania bispinosa. NCBI lineage: Eukaryota > Viridiplantae > Streptophyta > Magnoliopsida > Fabales > Fabaceae > Sesbania > Sesbania bispinosa. The sequence continues at coordinate 2,564,661 of QLOH01000044.1, forward strand.
AAATTATCACACCTAGTGGATCCTCCCCTAATTCAAGTTCAACACTTGAATATTGTCACAAAGATCAACTACTCGTACCTAGCAGTACTCATACCGAGCAGGTTAATTTTTTAAAATTAAACTCATCGCACCTAGTGGATCCTCCCCTAATCCAAGTTCAACATTTGAATATTGTCACAAGGATCAACTCCTCGTACTGAGAGGGTTTTCGACACACCACCTCAGTTTTACTACAAGAACCAGGTTCAACATTTCAGTAATTTTACGAAATTATCTTTTTCACACCCTCATACAGAATTCGCACTTTGCTCAGGATCAATACTTACTTAATTTTACCTTTGGGATTCAATTAAGAACTTGGTAAATTAATGATATGATGCCAAGAGTACGAGGTCTAAATGAAAATAAAAAGGAAAGACAACTTGCATTTGGAATTCATAAAGTTTTACACCAGAAGACTACCAACCACACACAAGACTTAGAATACAAAAAATATTACAAAATCCCTTTTTCCCCTAGAAGGAAAAGGTTGGAGATGATACTACCAAAGTAGACCATTAGGTTACACCAGAAGACTACCCTGCGGAAACCTATCATAAAGGATAAGGTGTCACAAGACTACGGGAGAAGTCAATTTCAAAAATGTCTTCCGCCACCTCTGCCCCGCCGAAGGCATTTAGTCACGATCAGGGATATCCTCGGCCCGCCTAATGACCAAAACGGGTAGATACGAAAAAACCCAAGTCCAACTCTGGGTTTCCTCGCAAACTTGATCCCCCATCTTTGGCATAAGAAGAAAAAACTTCAGATTCCTTCGAACAGAACCCGAAACCTTCACTCCCATCTTCAGTTAGTCTGCTTGATCCAAAAGGATTTACCAAAGGAAAATTCCAACATCAGTTAATCTGTTGATCCGTTCCCCGACAAGAATCGGATCAAACAGATTAACTGATATCGGAAAATCCTCTGCCTTCTTGCACAACTCGGACATGGAAAGCAAGAAATGAAGTTCGAATGGAAAAAAAGGGAGGGCAATTTCTCCCTTTTATATGCCATGAAAGCCGTAAGAGTTAACGGATTGCAATAAATACGGCACAGAAAACAATCGTAAACACTAATTCCTACGTTTTGAAGATATCCTACATGAGCCCTCAGGTTCAAGAGTTTAATGCTGGAGAGAATGAAAATAATTTGAGAACCAAACTAGATTTATTAACAGAAGAACGAGAAGTGGCACACCTCAGAGAACAAGTTTGTAAGGATAGATCAGCCAGAAGATACAACTCAAAAGTTCAACCTAGGAAATTCATAAAGGGAGACTTGGTCTTACGAAAAATCGAGCAAACAAGAAAAGACCCAAGACATGGGAAGCTCGCCCTGAATTGGGAAGGTCCATTCAGAATCAAGAAAGAAGTCGGCCTCGAGGCATACGAGTTGGAAAAACTAACAGGAAGACCCATACCTAGGACATGGAACACCAAACATCTAAGATTTTATTTCAGTTAACTACAGATTGTATAATGACAGTCAGGTTAGGTACTCTTTTTCCTATCTTGGTTTTTTTTATCCCTAAGGAGGGTTTTTACCGAGAAAGGTTTTAACGAGGCTTAATTTTGACTATAAACCAATAAATAATTATATTTGTCTTATATTTTTATCTTCATTAAATCCTCCAAAGGGAAGACGTGATTCGCCAAATCTATGCTCTAAAAACTGAGTCTCATCTCAGGGTAACGAGCTTACACTCTAAAAACTGAGTCTCATCTCAGGGTAACGAGCTTACACTCTAAAAACTGAGTCTCATCTCAGGGTAACGAGTTAAATTCTCCAAAGGGAAGACGTGATTTGCCAAATCTATGCTCTAAAAACTGAGTCTCATCTCAGCGTAACGAGCTTACACTCTAAAAATTGAGTCTCATCTCAGGGTAACGAGTTAAAATCTCCAAAGGGAAGACGTGATTCGCCAAATCTATGCTCTAAAAACTGAGTCTCATCTCAGGGTAACGAGTTAAATTTTACCCTCCAAAAGACGTGACGCATAAGATCTAGAAGATCAGCTACTCGTACCTAGCAATACTCGTACCGAACAAGTTAATTCTTCAAGATTAAAATTATCGCAGCTAGTGGATCCTCCCCTAATTCAAGTTCAACACTTGAATATTGTCACAAAGATCAACTACTCGTACCTAGCAATACTCGTACCGAACAGGTTAATTCTTCAAGATTAAAATTATCACACCTAGTGGATCCTCCCCTAATTCAAGTTCAACACTTGAATATTGTCACAAAGATCAACTACTCGTACCTAGCAGTACTCATACCGAGCAGGTTAATTTTTTAAAATTAAACTCATCGCACCTAGTGGATCCTCCCCTAATCCAAGTTCAACATTTGAATATTGTCACAAGGATCAACTCCTCGTACTGAGAGGGTTTTCGACACACCACCTCAGTTTTACTACAAGAACCAGGTTCAACATTTCAGTAATTTTACGAAATTATCTTTTTCACACCCTCATACAGAATTCGCACTTTGCTCAGGATCAATACTTACTTAATTTTACCTTTGGGATTCAATTAAGAACTTGGTAAATTAATGATATGATGCCAAGAGTACGAGGTCTAAATGAAAATAAAAAGGAAAGACAACTTGCATTTGGAATTCATAAAGTTTTACACCAGAAGACTACCAACCACACACAAGACTTAGAATACAAAAAATATTACAAAATCCCTTTTTCCCCTAGAAGGAAAAAGGTTGGAGATGATACTACCAAAGTAGACCATTAGGTTACACCAGAAGACTACCCTGCGGAAACCTATCATAAAGGATAAGGTGTCACAAGACTACGGGAGAAGTCAATTTCAAAAATGTCTTCCGCCACCTCTGCCCCGCCGAAGGCATTTAGTCACGATCAGGGATATCCTCGGCCCGCCTAATGACCAAAACGGGTAGATACGAAAAAACCCAAGTCCAACTCTGGGTTTCCTCGCAAACTTGATCCCCCATCTTTGGCATAAGAAGAAAAAACTTCAGATTCCTTCGAACAGAACCCGAAACCTTCACTCCCATCTTCAGTTAGTCTGCTTGATCCAAAAGGATTTACCAAAGGAAAATTCCAACATCAGTTAATCTGTTGATCCGTTCCCCGACAAGAATCGGATCAAACAGATTAACTGATATCGGAAAATCCTCTGCCTTCTTGCACAACTCGGACATGGAAAGCAAGAAATGAAGTTCGAATGGAAAAAAAGGGAGGGCAATTTCTCCCTTTTATATGCCATGAAAGCCGTAAGAGTTAACGGAATGCAATAAATACGGCACAGAAAACAATCGTAAACACTAATTCCTACGTTTTGAAGATATCCTACATGAGCCCTCAGGTTCAAGAGTTTAATGCTGGAGAGAATGAAAATAATTTGAGAACCAAACTAGATTTATTAACAGAAGAACGAGAAGTGGCACACCTCAGAGAACAAGTTTGTAAGGATAGATCAGCCAGAAGATACAACTCAAAAGTTCAACCTAGGAAATTCATAAAGGGAGACTTGGTCTTACGAAAAATCGAGCAAACAAGAAAAGACCCAAGACATGGGAAGCTCGCCCTGAATTGGGAAGGTCCATTCAGAATCAAGAAAGAAGTCGGCCTCGAGGCATACGAGTTGGAAAAACTAACAGGAAGACCCATACCTAGGACATGGAACACCAAACATCTAAGATTTTATTTCAGTTAACTACAGATTGTATAATGACAGTCAGGTTAGGTACTCTTTTTCCTATCTTGGTTTTTTTTATCCCTAAGGAGGGTTTTTACCGAGAAAGGTTTTAACGAGGCTTAATTTTGACTATAAACCAATAAATAATTATATTTGTCTTATATTTTTATCTTCATTAAATCCTCCAAAGGGAAGACGTGATTCGCCAAATCTATGCTCTAAAAACTGAGTCTCATCTCAGGGTAACGAGCTTACACTCTAAAAACTGAGTCTCATCTCAGGGTAACGAGCTTACACTCTAAAAACTGAGTCTCATCTCAGGGTAACGAGTTAAATTCTCCAAAGGGAAGACGTGATTTGCCAAATCTATGCTCTAAAAACTGAGTCTCATCTCAGCGTAACGAGCTTACACTCTAAAAATTGAGTCTCATCTCAAGGTAACGAGTTAAATTCTCCAAAGGGAAGACGTGATTCGCCAAATCTATGCTCTAAAAACTGAGCCTCATCTCAAGGTAACGAGCTTACACTCTAAAAACTGAGTCTCATCTCAAGGTAACGAGTTTACACTCTAAAAAAAACTGAGTCTCATCTCAGGGTAACGAGTTAAAATCTCCAAAGGGAAGACGTGATTCGCCAAATCTATGCTCTAAAAACTGAGTCTCATCTCAGGGTAACGAGTTAAATTTTACCCTCCAAAAGACGTGACGCATAAGATCTAGAAGATCAGCTACTCGTACCTAGCAATACTCGTACCGAACAAGTTAATTCTTCAAGATTAAAATTATCGCAGCTAGTGGATCCTCCCCTAATTCAAGTTCAACACTTGAATATTGTCACAAAGATCAACTACTCGTACCTAGCAATACTCGTACCGAACAGGTTAATTCTTCAAGATTAAAATTATCACACCTAGTGGATCCTCCCCTAATTCAAGTTCAACACTTGAATATTGTCACAAAGATCAACTACTCGTACCTAGCAGTACTCATACCGAGCAGGTTAATTTTTTAAAATTAAACTCATCGCACCTAGTGGATCCTCCCCTAATCCAAGTTCAACATTTGAATATTGTCACAAGGATCAACTCCTCGTACTGAGAGGGTTTTCGACACACCACCTCAGTTTTACTACAAGAACCAGGTTCAACATTTCAGTAATTTTACGAAATTATCTTTTTCACACCCTCATACAGAATTCGCACTTTGCTCAGGATCAATACTTACTTAATTTTACCTTTGGGATTCAATTAAGAACTTGGTAAATTAATGATATGATGCCAAGAGTACGAGGTCTAAATGAAAATAAAAAGGAAAGACAACTTGCATTTGGAATTCATAAAGTTTTACACCAGAAGACTACCAACCACACACAAGACTTAGAATACAAAAAATATTACAAAATCCCTTTTTCCCCTAGAAGGAAAAAGGTTGGAGATGATACTACCAAAGTAGACCATTAGGTTACACCAGAAGACTACCCTGCGGAAACCTATCATAAAGGATAAGGTGTCACAAGACTACGGGAGAAGTCAATTTCAAAAATGTCTTCCGCCACCTCTGCCCCGCCGAAGGCATTTAGTCACGATCAGGGATATCCTCGGCCCGCCTAATGACCAAAACGGGTAGATACGAAAAAACCCAAGTCCAACTCTGGGTTTCCTCGCAAACTTGATCCCCCATCTTTGGCATAAGAAGAAAAAACTTCAGATTCCTTCGAACAGAACCCGAAACCTTCACTCCCATCTTCAGTTAGTCTGCTTGATCCAAAAGGATTTACCAAAGGAAAATTCCAACATCAGTTAATCTGTTGATCCGTTCCCCGACAAGAATCGGATCAAACAGATTAACTGATATCGGAAAATCCTCTGCCTTCTTGCACAACTCGGACATGGAAAGCAAGAAATGAAGTTCGAATGGAAAAAAAGGGAGGGCAATTTCCCCCTTTTATATGCCATGAAAGCCGTAAGAGTTAACGGAATGCAATAAATACGGCACAGAAAACAATCGTAAACACTAATTCCTACGTTTTGAAGAAGAAAAAGTCATGGACGGTGCAAAGAAAATAAAAATGTGAGCATTTCATAAACATTCCAAGGTTCGGGTTACATACATCAAAAACTTAGTTACAAAACAGAAAAGAAGAAATAAAGTTAAGGTTGATCAACAGGAGTCTTCTCAGCATCTTTAACAGATCGGACCGAGGAAGGATCATCTCCATCAGTTTTTCCTTCTTCGTTACCCTTGGATCCAATTCCTCCATCCTCCAAAACCATCTCTATTAAGACCCCGTCCACAACCTCCTTCAGAACATCGCAGCTGGAAACATCCAAAGATGGGTACAAGGCCCTGACCTGTTCCAAAGCTTGAGAAAATCCTTGATCATAAGTTTGAGCAGCGCCAGCCTCTATCTTTTCTTTTGCTTCCTCAACCTTCTTCTTTTCCTCAAGAACTCCAGCAAGTGACTCCTCGGCCTTGATCCTAGCAGTCTTCTCGGTAGCAATCTTCCCGGTCAAAGAGTCCTTGTCTTTTTTCAAGCTTTCATTTTCTTTGGTCAAGAGAACAACTCGCCACTCTAACCCTGCCACCTTAGTCTTCATCTCCTCGTATCCAACCAGCTGCTTTTGCAAATCATCAACAGATTTAGTCAGCTCAGACTCCCGACAGGAACTGGAAGCATCATGCCTTTCTAGGTAACGGGAAAGGGCTGCAGCTCTAACACCTATGTGCTGAAGCATGAGTTGAGCAGACCGAGGACCCCATTTGTCTAAATACTTCACACCACTCTTCAGGAGGAGATTGTTGTCTATGACCTGATGAACATGAAAACGATTATCCCATAGAGAACATATATTGGGACCCGACCCGGTAAAATCCTGAAACACCTGCACACCCGTGCCCTCGATAGGCAACTCAGGACCGACATCTTTTACAACATCCAAGCGTAGAGAAGAATTACGAGGACGCTTTCTGGAAGTCTCTTTAGACGGGGACTTATCTGAGGATGTCGCTTGAGGATTTGACTCTTGGGCTCCAAAAACAACTTCACCCAAGGTCTTCTCGGCCTAGCTAGTTCCAGCCTTAGCCTTCTCGGCCCGTTGAGCCGCAAGACGTCGAGCCAACACCTTCTTGTCTAAAGCAGTGGCCATACTCTCTACAGTCAAAGAAATATGAATAAAATTGTCATACTAAGGAAAGCCTAAACAAAATAAACAAACAAGATCAAAGCATACCAATATATCTCTTAAGATCAGCGGACTTGTTCTCTAACTTAATCAATTTGCCACACTTCTACCCAGTGGCCTCTTTCAGAAATTTCACCTCAATCAACTCTTCGGGAGAAAGGAAATCGGCCTCAAAGGAAAGAACAACACGAGGACGAGGAGACCAATATATGGGGAAATTCAAATTTTTATTATCATCAAGAAAGAATTTGTCCCCCTCTTCACTAAAAAGGCAGAAAAAAATGATCTTTAAATTGTTTGAGGGAAGAGGTATAAGGACCCATTATTCTCCTATTGGATCGACTGTTGATCGGGATTAAAACCAAGGGATGAGTTACTTTAACTTGAAAAAAGTAGAAAAATTTGGGACAGGTCGAAATTATACCAAAAAAGTCACAAAGGATCTGGAACCCTTTTATAAAGCCCCAAGAATTAGGATGGAGCTGAGTCGGAGCAACGTTAAGAAGACGGAGGAGAGAGCATTCAAAGTCAGTAAAGGGAACTCGAACGTTAAACTCACTGAACAATTTATCAAACACATAGACGACATCGTGAACCGAGTTAGGGGCATGCCGATGACAGATCCTATCTCCCGGATTACACCAATTACAATTTATGGAACCCTTAGTACTCGGTCGGGTAAAATTTATTTGACCAACAAACTTCCTAAGAGAGGGTTCATCGGTGTATACCGAGGAAGAATCCCGGATCAACTCCGCCACCCAGGAATAACCCACAAAGTCATACTCAGACTCGTCTTTGTCTTCCTCATCAACCTTAAACACATAACCTTCAAACTTACCCTCACCACAATACTTTAATACCTTCTTCTTTTTCTTTTTCCCAGGAGCACCAGAACCCTCCCCCTCCTCACGGGAAACATCAACCAAGATAGGGGCACAGTAAGAAGACCCAGCGTTACCCTCACCCAAATCCTCACTAGAGGAATCAGTACCTGTGCTATCAGTAGAACTCAAAACAGAAATGGATGGTGCTCTACCATAACTCTCACCATCGGAACCCTCACCAGAAAACTCAGAAGTTGCTCTAGAAGACATGGCTAAAAATGAAGAAAAGGCAACAGAGGAGAAGGGCGTGTACCTGAGAGCAGAAAGAGAAGCAGGAAACACAAAAACAGAAAGCACGAAAGGCGCTGAAGCACAGAGAAAACGAAGACGCAGAAGCACAGGAAAAATGAAACAAGGAAGAACGAAAAGATGAAAGCTTTCGTAACAAGGAAAGGTTTCATCAAAACCCTATATAGGGCGCGAAACGTTAAGAATCCCAAAAGGCACGAAAATGAAGAGTCGGGTAAGCCAAAAGGCGCGACCATTGTAACAACGAACGGTGAAGATCAAGCCAATCCAACGATCAGTATTCAACTGCAACGGCTGACCACATATATGAAATAGGACCGAACAGACCTAAATAAAGGCACCATTCGGGTAGAGGAGAACCAAAATGAACAAGCTACTTCACTGAATATCACTTCGTAGCTTGGGAGGCTTATGATATGCTCGGGTAGAGGAGAACCAAAATGAACAAGCTACTTCACTGAATATCACTTCGTAGCTTTGAAGGCTTATGATATGCTCGGGTAGAGGAGAACCAAAATGAACAAGCTACTTCACTGAATATCACTTCGCAGCTTGGGAGGCTTATGATATGTACGAGATACTCTCGGACCGGATAAGGACACATGCCAGATAACTCAACATGCAGATAGCCGGACCCATGGCCTAACATAAGGAGAAGATCAGACATATAAGGAAAGAATTGATCTGACAACCAAATCTACGCAAGATACACTTCAATTATCCAATCATGCCATATATGGAGAATACCCACAGCACCTATAAAAGGAGGGGCATAGGCAGCGTCAAAACACACACTAGCTTCTTCACTTAGCCTGGTTGTACCCCCATGAGTAGAATTTAGGCTTTGTAAGAACACCTCTCTTTCTAGTTGCTTACATATTTATACGGAGTTTTCTTCTTTGCACCTTTAAGAGTGTGGCTTGGCTTCTCAAGACGAAAACACAACGCATTTTGCTATCTCTCTCCTTAGCTAGTTTGATTTTTTTTTTTTGTGGTGAGGGACTCTCTCTGAAGTTAAGAAGTAGAGAACCATATGAGAGCTTCTCCTTGTTTCTATGTTCTAAAAAGACTTACATTTAAGTTCAACAAACAGTTTAAAAAAACCAGTTCGGTTCTAGGTCTAAAACCAGTTCTTGAACCAGCTCTTCAAAAACAGTTCGATTCACTTGCACAAAACCGGTTCGGTTCAGAAAATTAAATATCGGTTCACCATACTCTAAAACCAGCTCGATTCGGTTCATCCAAACTGTTTTATAGTTTGGTTCAGTTCTTTCAAATTGGTTTCCGGTTCGGTACAGTTCAGGGTGGTTTTTGTGTTGAACTGTACCATTAGCACCCCTATCCCCCGTTGGTATATTAGTATTGATTTGAATATAAAAAAATATTAGTATTGATTTGATTTCTCACTTTCTCATAGAGTGTGTTTGGCTTGCCATTTTAGCTAGATGAAAGTTGAAAATAGTAGCTGAAACCATTTCAACAGTGTTTGGGAAAGTAGCTTTTTTGGTAGCTACAAGCTTTTCTTAAAAAGCTACTTGGGGTAACTTTTTTAAAAAAGCTCCAATTTTCAGCTACTACCTGAAAATTAATTACAAGTTTAACCTTCAACCACCCTTACTTATTATTATTTAATAATTAATATTGTCCTTAAATGTCATTTTACCATTTTCAACTAGTTTTACCAAACACATTCAATAGTTTTTCAGCTTTCAGCTAGCTTTTCAGCTTTCAGCTAACTTTAAACTTTTAGCTAATTTTTCAGTCAGTTTTACCAAACACACTCATAATCTCCAGATCCACATTGGTTTGATTTTTCACTTCATATTATGGCAAGCGAGTCAATTTTATTTTTTAATTTGAAAGAAAAATAAGTTTGGTATAGCTTATTATTATAATATGAGAAAATAAATTTATATATTTATTTAGTTTGGACAAATTTAAGATATAAAGCCAAATATGTTCTAAACATTCAATTGAGAATTGTTCCAATATTTTAATAATTATTTTTATTAAAAAATGAAATGAAATAAAATGAAAAATAATTATAAAATATTATCTAAATCAGTATAATCAATACAAATAAAATTTAGATAAATTTAAGTTAGTGGAAATTTTATACTTTCCTAAATCAAATAGAAGCTATAATAAATTTGTAATTTGTCTCTCACAATATTTTAAAAATCCTCTTTCTTTTCTTTCTTACTTCTCATAATACTCACATCCACGTTGCTTTAATTTCTCACTTCATATTCTCGATTGATTTCTATTTCAAAGAATAAAATGTAATATTTAAATAACTATTATTTTTCTCTCAAAATCTCTTTGTAGACATATTTTTTTTCTCACCAGATCTAATCTTTCATTTTAAATTTCATCTTACTATCTCTAAAAAAAAGAAAAATAATTAATAGAAAAATAACATTAGAAAGGAAATATGGAGAAGATAATACTTAATTTTTTTAAAAAATATAAAGATAAATAGGGGAAAAGTCATAAAGAGGTAATATACTACATAATATATAAAATATTTGGGGCCAAAATGATAGTTAATAATAAAATATTTTTGTTCTGATCTATATAATTAATATTAAAATTGATTTGATTTCTCATTTACTCATAATCTCCAAATCCATGTTGGTTTGATTTCTCATTTCATATTATAGATAGCGAGTCAATTTTATTTTTTTAACTTGAAAGCCAAATAAGATTGGAGATTATGAGTAAATGAGAAATATAGATAGCGAGTCGATAAATTTCAGTTGTTAATTTCTTTGCTAAATCAGTCGCTATATCGGTCGCTAAACCGGTCACAAAATTAAATTTATCGACTGATTTTTCAGTCGCTAAATTAAATTTAGCCGTTGATTTTTTGGTTGCTAAACTCATCTCAAAATAGTCACTAAATAAACTTTAAGTGACCGATTTTTCGGTCACAAAATCGGTGTCTAAATAAAGTTTAGCGATCGATTTTTTCGGCCGACAATTTCCATGCCAAATCAGTTGTTAAATCGGTCACAACCTCAAATTTAGTGACTGATTTTTCGGTCGCTAATGTAGTCTCTAAATTGGTCATTAATTCAGTCACTAAATCAAAGGTAGTGATGGAAAAATCGGTCATTAATATTTAGCGATCAAGACCGAAAAAAAATCGGTCACTAATAGTGACCGAAAATTTCCGGTCACTAATAATCAAAATTCCAGTAGTGTTATGCCTATGTCTACCCAAGAAATATCTGAGGACCAAGCTATGATAAAAAGTAGGGATTGAAAAGGAGAAAATTGAAAAACTGAAAATTAGAAATTTAAGAAAAATAAAAAGAAAGAAAGTGTGAGCAATAAACAAAAGGGAAGAAAGAAAAACAAAAAAGAATAAAAAAGAAGCAATGTTATTAGTGCAAATGCCTTTTTCTACTAACCTTGTTTATTGTGGTGAAAAGCACAAGAAGGATTCAATATTCACTACAAGAAATTTCATTTTTATGGTCGTCACTACACAAGGAAAAGCCGTCTCTACAGGCTGCATAGCGACGACTTAGAGACGGCTACGTGGACGTCGCTAAGTGGCTCGTCGTAAATACAGTAGTGACGGCTGACGTCAGTCGTCGCTACCTAGAGACGGCTTAGCCGTCGCTAAAGCTGTCTCTAAAAACATGGTCGTCGCTAAGATTAACTCTTTTTTTTAATTTTTTTTTATCTAGAGACGGCTGTAGTGACGGCCACGGCCGTCGCTACAGGTATATTTTTTTAAAATTAAATTTAATATTATTTATTTTATTTTAATAATTTATTAAATTTATTAAATATTTTATTATTTTATTTTTAAATTAAATTTATTATTATTTATTTTATTATTTATTAAATTTAAAATTATAAAAACAATACTAAAACAACATATATATAAATACATTCACAAACTCTGTTAAAAAATAATACAATAAAACACAAATATAAAGAAATCAATGGCAGCGGCGGCGCTGAGGCTGTGGGGTGGGCTGCTCGTCCTCATCATCCACCGATTGGTCATCCATGGCGGGATCATAATAAGGGTGCGGTTGTGCCTGAGCCTGAGCTGGAGCCTGACCTGCAGCCTGAGCGTCTTGGATCTGCTGTATCTGTCGTCGGAGTCGTGCTAACTGATCCTCCAAATCTGCAGTTTTCTCTATGGCCACCCGAGACTACTCCTTTGCTACTCCGACTTCCTGGCGCAACGCCTCCTCTCTAGAATGCCATGACCCGGACCCGTCAGTACTCTCGCCCGAGACTCCTGAGTCAAGCTCGTCAACCTGGATGAATGTTGGAGGCCAAGTCCCCGGTGCCATAACAACGGCCTCGGGTCTTGCCACCCGCAACATCCCTCCAGATCTCCAGCTTGGTGGAGGCATCAGTCATGGAGGTGTCCCCCATCTGTGACTCCACCTCCCTCAGGCGCTCCTTGTAATTTGTCTGTTGAGGTAAAAGTAAAATTAGTTATTAGTTATATGTTCAATTGCATAAATATGAAATTATATAAAAACACTTATAAACAAACACTTACATAGGTGGTCTTCGCCCGGTCATCTACCCAGCCATCACCCTTTTTGGCGTGGGTGGCAGCAAAGAACTCATCCAGCTTGACCTCCCGCCCAAGTTGTCGTTGCTACACAGAAAAATTACACAAATTAATTAATTTAACAACAAATAGAAACATAATACAGAAGAGTGTTTATACATACCATATCCAACGCCACCTCATGGTGGGCCCGCCGGCTCGTGGTGTGGATTGCCCCCTGCGTTGAGAAGCCTAGTTGCTCTTGTTACGAGCGGACTTCCCCTTGAATTCCGCAGAGTCCGAGTAGGCCAAAAGACCCTCCCAGGCCTCCTCACCACACCACGTGGGCCTCTTCTCAGCCTTCCGAGCCTTGTTCATCATATCTCGAAGGCGACGAGCAACCCTCTGCTCGTACTCCTTCTTGATTTGGGCCTCATTAGAAGGGTCCTAAGTAACTCGGTTCTGCAAAATAAAAATGCGGTAAGTCCTGCCAAATTGACATATCTTAAGAAAAAAATTTAAAGTGGATTGGGTTTTTAATTACCGTGAACTCCTCCCACCACCTGTCCCTAACATCCTTCGGGGTGACCTCCCAAAGGTAGTGAGGACTTCGGAACTGCGCCCGGATCGCATGACCAATGGCTGCGATAGGTGGGGCGTTAAGCACCCACCTGCAAAATAAAATATTCAATATTAACAGTTAAAACAATTAAAGATTCAATATTAATATCAATTCTAAAGAAGAAAATAAAATTAAACAAACTCACCCCCGACCAAATGGTTGGATAATAACCCGACCTCGAGCGTCTGTCTCATGAGGTCTGCTTGACCCGACACCCTGGAACCGAGTTGGCTCCTCATCAGACTCCTGGTCAGCATCCCTATCCAGGTGATCCTGAGCATCGTCAGGGTCTATCTCGGGCACAATGTCCTCCTGCACTGGAGGCATCTGAACTAATCCCGATGTCGGGATGAACCTCATACCATTGAACTGTGCCGGAGCAGATGGTGGAGGGGAGGAAGAAGAAGAAGAAGAAGAAGTCTGCATGGCGCCCGCCTGCGCTGAAGTAGATGTATGCTCCGACATTTGATCAACGTGTGAGTGAGAGAGGTTGGCCCTCTCCCATATCGCGCGAGCTGCCTGTTGTCGTAGCTCGCCCGGATGGAGGGCCCTCCCTCTACTCGGTGGGATCTTCTCTCCACCTCTACCACACATCCTTATATAAAAAATAAATAATTATATAAATTAAAAAACTAATTACATATTACTAATATACTAATTAATAAAATAATTACTAATATACTAATTACTAATAAAATTAATAAAACTAATTATAATTACTATAGACATTATAAAACAAATAAACTAATAAATCAATAAAACAAATAAACTAATAATTACAAATAAATTAAATAAACTATTAATTACAAATAAACCTAATTCCTATATCTAGGGATGTCAACGGGGCGGGGCGGGGCGGACAGTGCCTACCCGTATACATACCCGCTAAAATTAACGGGTACCCATGCGGGTAACGGGAATCCGCGGATATTCACGGGTACCCATTAATGTTTAAGAATTTAAATTTTATAAAAAAAAGAGAGGAAATATTATATAATATATTATAATATCATACTATATAAATAAATAATCATTATATAATAACATTACGTGTCAATATATTAAGAATATCATCAAAAAATAATATAAAATAAATTATATCTCATCATAAAATAATAAAAAATTCTAATATTCAACTATATTTAATAGAAAAAATATGTTTTAATGAGTATGCGGGTACCCGCGGGGCGGGTAGTATAACATCTGTCCCCACCCATTATATAAATATGCGGGTACCCATTGTGGGTATATCCACGGGTACAGGTTTTTTTTTGGCATCCCTATCTATATCAATTAATAAATTAATAAAACAAATAAAACCTAAATATAAATAAATTAATTAAAACTATTAATTACAAATATACTATTTACAAATAAACTATTAATTAAAAATAAACCTAATTACAAAATAATAAATTATTAAAAAACTAACTACACATAAACTATTAATTACAAATAAACCTAATTCCTATATCACATTAATAAATTAATAAAACAAATAAACTATTAATTTCAAATAAATTGATTAAAGCTTTAAAAAAAACTTACTTGTTGCGACTCCGAAAGGGGCATAACTCTGTAACGAGCTCTAACGTCACCTACAAGCAACTATTTAGAAAACTGATAAGTTCAAAACGATCCTATGAAGGAGATGAACGTTTTAATCGGTCAGTTTTTCAAATAAACGGGGTGAGGGGACAGAAATAGGGGTGGCTACATGAGAGGAAAAGGGATTTCGAAATGGAGGAAGAGGGGAGGGGGAGGGGTTTTAACGCGTGCAGGTTTTTAACATAACGGCCTGGCCGTCGCTACGTTTTTAAAAAAATGTGAGCGTAAATTAAAAATTCATTTTTAATGTAGCGATGGCTTGCCGTCTCTAAAGTCGTCACTACATTTCATTTTTATTTCTTTTCAGAAAAAAAAATTATAATTATAGTGACGGACCAGCCGTCGCTACTGTCAATTTCTAGCGACAGCTAGACCGTCTCTAAGAATTAATTGCATTGAACAGTGCATTTAATGCTGTAGCGACGGCATAACGACGGCCAGGCCGTCGCTACTCATGGTGGTCGCAGAGAAGCCGTCGCTAAAACTGAATTTCTTGTAGTGATTGTTAACCAAGGAGAAGGAGGATCGCATTCTACCAAGGGAGTCTTCTTTAATTACCCTTATCTTTTTCTTCCTCTACTTCTTTGGTTTACATAATTTCCAAGTACTTTGCTATGAAACTCAAATTTGATAAGCTTGGGAACATCACTTATGGGTTCTTTAACTCTCTCAAGGATCATCTGTGAGACCTTTTCGACTAAGGGAATGATGACAAATTTATTTATTATATATAATATATTTATATGTTTATTATTAAAATTAATATTATTTATAAATAGGCTAATTTGTCAAGTTTAATATGCTTTTTAAAAAGTCTAAGTCTGTCCTATTTAATTAAAAAAACTTTTTCAAAATTCTAGACCTAACATTTTTATTAAATAAGCCGAACCGAACTAGGTCTTAAATAGGTTGAGCCGTAGACTCTCGATAAGCAACCTGACCTATTTCCACCCATAATACACACTTAAAAATCTGTATGGAAAAAATGAATTTCCTTAAACTTCATGCAAGAATTTACTCCTGTTTTCGGTGTTGTACTACTGCCCACCGCTAAGGCGCTAAACTGGTAATAATTAGCACACCGTTGAGCCAAGTTGGTGCATGCACAACCACCGCTGTGGATTCCGGTAGTGGTAGCGGTGGGCAACCAAAGGACTATTATGTTTTTTTCCTTAGTTTTTTTTTTCGAAAGAAAATTCAATTCCTTTAGTTTAAAAATATATTAAAAATGACAAAAAAAATATTTAAAATTATAAAATCATATTTTGCTACGTGAGTTTACTGTTAGTCGGTTAACGGAAATAACATGAAAGTATATATTAAAATAAAGTATACTACTCAATCGAGATATTTAATTATTGGGTCATCGATGAATCATTGATTAAATTATTTGAAGAGGTATATAAAAATAGGTTTTATATTGTAAAATTAAAGATTTTAAATTAAATATATTAAATAGAGATATAAAATATAAATATTATTTATTAACTATTTTATTCTATACTGTGTACGTAATATTATTTGAACATGATTTTAGTTGAAATGATATTTGTGGTTAAATTTAGTTGAATAGGTGTAACTAAAATAATAATTGAAATATGGATATATAAAAAAAATCAGCTCATTGGTGATAACTTATAATGGCTTGTTTGTTTTA
The DNA here is from genome assembly GCA_026901365.1 of Sesbania bispinosa. Taxonomy (NCBI): domain Eukaryota; kingdom Viridiplantae; phylum Streptophyta; class Magnoliopsida; order Fabales; family Fabaceae; genus Sesbania; species Sesbania bispinosa. The sequence continues at coordinate 2,581,109 of QLOH01000044.1, forward strand.
TCATTGTTACAGTCGAAAAATATACATTAATCATTTTAACTATTAATTTTTAGAATCAATTTTACTCAATTGTAAAGTGGTTATGAAAATTATGAAAATAATATGTGTTCAACTCACCCAGCGCATTAGTTTTTAACTACAGTTCGCGCGCGCCCATCAAGTCATGCCTGATAACCGGTCCAATTCAAGTGAATCAATACCGGTTTATAAGAGTTAAGGCCCGTTCAATGGTATAGACTCGGAATTCAATGCATGTTTGATCCATATAGGTCATGATGAGCTCAGTTTTTGGTCTAACCAGTTGAATCAATCGAATCGGGCTGATCCAATTTTAATAATTATAAATTAAGGATTAAATATGTTTTTATTAATGAAATATAGTTACAATTACAAATACAAATACAGTAGGCATGAATTCTTTCTCTTTTTCTATTCTACTTTTAATCTGTTCCAAACACAGAACAAAACTTAAATGTTTTGTTATGTTTTGTTCTAATTTATCTGCCAAACGCTACCTAGATGAATGATTAAGTAGACGTAGGCATGGATGACTCAGCTCAGCTTAATTATCTAGTGGTTTAGGCTCCTGCGGTTTTACCCTTTTTCTATATAAGTACAACTCAATATTCATGTTGTTTGGTACATGCAAAAAATAAATTTAATTTCCTGATTATTCTCCTTTGAAGTTTGGATTTTGTATATGTGTACATCCTATTGGACCTTCCTTATTGGAATGTTAGAGTATTTTTATATTGGGTTCATCCCATGTTCCTTTTTGGAATGCTGGCTTAGAATACACACACAGGTATACCGACATGACTGCATGTACGCTCCCATGGGAAAATGCAGAACAGGGGCAAAATATATTGTTGGCCCTATACATTTCACTTGGCATGTGGTTGTTTGCATTGAGCTTATTCAGTTATGCTGAATGATCTCATCATTCGAAATCTGACTCTGACAAAATTGTTGCAGCCTATTATGATGGAAACCGGTTCACAACAAATCTGGATGGCCGGGGTTTGGAAAGTAAGTTATTGATGAGTGTCCATTACAAATTGAAATCAATTCCTTATTCTCTTGAATTAATCAACTGTTATATTTTATCACAAATGCATTGACCTTTTTGTTCAATTAGCATTTGTTGCTTTCTTGTTAATAACCAAATTTGTTAATAAATTAAATTAATTTGAACTTGATTTCTAACCGGATCAAACATTTTGAGCAGGCCACCCCTTTGCTCCTTACTGTAGCAGTTATCAAACTCAGTGACATTGCATTTGCAGTAGGTTTTTCGCACCCTTGATCCTTTTATTTTATATGTCAGAATTGAAGTACTTACAAGTAAATGTTGACTCTGTCTGTTTTGATATACCGTGGTTACTGCATAATTTTCACTCTTTACATGCCTACTCTTTAAAAAAACCATGTGTATTATATTTGGACTTGAACTACGGAGCCAATAGGCTTTGTCTAATTATTAGATTTCATGTTATTTATCAATATACTGCATCAATAGATAGTAAAACTATAATGTAATTTAGTGATATGATTATTCTAAATGGAATACAGTTTTCATCTATTATCCTACTCTGTAAAGCATGCAAATTCCATTGACAGGGACACTTCAAGTTTCAAACCATTTTCTTGCTTTACTTAAAATGCTTATTAAATAATATTATTTTGGTTCCAATAATTTTAGAATTTAATCTTCCTTATTATTATTTCATACTATGATAATTTATGTATAGTAGGAGAGAGTATCTTAAAATTTTGCTTTTTGTTAGGATTTTGAATAAAATAACTAGACATTAACTACAGAATAGCTACGATACTATATGGCTTTTTACCCCGGTTCCTTAATCCAACCGCGGTAAAAAGCCCTAGATTTTTTAAGCTTCTCACCTTTTTTTGCCGCGGTTACTTTTCGGAATCGCGGTAAAAAGGCTTACTCAATTACCGTGATTCCAAAAAGTAACCGCGATAAATTCCTTTTATCTCACCGCGGTAGAATGCGATCGTAACTGCGGTAAAAAGCCTGCCGGAACCGCGGTAAAAAATCTTTTTTGGCATAGTGATTTAATTTTAGTAATTGGTGATTTTAGTCTTTTAAAATTAAAAATATAATAATTTATAGTTTTTTGCATAATTTTGTTATAGAATTTAGATTAGGTATACATTTTTATGAATAAAAACTATGAATTTTTATAGATAAAAATTTAAAAGAATTATTTTTAAACCTTTTTTAGGGAATAAATCCATCGATTTTAATTTACAGGAAGCATAATAAATCTAGACTATATTTTAGGAAAAAAATATTTAACTCTTAAATTAAAATAATAATTAATATGGTTAAATACAAATTAGATAATTTCAAAATTTGCGATGATGATTTATAAAAACTCTAAAATCTAATCGGTTGAATATATACTTTTCTCAATTTAAATGTGCGTGATATATATGAAATTTAATAATAAAGACTCAAGTTCATAGTAAATGCCACGGTGAGCCCTACATGTGTGACTGACTGTTCAAAACATAATCTAAAGTTATAACATGCATGTGCATAATATGAACGGTAGGTATATTACCAGCTATAGGTTCATCATAAACTCATCAAATTTATAACGACAACACAACTCAATCAATGCGTAGCGTTTAATTAATATAAACTCAATTTTATATATATAATATATATGGTGAACCTAGCCAATACCGTTTAAAACAAAGTAGTAAGTTATAAGTTACATCATATATTATAATACACTTATAATTAATTTAATTTAGTAACATTTAATTTTTTCTAAATTATTATTATGTATAGCAACAATATCAATTTCAGGAAAAGTCAAACAAATAACTAGATTAGGTCTGAATTCATTCTACTATATATCCTTCTGCTTTTCAATTCAATCTACAAAAATATACACACAAAGGAAGAAATTAATGCAAAGAACACTATCTATCTATAAGACCTTGCGCGCTGTATCTTCATGCTGGTCTACAATTTCATTCTGACCTTCTGATTGACACAATGAGGAAGAAGCAAAAGATGAAACAGCTGAGAAATATGAAGAAGTGGAATAATGAGAACAAGAATCATCATCATCATCATCATCAGCTGCTGCAGCAGCTGCTAAACTAATTAGTAAATCTACAAAAGCCAACACTATAAACCCATGATTGTTCTTATCATTCACCATCAAATACCAACTCAAAAGCTCCTCCAAGCCTTTCCAACCTTTCACTTCATGACTCTCCACCATCTCCTCCATTGACCTCCTTAAGTCCCCACATGGATCCTCTGACTCCATAGCCAACAACACCACACCATTTTCTTCCAATGGAAACCCACCATTACCATTATCAGCCTTAGCCTTCTCCAAGATCGAGCTTGTGGTGTTACCAGGCTCGAAAAAGAGCCTCTCTGACCTCACCCCACGTGATACGAACATCTCCAAGGACTCCCCATAGCGGTAGTTTTCATCATCATCTGAGTCTGCGGGGTCAGGTAAGACATGATCATCGGAAGAGAGGGTCTTTAAATTTCTTCGTTGGCTAAAAGAGGGAAGTAACTGCCATGGATGCTTTCTTAGCAGTGGTGGTGGTGATTCCTTGGTTTTGAACAGTGATGGAAGCTTCAGTGTTTTCTTTCCCATTGGAATGAGAGAAATTGGGAAGGGTGGGTGTATGCAATAATTTTTGTAAGGAGCTGGGGAGGGAGGTCACGGTTGTGATATTTAAAGCAGAGGCTCAGACAGGAAGCAAAAAATACGGCAAACAATGGAAAAATGATTTTGTATGATGTGTGATGTAATTAATGATTTTACATATAAATAGAAAATATATAGTAGATATGATGTGTGATGTGATAAAAAATTAGAGAGGAATATGAGATAGATATGAAAATAAATTGGGGTAGGAAAAAAATTAGGGTTGAAAACAATTTTGGGGGTGTGATGGGGTTGGGTGCTTTCTGTGGGTGAATTTAATTTGTAGAAGTAGGTTTGTAAAAGTCAAATGTATTCATTCAATGCAAAGTCTACAGGGGTGATTTAAAGGAAAATGAAACACGGCACCAAATGATTTTTACGGATAAAAATAAAAACAATGAAAAAAAATGAAAAGTATGATAAGAAAAAAAAATGAGATGTATAAAGAAAAACGGTAACGTGAAAAAATCATGATTGTGTTTTTACATGTAATAAATGTATGATTTTAAATTTGATTTTTGTTTTTATTTTTATTTATCATATAAAAATAGAATTGGTATTAGTGCCAAATCACAATGAGTCAATGACTCACAAACACCGAAACACATATGAAAGTTGAAATTTATTGCTGAAATTATTTTATTAATGCCTCATAAGGTAGTTTTTTTAGATATTTATTATTTTTTTAAGAAGTTATGTGATTATTTTTTTAAAGAAAAACTCATTTTTAGTTATTAATTGATTATTTTTTATAATTTTGTCCCTGAATGACACTCACTCACCATTATCTTTCGGTTTAATGATGTACTTGTCTATCATTCTACAATTTTGATATAATTACCAAACACTTTTTTAATGAAATCAACTAGTTTATCAGCTTAATCTTTCAGCTAATATTACATTTTTCATCTAACTTTTCAATTTTTGAACTAACTTTTTTCGCTAGTTTTTCCAAACACATTCCACCTAGGGATGATAATGGGTAGTACCCGTCCCCATACCCACGTTTTAAAAAATTACCTGTACCCAAACTCGTACTCGCGTGTGTAGTGGGTCTAATACATGTACCCTTATCGGCTGGGTACTTAAGTACCCGTACCAATTACCTGCACTTTTGTTAACTATAAAAATAATAAATTAATTAGAAAATGAAAATTAATTAAAAAAATCACTCTAGCACAAATGAAAAATAATTCAAAGATCATCTAAGATTAACTATAAAACAACTCTAATAATGTGGAAATGGATGAGAGATGAGAACAGTGGGAGAAATGGAAATTAGTTCAAGTTTTGTTATTTTAGTGTTTAGGAATACAAAATTATAACATTTTCAAAATCATAACATTTAAATTAATTAAATTAGTAATATATATTAATGTTTTTTATTAATTGACTATAATATATATTAACATTCATTAACTTTTTGGAAAAAATATTAATTAATAATATAAGCATATATATATATATATTAAATTAATCATATGTATATAAATTACATTAAATATATATATATATATATCATATAAGTGCAGGTATGAGTAGGGTAGGGTACCATATATAGTACCCGTACCTGCACGTGTATCATTGAAAAATGCGTGTAATTACTCGGACCCAGACCCATTTGGTGGCCTACCCATTGCGGGTACCCACTGAGTCTAGGTCCAATTGTCATCCCTAATTCCACCTCATAACATATATATATATATATATATATATATCATTATTCCCTACTCTCTTTTTATTTCTCTTTAGTATTTTTCAACAAAATAAAAATGAGTAGACTAGTAAATTCGCCCTGGCTTTTTCAGGGTCATGCAGTATAGTCCCTAAGAAATAGAAAAACTCGATCCTGACTTGTTGTTTTGTCTTGTCACTATAGTCCAACTGGTGTGTTTACCTTTAATTTTTTTTACAACATGTCATACTATTTGTCATTATAGCGCTAAAAAATGACATCGTTATGTCAAATTTATAGTTTGGAAGACCCCAACTCCAATAGTCGTGTACTTCCCTGTTCTCCCCTTCTTCTCTTCTTCCCTTTCTTTCATTGGAAGGTCTTAACCCCAATAATATCATTTTTGGGTCCCGATGGCAAATAATGTAATACAGTGTCACTAAATTAAACGCGACACATCATCAAAAAGTTAACGAAAAACACACAATTGAACTATAGTGACAGATGGGGTTAAGGAATCTGAGATTATATTGAGCTTTTCTATTTCTCAAAGACCAAACTGCATGGTCATATAAAAAGTGAGCTACGAATTTGCTAATTTACTCTAATATAAATAATTAATTGAGCCATCAATTCAAAGAAATTAAAGGAAAGAAAAATAAATGGTCTCCATCCATGATTCGTCTTTGTTTTAATGCCCGCGGAGGTGCTGTCCAAGTGGCGTCCAATAATTATATTCAATAAAATTGATTTTGTGTGGCATTTTAATGTTAATCATATATATGTGTATCTTAAAAATAAATCTACTTTATCACTTAATTAAAAAAATTAATTTTTCTAAATTAATATTTAAAATATTATTTCCAAATATAAATTAAATTTAACCTAGTTATTCCATCAACTCTAGCTACTAAAATTTATAATAAACAAATTCTTATAATTAGATAAAGAAAGCAGTAATTAATTTTTATCTTTTTATATTTTTAAGATATAAATTACATTCATTGTATTAATTAATATTTTTTTAATAATTGAAAAGTATGTAAGAAAATTTAGTATTAAAGTACCCCTTTAAATGGACATTATTCTCTCAACAAACAACTGTACGCTAGCATCATTATTAACTTTTTTTATATATACATCTTTGATGTTGTGAGAATAATGTTTTTCTGGTTTTTTTTATGGATAAGTATAATAAATGTCCACGATTGGATACACAAGGAGAATATATCTAAAGCACACTAGTATTTGGATATTCACTGGAATTAATTAGTTTATAGCAATGGATTATAGATTACAATTAATAATATTTATACAAAATTATATATGCAGGGTAGGGGGTATTGTTAAAGTTTAAAAAATTAATACTTATGATCAGTATACATGAATAATATATGACGAATATTGTTGAAACTAACGGAAATTAACATCTTTAACTTGAATTAGCATAGTATAGTACTTCGATCGTTTATAATAATATTGTTTGATATACTAGTAATACATCTTTTAATATATTATTTATTATTAAATAAAATTTCATGCAAGATTTATTAAATAATTTAAACTTACTTTTTATTCAGTAAAATTCGTATAAAATCATTTAATAATATAAGTAGTATTTGAAAGAATGTCCAACTAATATCTTAATTAATATTAATTTTATGCTAGGCCATATCTGTATTAATAAATGATTCCATCCGGCTTTCAATCTAACAAAACATAATGAAGTTAGTTGATTGAAAAGGACAAAAACGTAGACGATGATAAATCGTTGTGTAGGTAGAAGATATACGTTAGTTGACCACACATGAAAGGGAGGCCAAATTAATGCGAAATTTTTATAGGCAGAACGGTTGCACTTGCATGATTCATACTTGTCCTTCGTTAAAGTATTTACTAAAAAAAAAATATCGAGATGTAAATCTGTTTCTTATATTAACTTGGAATGTTAGGAGTGGTTTCGAGTTTTCAGTTTTTTATTTTTAAAAATTTTGAATTAAGTTTTTATAACTCAAAATCAAAAACTGAAAACCACTTTTTTTAGTTTTCAAAACTGTTTTGAAAATCACAAAAATAAGTTTTCAATTTTTTATTTTGAGTTATAAAAACTTGATTAAAAAATTTTAAAAAACTAAAAACTTGAAACCACCCCGAACAACCCCTTATTAGTATATTCCATATCATATTACTTTTTAAGTAAAAATAATTTTTAGTTAGAAAATTATTTAAAAAATTTAAGATGATTAGATAATTTTTTAAAATAAAATAAAAACTATTTTAACATTTTTTCACATAAAGGAAAATTAATTTATAAAAATCATATAAATCCATCCAATGACAAAATAGCATTGATAATCAACTTGTTTTTTTTTTTTTTTTGGTCAATGATAATCGACTTGTTTGATCTGTCAATTTTGGTGGCTTAAGACAAAAAAAAAGTTGATGTGTAGTGTATACTCCATTAAGTCAATTTTGGAGTCATATTCAGAAATCACGAAGGAATTGTTTTTTGCTACCGCAATATTGCAAAGTGATATTGATGAATGATGATCCCTTTCTAGATGAAGCTGAAAAACATTAAAAAATGGGCTATGAATCTAGCTCGTGACTTATGCTTCCAGGAGATATATGCAGTTTGAAATGGATAATAACCAAAACCAATGTGCTCAAATGTGGAGATCTACAGACCATGAAGAATTCATATTTTGTGCAAGTGATGGATGGGACATAGCAATGCTTTTTTTTTTCTCCTGCTCAATTTCATACATCACTGGGAATTTTAATAAGGTGGCAGATAAACTTGCCTCTTTATCGTTTATTTATATATCCTTATTCTGTTTGGGTTGAAAATTATCCACACCAAATAGAGATTCTATTGCTTAGGAAAAAAAAAAAGAGATTATATATATTACAAGCTGATACTCTCTTATTTTGGTTTGTACGTAATGCATGGGCACGTTTGGTGGAATAGGATATAATAGGATAGGCGAGTTGGATAACAACATCATATTCTATGTTTGATGCACACCAAGATAATTGGCGGATAACATTATTTTATCTTATCATATATTTGAAATGGACAGATAATGATAGGATAAGATATAAAAAATATTGATATGACAAAATTACCCATTATTATAAAATTAAATTATTTTAATTTTAAATTTAATTTTTAATTTTTCACATAAAGCATACATGAATAAAAAATTATTTATTCTAAAAAATATTTAAATTAATAAACAAATAAAATTATTAAAATAATATCAAAATTATATGAAAAGAGGAGAGAGAGGGGATAGAGAATGGGTGGAGAGAGGAGAGAGAGAGGAGAGGGGAGTGGAGTGGAGGAGAGGTGAGAGAGAGAGGGGGGAGGAGAGAAGAGAGAGGGGATAGAGAAATGGAAGAGGAGGAGAAAGAAAGAGGGAGAGAATGGGAGGGGAGAGAGATGGAAACAAGAGAGAGAGAAGGAAAGAGAAAGGAAAGAGGGGAGCAAGAGAGGGAGCGAGAGAGAGGAGGAAAGAGGGGGAACAAGAGAGAGAGGGGGGAGGAAGAGAGAGGGGGAGAGGGGGAACCAAGAGAGAGCGAGGAAAGAGAGAGGAGAGAGAGCGGACGAGAGAGAAGAAAGAGAGAGCGGGTGAGAGGGGAGCAAGAGAGAAGAGAGAGGGAGGAGAGAGAGGCGAGAGAAGGAGATGACAAATGAGGAAGAAATTTTTTTATCTTATCCTATCCTATCCTATCACTCCATAACCCAGCTCCCCCCTTAGGATAAGAATTACACGAGGAGGAAATGATAGGATAAGTCACATGATAAAGTTATCATATCTTATTGGTGCAACAAACACATGATAAGTGATAGGATATGATAAAGTTATCATATCATGTCTCTTATCCTGTGCACCAAACGGGCCCAATATAAAGTTAGAAATTTCAACTCCAACATGATTTCTTTTCATAACAAATAATTGTGATTCACACTTAAAAATAAAGCTCTAGCCTTATAGAAAAAAATTAAAATATAATATTTATTAAAAACTATGTGACATATTATTAAATGTAAATATAAATTACTTTTACACTCATATTACATACCTACCTATTAAACTCAAATTATACCTTAAACGTTTGAAATTATGATTTTTTTATAAGTAAAATTATCATTGAAATTCAAATTATGAAGGTGGATTCTAGCGTGAACTATGCATATAGATCTTTTACCGTGTGAAGCGTGAAAAAGGCACTACAATAGTGATAAAAAAGCGAGGCAATAGTTTTCTGATTTTGCAAGTAAGAGCAATAGACGCAACGTTGAAATAAAAGATTTTGCATCTTTACCTCATAAAATAACCAAACGTTAACATTTGTTTAACACAATATGGTTATTTAAACCCCAACAGACAGGATCTCAAACCTGACAGGTTGCAGGTTTCAACCCCACTCGTCCCTTTGGGATGGAGTATATGTTGTTAGATTATCCCTAATTATATTTTATGGTTTAAAATTAATCAATTATTTAGAACTATATTTATTTGAATTATTAATATCAATTATAGATTATGAGCTTGTTTGGGTGGAACTTCTGCAGAAGTACTTTTAGGTTAAAAAAATAGCATATATCAACGAGAGGTCAAATGCATTTAACTTCTCCATAAGTTAAAATTAGTCTTTGTAGACCACCTACTCCAAAAGCTCTCCCATTTAACTTCTCCAAAAGTAACTAATTTTAACTTATGGAGAAGTTAATGCATTTGACTTATTTGATTCATGCTATTTTCTTCACCTAGAAGTACTTCTACAGAAATTCCACCCAAACAGGCTCTATATATTTAATTATAGCACATAATATAAAGATGGATGATATATTGAGTTTTTATTGTGAATAGCCCGTGATGGGTTGGGCTGTTCAGGTTGGTAGCCTGTTGAGAGGTCCCTGGTCTTTACTGGTAAGGAACAGAATTGATACCCCATTAGTCAGTTCATACGACAGACCTCATTTGGTATTCTGCCATTTCACCTTCTACTAGGAAGAGAGAACTATTCTCTCACGTTGTTCAAGAACGACAAGGATGGATCCCTCATTGATTTCTGGTACGCAATTCTTTCTAATCCTTTTATGAACATGCCATAATATTGTATCTTATCGATTATTAGCTCACTTGTGTGGTTTGCTCATTAGCCCTGTGTTGAAGAGAGCAGTATTTTTGAGCTTTTTTGTTGTCATATGTTCTTATGCGCTCTTAATCATATGACATGCTCTTAAAGATTTTGGAAAGTAGTCTCTTTCCATCATACTGAGATATGTTTTTTATGCACAAATTGCTAATATATATTATTATGTGCAATTTTATTAAATCTCAGGAAGGCACATTAAGTGTAACCTAATGTTATTTTTGTTGAGTCTAAAAAATATTATTAAGTAATTAATAATGTTTTAAGTCTCATTATCATAAGTTTTAATGTATAACAAATTTGATTAAAGTAATCTGAAAATCAGTTCAGATTCTCTTTAAGGTATCTTCTGTGTTTTAGCAACCCTTTGAAGTGGTGCAACCTTCTGAAGGAGAGGAACCCTCTGAAGAGTCAGGACCTGCTGAAGCAAGAGAACTTTATGAAGTCTGGAGACGTCGTACTTTTCGTTGTGTCTAAGAAGCAAATCATCTTTTGAGTGAGACTCTCTGAAGATCCTTTGAAGACTCAAGTCTTTTCAACGTTTCCTGCCAACTGTCTGCATCTCACTCTTTCTGGCAAGGCATAACAGAACCTTTTTGGCATATTTCAAAACCTGTTCACCAAAAAGGAAGTCTCTGCTACGAAAGTACACTGTGTTCAGGAAAAGTAGAGTCAGCGCTATTGCACACCTACTTCTGCTTTGTCTGCTGCAGAAAGCTATCAGAAGCTTGCGTCTCAGCGGGAGAAAAGCTATCTCACAACGGGGTTAAAGGGAGTCTAACAGATCTCAAACTCTCTCTCTCTCTCTATAAATACCAGAGTGCATGCAGAGAAGAATAAGAGAACGAGAAAGTCAACTTGCTGAAGTGCTGGAAAAATTCTTTGAGAAACTTACACTTTGTTTCATCTGTACACAACTTTCATATCCTGAGTTTAACTCAGAAGATTGTACATTTTACCCTGTTTAGGCTTCAAACTTGTGTAGTTTCAAGCTTAGGCTATTTTTTCCTTCTTAAACAGTTTGCTTAGAGCCTGAAGAGGCTTGGTGGATAAAGAATACTTGTGTATAGAGCCTGAAGTGGCTTGGTAGATAAAGAATACTTGTTGTAGTAAGTGCTGGAAAAATTCTTTGAGAAACTTACACTTTGTTTCATCTGTACACAACTTTCATATCCTGAGTTTAACTCAGAAGATTGTACATTTTACCCTGTTTAGGCTTCAAACTTGTGTAGTTTCAAGCTTAGGCTATTTTTTCCTTCTTAAACAGTTTGCTTAGAGCCTGAAGAGGCTTGGTGGATAAAGAATACTTGTGTATAGAGCCTGAAGAGGCTTAACAGAAAAGAATACTTGTATTATCTGATCAGATAGTGGAAAATCCTTAGCTGGTTGGCTTTGGGACTGGACGTAGCTCACAGTGGTGGTGGGTGAACCAGTATAAATCTTTGGCTAAGTTCTCTCATCCATAAACTTCATTTAAATTCAGTTTATTCCTCTGAAATTACTGTTTTATAACATTGAGTATTAAAACAAGTTTTCTGAACTATTTTATTGAACCTGCTGAAGCTGCTTCAGCAAGTACGAAAATCCCAGTTTCAGCAAGTTATCAAAGCATTTCTTTTAAACGCTGCTGTTTGTGAAAGAGTTTCCAAAAACTGCTTAAGTTTTATAAAACACTATTCAATCCCCCCTTCTAGTGTTTCCTGTGTGTTCTACAGTTGGTATCAGAGCTCAACCTCGAGTTGAGCATCTAACAGTGCTGAGGAAGAAGATCCTAGATGGAAACCTCTACATGCAACCCTTATTACATCGCAGAAGGTGCATCTGTGTCAAGGCCTCCATCATTTAATGGTACTGATTATCATTATTGGAGAGATCGTATGAAACTGTTCATTGAGAGCAGCAACATCGATCTGTGGGATATAGTCACTGATGGTGATTATATTCCCACACATGGTGGTATGCCCATACCAAAAGCAGAATGGACTGGTGAGCAAAAGGATCATGTTCAGCTTAATGCAAAAGCAAAACTCTACTTGGTTTGCTTTTGAGTAAATCTGAGTATGAGAAGGTGCATGGATTCTCCTCAGCCAAGGAAATCTGGGATACGTTAGCATCAACCCATGAAGGGACTGACAATGTCAAGCAATACAAGATTAGCATGCTTGTTCATCAATATGAGATGTTCAAGATGCAAGAGTCTGAAACCATTGACCAGATGTTTGGTAGGATCCAGACAATAACTAATGGACTCAAGTTTTTAGGCAGAACATTTGATTCTAGTGATAACACTTGGAAGATTCTAAGGAGTTTACCAAAGGCTTGGAGACCCAAAGTTACAGTCATTCAAGAGTCTAAAGACCTCAATTCCTTAATATTGGAGGAACTTTTGGGATCTCTTAAAGTTCATGAGTTAGAACTTGGTGAGGATGCACCCAAGAAAAAGTCATTGGCCTTGAACGCAAGATCCAAGAAGCTGAGGCATGGGTCACATAAAGCCATGCGAGCTGAGGATACTTTGGAAGGTAGTGAAGGGTCTGAAGTTAGTTCGGAGAATGATGATGATTTGGCTCTTCTCAGCAGAAAGATCAAAAGGATGCTTCAGAAGAAGGGAAAATTCAGAAAGCATTCATCCTCTAAATCAAAACCAGGTAAGTCAGGTAAGGATGCATTTCCTACTGACAAAATTATTTGCTTTGAATGTAAGCAAGCAGGTCATATGAAGGCTGACTGCCCCAAGCTAAAGAAATCCTCAATTAAAAAGAAAAAGTTCTTGAAGAGGAAGAAGGGGCTGATAGCTACATGGGAAGACCTTGATGATTCAACCTCAAAAGAAGAAGAAGAATCTTCTGAAGAAGCCAACTTGTGTCTGATGGCAAGCTTACCTTCCTCAGACAGCTCTGAATCAGAGGTAATTCTTCAAACCTTGGAATATATGTATGATGATTTAATGGAAAGTTCTAAGGAGCTTTTCCAAGAGTACAAGGACTCGTCTCGAGCTTATACTGAAGTTGCTAATAAAAATGAAGCTCTTGAGACTGAAAATCTTTTACTCAAGGAAAAACTCTTGAACACTGAAGCCTGTAGTTCAAAAGACTTGACTGAAGAAAATAAGAAACTTCAGAAACAGGTTTCTGAACTTACAAAGGACCTTGCCAACTTTGTAAATGGAACTGAGAACCTCAACAAAATGTTAGGTATTCAGAAAAATTCCGAGAACAAAAGTGGCCTGGGACATTTAGACAATGAATCATCACATGATTCTAAGTTTAAACTGTAGGAACACAGGGAAACACTAGAAGGGGGGTTGAATAGTGTTTCTAAATATTTTAGAAAGCTTTTCGCAAACAGGTGTTAAAAACACGATTTCAGACAGGCTCTTAAAAAGCTGTCTGAAGTTTTCAGACGGCTTGAAAAAAACTGATTTTAAAAGATGTTTTGTGCCTTTATAAAATATCAGATTAATTACTCTAACCCCTTGACTAGTATAAAAAGAATTGACAAGAGATAAGGGTAAGAAAACTTAGCCAAGGAATTTATCCTGGTTCACTCACTACCACTGTGAGCTACGTCCAGTCCCAATGCCAACTAGCTATTGGATTTTCTCTTAATCTTTCAAGATTACAAGTATTCTTTTACAGTCAAGCCTCTTCAGGCTCTACACCCAAGTATTCTTTTGCAGTCAAGCCTCTCCAGGCTCTACAACCAAGTATTCTTTTACAGTCAAGCCTCTCCAGGCTCTACAACCAAGTATTCTTTTACAGTCAAGCCTCTCCAGGCTCTACAACCAAGTATTCTTTTATCAACCAAGCCTCTCCAGGCTCTAAACAAAGTTTACAGAGAAAGAAGTTTAAGCTTTTAAACTATACGAGTTTGAAGCTCAAACAAATACAATGTACAATAAAATCTGAGGTATGCTCAGGATATACAAATGTGTACAGCGAATTTTATCAGAGAGTTTTTACAGAGTAAAAACTTGCAGCGTGATGTTTCTCTTGGCTTTCTTGTATACTTATTTTTTTCTTTTCCTTCTCTTCTCTTTTTCACTACTATGTATTTTTCAATGGTCTTCATGGAGGGGTATTTATACCCAAACTTCAAACCGTTGAAATACCACCGTTTAGAGATAGCATTAAATGCTATTTAATCCGTTGTGAGACATGCTTCTGAGAGCTCTGATATTTCTGACACGGTACAAGGTTGCTCCTGCCATAAGGCTGCTACAAATGTTGCTGCAGAGGCTGCGTTGCAGAGATTTCCTCAGTGGTGTATGAAATTCAAAATCACCAGGAAAGGTCTCTGTGTTCCTTGCTATAAACGTGTTTGAAAAGGTACATGCAGCAGAGGTTCAGAAAAGTCTTCACAAAACTTCAGCAGAGGGTGCCACGTCATAAATGAGACTTCAGACGACTTCAGTACTTCAGACTAGAGATGCCACGTCATTAAAAGACTTCAGACGGTACTGATACTTCAGACGGGTTGAACTACTTCAGACGGGTTGAACTACTTCAGACAGCTTCAACTCTTCAGACGAGTTCTGCTTCTTCAGACAGCTTCAACACTTAGTCTTTTTATGTAGGCTCATAGTGACTCTTGCTGAAATCATAGATAAAACGTTAAAGCATGTGTGTATCTATGATAAGTAATTTAAGTCAAATTTGTCAACCATTAAAACTTTGGGAATCTAGTTGTCTTAAAACATCATAAACAACCTTACGATATTTTTGAGACTCAACATTCTCCCCCTTTTTAGTGATGACAAATTTGGTTAAAATATACAAATCTGTAATCAGTTTTTAAGAATAAGAAGGCTCCCCCTGAGATAGAAATATCTTTTAACAGGTTCTGTTTAAGGTATATTTCACTCATTTGCTCAAATTTCTCAGAAAAACATATGTAATCCCCTTGAGTCCTGTAACCACTTCAGATTCAGATTTTGTTAGTTTAATACTCCCCCTTTTGTCATCAATCAAAAGGGAATATCAGAGCAAAACAGTAACAGAGCAATAAATTCAGATAAAACATATATAGCATAGCATTAACAAGCAACTCACAAAGATATGAGATAAGCCACTGATTGTATTTAGTGAATGTTCAGATAAAGAAACAGGCAATCAGACACTTGTCATAAACATGAAAATAAGCAAAAGACAATGCCTAAATTAACAGTTTTAATCTTTCTTCTTCAGCAAGGCCTCAGTCAGAAAGGAAATCAAGTCGTCCTTGGCCTTGTTTATTGCTGCTTCCACTGATGTTTTCAATTCTTGCTGACCAGATCTGATAAGCTGCTGTTCTTGAAGAATTTGTCTTATTGAGCAATTAGATGCTTAGTCTTTTGCTCTTGATCAGCATACTTCTTTTCAAGTTTCTTAACTTTGGACTTCAGCTTCAGATTTTCCTCAGTCAAGTCTTGCTCAGATTCATAGAAGATGAGTTGGATGTAGGGGCAAACAAATCTAAGCACTCCAAATCCTGGCTGCAATCTGTATTCAGATGGCCTGAACACAGGGCAAAAGAAGGTGCCAATAGGTTTCAGCAGAACCCAATCTTCATTGAAAGAGTCAGCAGGTGGGGGAAAGTGATCTCTCAGATAGTGATATTTGACATTGGTTGACTTTCCAAGTCCAACTTCAGAATCAGCATCAGGACCAGTTGATCCCGAAGAAGATCCAGCATCTTCTCTGATCTTCCAGTAAGAGGACCACATCCAATCTTGAAGTAGATGATCCAGGCCTCCTCCTTGGTTTCCGATGAACTCTGGTAAAGATTCCCACTCTGATGGACTCATCATTTCAGACAGAGGTGAAGATACAGAATAAACTTTAGCTCCTTTGAATTTCTCATCTTGACCTTCCTTTAAGGGATACCTAGGAACTATTCTATCAGGTTTCACCAAGATTTTAGTGGTTGGCCTGATTGAACAAGTTCTAGGTGGCCTGTAGCCTCTCATCCCAACTCCCTTGTGCAAATCCCTCTGAAACAGCTCAGACTCAGTGTTCAGCTGCCTCACAAAACTCCATTCATCATTATTCAGCCTAAGGGAATCATTTGAGAATGGATTGATGGGAGCCCAAGTATGTGCAGGAGGGACAACACCCTTCCTTATCTTTTCTAATCCACCTGAAAGAGCACTGTATTGATTTCTAACTTCAGCACCAGTTTTCCTGATTAAGCCATGATGCAAGGATACAACAGGTGCTGGTCTGAAATACTGTAGCTCTTCAGACAGGGTGCCAAACTTGGGCAGTGAGCAGGGATCCGAAGGAAGGAGAGATAACTGTAGAGCATCAGCAAGCACTTGCTCTTCTGCAGCAGAGAGCTCTTCTTCCAGAGAAGGTGTAGGTGGTGGAGGTGATGAAGGTAAGAGTGGTATCATAGCAAGGTCATGGGTTTGTGGGGAAGGTAATGTAGGCTCAGAGAGTTGATTCTATGAAGGTTGTGGTGAGGTAGGTTCAGAGGGTTTGGAAGGTTCAGAGGGTATGTTTTCTGTTTGTGGAGGTGGTGATGGTTGTGATAGAGGTGAAGATGGTTGTTTTTCAGGTGATAGGGGTTTTGGTGAAGGTTGTGGTGAAGGTTGATGAGGTGTTTGTTTTTCTGGTGAGAAGGGTGGTGAAGGAGTTACATTATCAAATCTCACCTTAATTCTCTTGTAGGGAGGCTTGGTTACCTCAGATTCTTTTGCCTTTGCTTCTTCCTTCTCCCTTTGTGCTTGTTTATCTTCCCTTTTCCTTTTAAAATACTGTTGAGCTTTAACAAAATTTTGATACTTTTCAGCTTCATCTTCTGCTATCAGCTGAGAGGCAATACTTCTAGTCACCCTAGGTTCAGGTGCAGTCTGAAGTAGCTTGCTTTTGGTCCTCCTTCTCTGAGGTGCACTTGACCTCTTCCTTTTCTTTGCTCCCTCAGCTATGGTTGCTTGCCTATCATCTTCAGCATAGGCCAATTGTGAAGCAATAGCAATAGCTCTATCAGTCTTCTCTTGTTTTGCTTTCTTCTCCAGCTCTTCCTGCTCCAAAGCAGTAGCCAATGCTGCCACCTGAATGAGTTCAGGGTCAGATGGGCATGCAGCCAATGGCTCAGCTACAACTGCATCAGTTTCATCTGCCTCTTGAGCCTGTCATTCCATTTCAGAAGTAGGCTGTGGAGTCTGTACAGGTTCAGACAACTGACCCACAATTTCAAATGGCCTTTATGATGCCTTATGAACAGGTTCAGACATCTGACTCTGCACAGATGCAGATGCTACCTTAGCAGCACTCCTTACAGGTAGCTTCTTCAATTTTGCTTAAGGAGAGGGTTTTGATGGCTTGAACTCATACCTCCATTGTTGTCTTCCTTCTTGCAGCTTTCTCAAGAAGAAGGCTCTCCTTCATGGACGGAGAGGGAGGTCTTGGAGTCAGCTTCACTCCCATGCTCTTGAGGTTTGATTCACCAAACAAAGGTTGTGAAAGGCGATCAAAAAGCCTCTCAATGGGGACTTTGAAATGCAGCAAGATCTTGGTGATGATGGTATTGTGAGGGAAGCTCCCAGCAGAGTCTCTGAGACGCTTCTGCATGTGGTACATTATGATGTTGGGGAGGTTCACCTTCTTCTTCTGCAGTAGGTGAATCAGAAAAAATCTCTCCAACTCAAAGACATGGTTTCTGCTTCCACTCTTAGGGATTACAGAGCCCCCTAAGATGGCATGCAAAACCCTAGCCTTGTCTGACATATGCTTTGCATCCAAGCTTACTGGTTCAGAGGTGCCATACAGAAACTCTGTGAACTGCTTCTGTCCTCCATTTCTTGCTTCCCAGCCAGGAGTGAATACAACTCCTTCAGTCCTGACCTCACAGATGTGAGCAAGGATATCTTCATCAACAAAGACAGGGACACCATGAACTGTGGCCTTGATGCTAGTGTAGATACCCTGAGGATTGGGTATTCCTCTGGCAGTAGCCCAGAAATCCAGCACACTCTGCTCATGCCACTGTGTCAAGTTGTGATTGAAATACGGAGTCCACCCAGCTGCATCGAACTCAGCAAATAAGTCCATTCCCAGAGATTGAAGATCCTCCAGGACTACACCCTTAGTCTTCACGATGTTGCTTCCAGCAGATTTCTTAGGAGCCATTGAAGAGTTTTCTGAAGAACTTGAGAGAGAAATAAATTGCTTGTAGAAGAAGGATCTCAAGAGATGAATACAGAATAGTGAACGGAGAAATTCTGTGACCCACTAGCTTCTGTATTTATAGATCCATAAAGCAATGATGGCATGTACTGGCTGCGCAGACATAGGAAAACGTGCGAAGTGGAAGAGACAAAATAAATGTAATGAAACCGTCTCATAAAGCCACGTCATTTGTTTACTTCAGACAAGTGACAGATTTCAGACACCCATATAGATTTCAGACAACCCAAAATTTCAGACAAGTCACTTGTTTCAGACAAGCTGAAATTTCAGATACATCATTTTTGACAGATCAGATCACACACACTCAAAATGCATGTATGTTCAGATTATTTCTAATGAACTTAAATCTATCTTCAGTCAGAGGTTTTGTGAATATATCAGCCCATTGATGCTCTGTATCAATAAACTGAATATCAAAAACACCTTTTTGAACATAGTCTCTAATGAAATGATGTTTTATTTCTATATGTTTAGCCCTAGAATGTTGAATGGGATTTTTAGACAAATTAATAGCACTTGTATTATCACACAAAACAGGTATAGCAGATATAGTAATGTTAAAATCTTCTAACTGATACTTCACCCATAACAGTTGTGAGCAACAATTGGCTGCTGAGATGTATTCTGCTTCAACTGTTGATAAGGCAATTGTGCTTTGTCTTTTGCTTGACCAGCTAATCATATTTTCTCCAAAGAAATGACATCCACCACTAGTGCTTTTTCTTTCAATTCTGTCTCCAGCAAAATCAGCATCACAGTAACCTATTAACCTGCAATCCTTACTTTTCTTATAGCACAGACCAAGATTAGTAGTACCTTTAAGATATCTGAAAATTCTTTTTACAGCTTTGTAGTGAGTACTCCTTGGATCAGATTGAAATCTAGCACACAGACATACACTGAACATTATGTCAGGCCTGCTTGTTGTTAGATATAATAATGATCCAATCATTCCTCTATACAAAGTTTGATTCACTGGTTCTTCCTTCTCATCTTTATTTAAAGATGCAGAGGGATGCATTGGAGTTGACATGGGTTTGCAATCATGTAAGTTAAACTTCTTAAGCATTTCCTTTGTATATTTTTCTTGATGGATCCATATACAGTCAGAATCTTGCTTAATCTGAAGTCCTAAGAAAAATTTTAGTTCACCCATTAAACTCATTTCAAATTCTGATTGCATTAACTCTGAAAACTCCTTGCATAATGAAGAGTCAGTTGAACCAAAGATAATGTCATCAACATATATCTGAACAAGTATAAGATCTTTGTTAGACTGTTTTCTAAAAAGAGTTGTGTCCACTTTTCCTCTTTCAAAACCATTTGAGATTAGAAAACTGCTCAATCTGTCATACCAAGCTCTTGGGGCTTGTTTCAGACCATAGAGAGCCTTTTTGAGTTTGAAAACATGTTCAGGAAAGGCAATATCTTCAAAACCAGGGGGTTGTCTAACAAAGACTTCTTCTTCAATGAGACCATTGAGGAAGGCACTTTTAACATCCATTTGATATAGCTTGATGCCATTATTTACAACATAAGATAAAAGAATTCTAATTGCTTCTAACCTGGCCACTGGGGCAAAGGTTTCAGTGAAATCAATACCTTCTTGCTGGTTGTATCCTTGAGCAACTAATCTTGCCTTGTTTCTGACTACCTTGCCTTCTTCAGACAGCTTGTTTCTGAACACCCATTTGGTTCCAATAATAGTTTTCCCATGGGGTTTAGGAACAAGGGTCCAGACATCACTCCTAGCAAACTGATTCAGCTCTTCTTGCATTGCTAGGATCCACCCTTCGTCATGCAGAGCTTCATCAATGTTCCTTGGCTCTATTTCAGATAGGAGAGCAAGAGAATTCAGAATCTTGAATTTTGATCTTGTCTTAACTCCTTTTGAAGTGCTGCCAATGATTTGCTCTTTAGGATGATGTAATTTGTATTTCCAATCAGGTTTCTGAGGAGGTATCACATCTGTTTGTTCTGTCTGAGACTCAACATTTGTCTGAAGAGGTTTAGTAACAGTAGGTACTTCAGACAGCTGCTCATCCTTCAAGCTGTTGTGGTCATTCAGCTCCATTCCTACAAAATCATCCTCTAGATCTGATAGTTCCCTATCAGTCTCTTTGTTATCATTGAATTTAACATGAATAGTTTCTTCAACAATTAAAGTTCTAGAGTTATACACTCTATAGGCTTTAGATGTTTCAGAATATCCAATGAAAAATCCTTTATCAGACTTTGCATCAAATTTTCCAAGATCATCCTTGGTGATGAGTATAAAACATTCACATCCAAAGGTGTGGAAATATGATATGTTGAGTTTTCTTCCTTTCCACAGTTCATAGGAAGTCTTTTTCAAAATTGGTCTTACCAATATTCTGTTTTGAAGGTAACATGCTGTGCTAACAACTTCTGCCCAGAAGGTTCTTGGTAAGCTGCATGAGTTGAGCATGGTCCTTGCCATCTCTTGCAGACTTCTGTTCTTTCTCTCAACAACCCCATTCTGTTGAGGTGTCTAGCCACAGAGAAATTGTATGAGATCCCATTTTCATCACAGAACATTTGAAAGTTTGCATTCTCAAACTCTCCACCATGATCACTTCTGATAACAGAAATACAGAGTCATTTCTCATTCTGTACCTTCTTGCAGAATACTGTGAAATTCCTAAAAGTCTCATCCTTGCTTCTTAGGAATAACACCCAAGTGAATCTAGAATAGTCATCAACAATGACCAAACCATATTTCTTACCACTAAGACTTTCTGTTCTAATAGGACCAAACAAGTCAATGTGTAAAAGTTCTAGTGGTCTGCTAGTTGAAACAACATCCTTACTCTTAAAAGAGTGTCTTGTTTGTTTCCCTTTCAGACAGCTTTCACATAAAATGTCAGATTTGTATGAAAGCTTGGGCAATCCTTTAACAAGATTGTGTTTTGCTAATCTTGAGATTAATCTCAAGCTGGCATGCCCAAGTCTTTGATGCCAAATCTGTTTTTCATCTTCAACAGAGATGAAACACTTTACATTTTGACTTGCTAGATCCTCTAGATCAATTTTGTACACATTGCTGTGTCTCTTAGCAGTAAAGAGGGTTTGCTCAGAGGAGTCTTTGACTCTGCATCCTTCCTTAGTAAAGGATACCACATAACCACTATCACATAATTGACTTATGCTCAGTAAATTATGCTGTAGTCCCTCCACCAGGAGTACATTTTTAATAAGGGATGAAGGAAATATACCTACAGTCCCTATTCCAATGATCTTCCCTTGCTGATTTCCACCAAAGGTGACCACTCCACCAGCTCTAGGTCTAAGGTTTTGGAACAAAGACCTTTCTCCTGTCATGTGTCGCGAGCACCCACTGTCCAGGTACCATTTGTGGGGTCTCCTTTGTCCTGTTAAACACATCTGCAACAGGAATAATTAAGTTTTTAGGTACCCATATTCTTTTGGGTCCTTTCTTGTTAGCTTTGGGCCTTGTTTTTCTCTTGTGTTTGCACTTAGCCACATTGTGTCCAGGCTTACCACAGTGAGAACACCCAATAACCTTCTTTTTTCCTTTAGAAGAATTTAAGACAGTAGGAGGTTCAGACATGTTATGATCATAAAAGCCTAGTCCAGTTTTGTCAAGGGAATGCCTTTGATTTCCAAGCATTATATTCAGATTTTTAGTTCCTTTGACAAATTTGGCCAGATCTTTTGTCAGTTCCACAACCTGCTTCTGAAGTTTTTCATTTTCTTCAGACACAGCTTGTGAACTGCAGTTTTTAGCCTCAAGAATTTTTTCTTTGAGCATAATATGTTCTATCTCAAGTGCCTCATATTTGTTACACATTTCTGTGTGGGCTTTGGATAGATTCTTATACTCTTGGAAAAGTTCTTGAGAACTTTCCACCAGATCATCATACATTTCTTGTAGAGTAAGAGGAAATACCTCAGCTTCAGAGTTGTCTGAAGATGGTAGACTAGCCATGAGACACAGATTTGCCTCTTCTGAAGTGTCTTCTTCTTCTTCTGAGGTTGATTCATCAAGGTCTTCCCATGTTGCCATAAGACCTTTCTTCTTTTTGAAAAACTTCTTCTTCTTGAAGTTGTTTTTCTTCAGTCTTGGGCAATCAGCCTTCATATGCCCTGGTTGCTTACATTCAAAGCAAATAATTTTATCAGTGTTAGACTCTTTACCTGTCTTACCTGATTTGGATGATGAAGGTTGGTTCTTTCTGAACTTTCCTCTGTTCTGCAACATTCTCTTGATCTTTCTGCTTAAAAGAGCAAGATCATTGTCATCTTCTGAGCTGTCTTCAGAATCTTCATCTGCTTCTGAAATTTCCTCAGCTTGCATAGCCTTCATGCTGCCATTCCTAGACTGTTTGGCCTTGGAGTTTAGAGCTAGAGACTTCTTCTTGTTGTCATCTTCTCCAAGCTCAAGTTCATGGACTTTGAGAGATCCCAACAGTTCTTCCATTCTCAGAGAGTTCAAATCTCTTGCCTCTTGAATGGCAGTGACTTTGGGTCTCCAGGACTTAGGTAGACTTCTTAGAATCTTCCTGTTGTTGTCTCCAGATTCATAGGTTCTTCCTAAGGACCTGAGTCCATTGGTTATGGTCTGAAACCTCCCAAACATTTGGTCAATGGTTTCAGTTTCTTCCATCTTAAACATCTCATACTGATGTATAAGCATGCTGATTTTGGATTGCTTGACAGTTTCAGTCCCTTCATGGGCTGCTGCAAGAGTATCCCAAATCTCCTTGGCAGAAGTGCATCCATGGACCTTCTCATATTCTGATTTATTCAAGGAACATATCAGATAGAGTTTGGCTTTAGCGTTCATCTGGACTCTAGTCTTCTGCTCCAAGGTCCATTCAGTCTTAGGTATAGGCAGACCATTTTGCATAGGCACATAGTCTCCATTAGTGACCACATCCCAAACATCAATGTTGTTGCTCTCAATGAACAACTTCATACGATCTCTCCAGTAGTGGTAATCCACTCCATTGAATGCTGGGGGTCTTGTGATAGAGGCTCCTTCTGTGATGCATTGCCTGTTGCTGTTAGAAGCTTCCATTTGGATCTTTCAGTCCTCAAACACTTGTTAGGTGCTTCAACCCTGAGTAGAGCTCTGGTACCAACTGTAGGAACACAGGGAAACACTAGAAGGGGGGTTGAATAGTGTTTCTAAATATTTTAGAAAGCTTTTCGCAAACAGGTGTTAAAAACACGATTTCAGACAGGCTCTTAAAGGGCTGTCTGAAGTTTTCAGACGACTTGAAAAAAACTGATTTTAAAAGATGTTTTGTGCCTTTATAAAATATCAGATTAATTACTCTAACTCCTTGATTAGTATAAAAAGAATTGACAAGAGATAAGGGTAAGAAAACTTAGCCAAGGAATTTATCCTGGTTCACTCACCACCACTGTGAGCTACGTCCAGTCCCAATGCCAACTAGCTATTGGATTTTCTCTTAATCTTTCAAGATTACAAGTATTCTTTTACAGTCAAGCCTCTTCAGGCTCTACACCCAAGTATTCTTTTGCAGTCAAGCCTCTCCAGGCTCTACAACCAAGTATTCTTTTACAGTCAAGCCTCTCCAGGCTCTACAACCAAGTATTCTTTTACAGTCAAGCCTCTCCAGGCTCTACAACCAAGTATTCTTTTATCAACCAAGCCTCTCCAGGCTCTAAACAAAGTTTACAGAGAAAGAAGTTTAAGCTTTTAAACTATACGAGTTTGAAGCTCAAACAAATACAATGTACAATAAAATCTGAGGTATGCTCAGGATATACAAATGTGTACAGCGAATTTTATCAGAGAGTTTTTACAGAGTAAAAACTTGCAGCGTGATGTTTCTCTTGGCTTTCTTGTATACTTATTTTTTTCTTTTCCTTCTCTTCTCTTTTTCACTACTATGTATTTTTCAATGGTCTTCATGGAGGGGTATTTATACCCAAACTTCAAACCGTTGAAATACCACCGTTTAGAGATAGCATTAAATGCTATTTAATCCATTGTGAGACATGCTTCTGAGAGCTCTGATATTTCTGACACGGTACAAGGTTGCTCCTGCCATAAGGCTGCTACAAATGTTGCTGCAGAGGCTGCGTTACAGAGATTTCCTCAGTGGTGTATGAAATTCAAAATCACCAGGAAAGGTCTCTGTGTTCCTTGCTATAAACGTGTTTGAAAAGGTACGTGCAGCAGAGGTTCAGAAAAGTCTTCACAAAACTTCAGCAGAGGGTGCCACGTCATAAATGAGACTTCAGACGACTTCAGTACTTCAGACTAGAGATGCCACGTCATTAAAAGACTTCAGACGGTACTGATACTTCAGACGGGTTGAACTACTTCAGACAGCTTCAACTCTTCAGACGAGTTCTGCTTCTTCAGACAGTTTCAACACTTAGTCTTTTTATGTAGGCTCATAGTGACTCTTGCTGAAATCATAGATAAAACATTAAAACATGTGTGTATCTATGATAAGTAATTTAAGTCAAATTTGTCAACCATTAAAACTTTGGGAATCTAGTTGTCTTAAAACATCATAAACAACCTTATGATAATTTTTAGACTCAACATAAACCTGCTAATAAGGCTAAGAAAGGTAGTGGATGCTCACATTGTGGGAAGCCTGGACATCTTGTGTCTAAGTGCAAACACAAGAAAAAGGGCAGACCTATTACTAACAAAAGAGGACCCAAAAAGATATGGGTACCTAAATCTCTGATTATTCCTGTTGCAGATGTGTTTAATAGGACAAAGGAGACACCCAAATAGTATTTGGACAGTGGATGCTCGCGTTACATGACGGGAGAAAGGTCTTTGTTCCAAAGCCTTAGACCCAAAGATGGTGGTATGGTCACTTTTGGAGGAAATCAGAAAGGGAAGATCACAGATATAGGATTTGTAGGTATTTCCCCTCTCTATCTTATTCAGAATGTTCTTCTTATGGAAGGACTTCAACACAACCTGTTGAGCATAAGTCAATTATGTGACAGTGGATATGTTGTGTCCTTCACCAAGGATGGTTGTGTAGTCAAAGACTCTTCAGATCAAATCCTTTTTTCTGCCAAGAGATACAGCAATGTGTATAAAATAGATCTTGAGGAACTTGCATATCAAAATGTGACATGTCTTCTTTCTGTAAAAGATGAAAAACAGATTTGGCATTAGAAACTTGGGCATGCCAGCTTGAGATTAATCTCAAAGTTAACAAAACATAACCTTGTAAAAGGACTGCCCAAGCTCTCTTTCAAGTCTGATATTTTATGTGAAAATTGTCTTAAGGGTAAACAGACAAAAAGCTCTTTTAAAAGCAAAAATGTTGTGTCTACCTCAAGACCTTTAGAACTATTTCACATTGATTTGTTTGGTCCTGCAAGAACTGAAAGTCTTGGTGGTAAGAAATATGGTTTGGTCATTGTGGATGACTACTCTAGATACACATGGGTGTTATTCCTCAAAAGCAAGGATGGGACTTTTGAGAATTTCACAAAATTCTGTAAGAAGGTGCAAAATGAAAAAGGATTTTTCATTTCTGCAATTAGAAGTGACCATGGTGGTGAGTTTGAAAACTCAAGCTTCATAATGTTCTGTGATGAGAATGGGATCTCACAATTTCTCCGTGGCAAGAACACCTCAGCAAAATGGGGTTGTTGAGAGAAAGAACAGAAGCTTGCAGGAGATGGGTAGAACCATGCTCATTTCAAGCAACCTACCAAGATCATTCTGGGCAGAAGCTGTTCACACAACTTGCTACATTCAAAACAGAAATTTGGTAAGGCTAATTCTCAAAAGAACTCCCTATGAATTGTGGAGAGGAAGGAAACCCAACATTTCTTACTTTCACATTTTTTGTTGTGAGTGTTTCATACTTAACACCAAATATGATATTGGAAAATTTGATTCTAAATCTGAAAAAGGATTTTTTTTTATTGGATATTCAGAAACTTTAAAGGCTTTTAGAGTTTATAACACTTGAACCTTGACAAATGAAGAATCAATCCATGTTAGATTTAATGATGCTAAAGAGATTGATAGGGAACTATCAAATCTGGAAGATGATTTTGTAGGTATGGAGCTAAACCCAACTTCAGAGAAGACAAAGGTCAAGAATGAAGAACTTGCTGAAGTACCTGTTGATCAACCATCTGACAAACCTGCTGAAGATGAACCTCTTTAAAAAGCAAATGTTGAGTCTCAGTCTGAGCAAGTATTCCCTCACAGAAATGAGTGGAGATACAAGTCTTATCATCCTCAAAAGCAAATCATTGGTGAAACTTCATAAGGTGTAAGAACAAGATCAAGACTTAGAGAAGTCAATAATCTTGCCCTCCTATCTGAAATTGAGCCAAAGAATATTGATGAAGCCCTGCGTGATGAAGGATGGATCCTAGCCATGCAGGAAGAGCTGAATCAGTTTTCCAGGAGTGATGTCTGGACTCTTGTTCCTAAACCCCATGGGAAAACAATTATTGGAACCAAATGGGTGTTCAGAAACAAGCTCTCTGAAGATGGAAAAGTGATCAGAAACAAAGCTAGATTGGTTGCTCAAGGGTACAACCAGCAAGAAGGTATTGATTTCACATAAACCTTTGCTCCTGTAGCAAGGCTTGAAGCCATTAGGATTTTGCTTTCTTATGCAGCAAATAATGGCATCAAACTATGTCAGATGGATGTAAAGAGTGCCTTCCTTAATGGGTTGATTGAGGAAGAGGTATTTGTTAGACAACCCCCTCGCTTTGAAAATTCAAATTTTCCTAATCATGTTTTTAAATTGGAAAAGGCTCTATATGGTCTTAAACAAGCTCCCAGAGCTTGGTATGAAAGATTGAGCAATTTTCTTCTCAGAAATGGTTTTGAAAGAGGAAAGGTTGATACAACCCTTTTAAGAAAAATGTCTAACAAAGATCTAATTCTTGTTCATATATATGTTGATGACATTATATTTGGATCAACAAATTCTTCATTATGCACAGAGTTTTCAAGGCTAATGCAATCTGAGTTTGAAATGAGTTTAATGGGTGAACTCAAGTTTTTCTTTGGACTTCAGATTAAGCAAGAGTCTGATCGTATATGGATCCATCAGGAGAAATATACAAAAGAAATTCTTAAGAAGTTCAACATGCATGATTGCAAACCTATGTCAACTCATATGCATCATTCTGCCATCTTAAGTAAAGATGAAGGAGAAGAATGTGTTGACCCAACAATGTATAGAGGAATGATTGGATCTCTATTGTATCTTACAGCAAGCAGACCTGACATCATGTTCAATGTTTTTCTGTGTGCAAGATTTCAATCTGATACAAGAATAACTCATTACAAGGCTGTAAAAAGAATTTTCAGATATCTTAATGGTACTACTAATCTTGGTCTGAGCTATAAGAAGAGTAAGGACTGCAGGTTATTAGGATATTGTGATGCTGACTTTGCTGGAGACAGAATTGAGAGAAAATCAACAAGTGGAGGATGCCACTTCATTGGAGAGAATATGATAAGCTGGGATACCAAGAGGTAAAGCACCATAGCACCCTCAACTGCTGAAGCTGAGTATATTACTGCTGCAAGCTGTTGTTCACAGCTGCTATGGGTAAAATATCAGCTTGAGGATTTCAATATTGCAGTTGATTCTATTCCTGTGTTATATGATAATACAAGTGCAATTAATCTTTCTAAAAATCTCATTCAACATTCTAGGGCTAAGCATATAGAGATAAAGCATCATTTCATTAGAGACTATGTTCTGAAAGGAGTTTTTGATATTAAGTTCATTGATACAGAGCATCAATGGGTTGATATATTCACAAAACCCCTTGCTGAAGATAGGTTTAAGTTCATAAGAGATAATCTTAACATTCATGCATTTTATGGATATGTTTGAAATATCTGATATATGAACTTGCTAAAATATGTGTGCCTGCTGAAGTAATTGCTACTTGCTGCATTTTCTTTTACTCTAATACATGCTCTATCAGCAACATAAATTCTCTGAAACATGTGTTTTCTCTGATATGCATCTATTAATTCAGAAAGCTCTGAATACCCTTTTGATTGATGACAAAAGGGGGAGTAATATAAACTAACAAAATCTGAAGTTTAAGTGTTTCAAACAAGGAAGCTTCAGTTCAGGGGGAGCAAGGAACTTACTTAAATATCTGTCTAAGGGGGAGAATTCTCTAAACTTAATTCTATATCATTTCCCTTTAGATATTTGTAAGTTTAAGCAAATTTGTCATCAATAAAAAGGGGGAGAATGTTGAGTATCAAAAATATTATTAAGTAATTAATAATGTTTTAAGTCTCATTATCCTAAGTTTTAATGTATAAAAAATTTGATTAAAGTAATCTGAAAATCAGTGCAGATTCTCTTTAAGGTATCTTCTGTGTTTCAGCAATCCTCTGAAGTGGTGTAACCTTCTGAAGGAGATGAACCCTCTGAAGAGTCAGGACCTGCTGAAGCAAGAGAACTTTCTGAAGTCTGGAGACGTCGTACTTTTCATTGTGTCTGAGAAGCAAATCATCTTTGGAGTGATACTCTCTGAAGATCCTTTGAAGACTCAAGTCTTTTCAACGTTTCCTGCCAGCTGTCTGCATCTCACTCTTTCTGGCAAGCCAAAACAGAACATTTTTAGCATATTTCAAAATCCTGTTCACCAAAAAGGAAGCCTCTGCTACAAAAGTACACTGTGTTCAGGAAAAGTAGAGTCAGCATTGCTGCACACCTACTTCTGCTTTGTCTGCTGCAGAAAGCTATCAGAAGCTTGTGTCTCAACGGGAGAAAAACTATCTCACAACGGGATTAAAGGGAGTCTAACGGATCTCAAAGTCTCTCTCTCACTATAAATACCAGAGTGCACACAGAGAAGAATAAGAGAACGAGAACGTCAACTTGTTAAAGTGCTGCAAAAATTCTTTGAGAAACTTATACTTTGTTTCATCTCTACACAACTTTCATATCCTGAGTTTAACTCAGAAGATTGTACATTTTACCCAGTTTAGGCTTCAAACTTGTGTAGTTTCAAGCTTAGGCTATTTTTTCCTTCTTAAACAGTTTGCTTAGAGCCTGAAGTGGCTTGGTGGATAAAGAATACTTGTGTATAGAGCCTGAAGAGGCTTGGTTGATAAAGAATACTTGTTGTTGTAGAGCCTGAAGAGGCTTGACAGAAAAGAATACTTGTATTATCTGATCAGATAGTGGAAAATCCTTAGTTTGTTGGCTTTGGGACTGGACATAGCTCACAGTGGTGGTGGGTGAACCAGTATAAATCTTTGGCTAAGTTCTCTCATCCCTAAACTTCATTTAAATTCAGTTTATTCTAATGTGGAGGGCTCTGAAATTATTGTTTTCTTAATTATTTAATTTGTTGTTATGAAGGGACCTTCTGCAACCATAATAAAAGTTTAACGATTAAATGAGATAAAGTAAAAGTTCATGATGTCTATTTTAAAAAAATAAGGTTATGGTGGTTTTATACTCTATTTCCAAAATTTAATATATATAAAGATAGATTTATTTTCATCAAATAAATTAATTCTTAAACCACTAATACATCCTGAAAGTAAAGTTATTTTAATTAAAAATATTGGATTTCTTGTCGAAAAGAAAAAGTGAAAGTTGACACCCTTCCATTAAAAGTGGGAGAAAGATATCAATACCCTATAGTTTTACTAAGAGGTTTTTCCACAATACTTTATGTACAAGACTTGTCATTGCTCGGGGTTTCGAGGTGATCCCTCCTCAGTGGCACTGGTGCTTTATCCTGGTCTTGAAGTCCTTTACATTGCAATTTGCAAGGTCCCCTCGATTAAACTAAATCATGCCTATATATGAATGACCCTTTTTTTTTTTCCATATGTATATCTAGGGATACACTTATATAGGTATCCTCCTTATAATCATTATATGAGATATAAACTAGTTAATCGGATTTATTTTAATTTATTTTCAGTACATTAATAAAAAAATATATGTATAGTTTTATTTTAAATGTTATATAAAGACCATTTTAACTTTCAAAAAAAAAAAAGACCATTTTATATTTTTAAAATTATAGACATAAAACAAAACAAAACAAAATGATGATTTCAACCTAAATTAATATAATTAGTTAAGAACATTTGGCATTTAAAATCAACAAAATATAATATATATATATATATATTTAACTATAATATTTAACATATTTAATTTAATAGACATAACATTTAATAATAAAAATAATTATGCATGATGAATGAATAATTATAATAGATGTTTATTAATTATGATATTTCATCTATTATATTTAATATATATAGTATTAACACCATTTTTAATGTGAATTATAATACAGATAAATAGCTAGATTGATAATTATTTGATTGATATCAAATTTAATATGTTTGAACATTATATCACATAATTAACTCAATGATTAGATTAGTAAAATTAAAAAATGATTGATTAAAATGTTATTGAACTTCTATTATAATCTATTAAAAGGGCATTATATAGATATATCATCTATATATCATTTTTCCTACATCAATAAATAGCCTTATGTATCTTCTCTCCATATTCAATGTCTTGTTATTTTTTTAATGTTAATGTGTATTAGATATGGACTCACGCTTCACACAGTTGCCTTGAAGTGTAAATATAAAAACCATGAGCAAATAGAAAAGGAATATAGGAAAGATGGGCCGGAAATAATGACACATCAAATTTTTATTGATGTGGCACAAATAGATAGATGTGATAATATTAGAGGTGATATGACATACAGAATCACGCGATGGAAATTTAATATATATATATATATATGTATATACTTTTAGTTCATCCAAAATACGTGCACTCGTATTCATTTTAGTCCCCATAATTTTTTTTTAGTTTTCCGTCCTCATAATTTTTTTTTTCAAAATAGTCCTTGCTGCTATAGTTGTTGTAATGTTGTTAGTCTTGTTAATGTGTCCGTTAATGCATAAGATAATATGACATTCTCACTCTTATGTTGCATTAGATTTAACAATTAACAAGTTTAATAATTTATTAAATTACATAACAAATGGAAAAATAGTTTCTCAAACCTAAAAACAGAAAATAGTTTCTTTAACACTTTTTGGATAACCCCCCATTGTTTACCATCTCTTACGACCATCATTTCTGTTGTCATTAATCTCTGTTTGTTTTATTTATTGTGCTTGTTGTGACAGAGTATGAGAGACAATTATGGAGGGTGGTAGGAGTGATATGGAATGAGGTAATAGGTATAGGGCTGTAGATGAGGGTAACATTAGTCATGGCGTTGGGGATGAGAATGATGTTGGGGAAGGTGATGGTAAGGGTGCTGACGGTGATAATAGTGTGAGCAAGTGCGGTATTTGATTGAGGTGAGATCTATCTAGCTCAGATATCTAACCATAGAGTTTAAGGGTTGTTAAAGTTGGAAGAATAGGTAGGGACCTAAAAATTGACCGACTGTATATTTCAAGTCACGAAAATAGGCTTGAAGAAGAAGATTATCATGTCGATCAGTTGTACAGTCACATCAGCAAAATGTCAAGCTAATCTAACGACGATGACTATTTTGAAAAATTATAATTTTGTGAGGACAAAAAGCTAATTTTTTAGGGGACTAAAATGAAAACGAGTGTACTTTGGAGGGACTAAAAACATATTAATCCATATATATATATATATATTATATTAGATAGGTATTATTTTTGTTTATTCAATCTTAATATTTCAATTACCTATAAATAAATTAGACTCAACAGTTATATATATTTTTCACACATATTAGGAAAAGTATTTAATACATTGATTTTAAAAAAAATATTCTATAACATTCCAAGTTTACCTCTATTTAAAATTAAACTCCACTACCATGGTAATTATGACAATTTAAAACCTTTAATAGTCAACAAGAATAAATATGAGAAAAAATATTAAATACTTCTAAATTTATCTGTTTATCTTATAAATGGGACCATAAAAAAATTTCAAATGTTATCTTATAAATAGTAATAAAGAAAATATATTTTTTACAATTAATTATAAAAAAATTGACACATAAATATAATTCAATATTTTGATTGTCATTCAATCCTAACATTGTAGCTCTAAGTTCAATATTCAAAAGGGTAAAACCATTATATTTCAAAAATAATTTATTAGTTTTTTTTTTTAAATGTCATCATTTGTTTATTAAATAAAGTAATCCATAACTATTCTACTAAACTCTGTATGAATATTTGGAATGTGAAATAAAAAATGTACTATTCAATGTAAATAGTGAATTTCATAATCAATCAAATGAAGTTTGATAATAAACACCCTTACTCTTAATAATTTCACAAATTTTGAGTTGGCAACTTGATATATTAACAATAAAAATCATAAAAGAGCCCTGTTACACAAAACATTTAGCATCTTTTATATTGGGCTAGAGTACACCTTATACTCTATTAATTTATTTCTTTTTACTTAGAAAAAAATATATGATATCTAAAGATTCAGTATTATGATAAGATTCTCACAAAATAAAAATATAATGGAGTGAAGAGACAAGTACAAATCAACATGTCTATTACAATAGCGTGATTGCTTGGAAAGTATTGAGATATGATATTCCCATATTTGCAAGAATCACGCAGTCAATCAACACCAACAGATCAACATTTTAACAGCAAATCATCATTATAAATAGTAGGTTATTTGTTCCTAGAAATAGGTTATTTTGTTCCTAAAATAATCCAATGATATAGGAGGCACATTATTATTCTTTTGTATATATATGTACGATGTTCTCTCGTTCTGTATACAATACAATTATAACTCTTCTATAAAACAGAGTTATTTTATATGGTATCAAGAGCAGGTTATTTTCAACAGGGAAGATAAATATGGCACCAAAGGCAGATGAGACCAAAACGTCATCATCGTCAAGCAAAGGGGAGAAAACACCACATTACCAATTGAGCAGTTCAGACAAACCAGGTGATCAATTAGTTCCACACTTTTTGAAGGGAACGAACTATTCAACATGGAGAAGGGCGATGACCAATGCTTTGACGTCAAAACACAAGATGGTGTACATGAATGGTAAACTGCCAAAGCCATCAGCAGGGGACCCCAATGAAGAGGATTGGACTAACTGCAATTCCATGGTAATGTCTTGGATCCAAAACTCCTTGAATGAAGAACTGTTTGACAACGTCGTTTACCATGACACAACTGAAGGAATGTGGAAGGAGCTGGAAGAGCGATTCTCTCAAGGAAGCGGTCCTCGAATCCAAGAAATAAAAAGAGATCTTGCAAACTTACGTCAAGGAGATATGACTATATCTGCATATTATGTCAAGATGAAAAATCTATGGGAACAACTTAATGGCTTTTCGAAGCCCACACAAATGGATGCACTGGATGCACCTGTGGTGTCACAGTGAAAGAAAAGGAAGAAAAACTTCACCAACTTCTTACGGGCCTAAATGATGCCTATGGGGTGGTGAGATCAAACCTTCTCTGCAAAGATCCATTGCCAAGTTTATCAAATGCCTACTCCGTTTTGACATCAAAAGAAGTGACAATTGGCAAACCTTTCATGGAGTCAGTTGCATTCAAAGTTAACACTGATGGACACAAGGGAAGAGATCAGAACAAAAAGCTACGATGTGAGCATTGCGCGAAATCTCGTCACATCAAGGACAATTGTTTTGAAATTATAGGTTACCCACCAAACTGGCAAGGCAAGAAGAAAGGGAAGTTTGCAGCTTATGCTACTATCTTAGGAACTGAAGAAAATGAAGCATCTAAAGGACAAACCAGTCAGCTAACCCAAGAGCAAATTGATCAACTCATGGCTCTATTGGCCAGAGAAAAACATTCTGGACCAACAATAAACTTCATTGGTAAGGTTGAAAAATCACCATCATGGATTCTGGATAGTTGAGCATCAGACCATATACTGTCTGATATTGCATTATTAAGGGAGAAAATAAACTTAAATGGGTCTGTTAAGGTAGCTTTACCCAATGGGGAAAGAGCTGACGTAAAATTAACAGGGGAAACCAAAATAAATGAATAAATTTCATTGAAGAATGTTTTATACTTGCCTGACTTTAACTGTAATTTAGTTTCTATCAGCAAGTTAACAAGGGAACTAAATTGTTCTGCTGTTTTCCTACCTCATGGTTGTTTTGTGCAGGACCTTACCACCAAGAGGGTGATTGCAGCAGGTGAGCTAAAAGGGAATCTTTACTACCTTGATAAGGGAACAAAAAGCAAAGTCAATGCAACTAGTTCCAGTATGACAGAACTTTTGCACCAAAGATTAGGCCATATCCCTCTTAGAAGACTCAAATTTGTATCTGATGATGTTAATGTTGGTGAGAATGAACACTCAGTACCATGTGACACATGCCATCGTGCAAAGCAATGTCAAAGTATATTTCCTTCTCAAAACAATAAATCCAAGAATGTTTTTGATTTAGTTCACCAAGATGTGTGGGGGCCTTATAGGGTCAAAACTTATGATGGACATACCTACTTTCTCACTATTATAGATGATTGTTCAAGAGGGACTTGGGTATATTTGATGAAGAACAAATCTGAAGCACCAAAATTGTTTGAGCATTTCGTCAGAATAATCAGAACACAATTTGGAAATCAGATCAAGAAAGTCAGAACTGATAATGCCCTTGAGTTTGTCCTTGGAGATTTTAAGAACTTCTTATTAGACCAGGGAATGCTTCATCAAACTTCATGTCCACACACACCACAACAAAATGGTGTTGTGGAAAGGAAGCATAGGCATCTCCTTGAGGTGGCTTGGGCTTTGCGCTTTCAATCCAATACTCATCTAATATATTGGGGAGAATGTGTGAAAACTGCAACTCACTTAATCAACCTTATGCCAACACCAGTTTTGGAAGGAAGGTCACCATATGAGGTACTTTTTAGAGAAAGGCCAGATTATAAACAACTGCGTGTTTTTGGGTGTTTATGCTGTGTTTACAGCAAACCCAAGCCCCTTGACAAGTTCGAGTCAAGATCCAGATGTTGTGCTTTCATGGGATATACTCCAGGGAAGAAGGGATACAAGGTCCTTGACTTACAAACAAAGAAATTTCTAGAGTCAAGAGATGTGGTCTTTTACGAAAATTCATTTCCATTTCAAATTGAGAAGTTTGAGGAAGGTGACAACAAAGAATCTCCACTTGGAATACTACCTCAAAATGAGATACAAGTTGATGAAGATCTCAATGATACGGGAGTTGAAGAGGAAGAACAAGATGTTGAAAGAATAATAAATGATGATGAGGTGGCAGGAACCAATGAGGAACAAAAAGAACAAGTCAACAATGAAATACAAAATGATGATAAAAAGTACCAAGGTTGAGAAGATCTCCTACATACTTACAAGATTATGTGCTACATTAATTATTCCAATAAGGAAGATTTTCCCCTAAAGCAAACAACCCCTGCAATCATACCTCAAGGTAATCAAGGTAAGGACTTTAACAATTTCAAATTTGATATTTCAATAATGCCTGCCACTAACAATGCAGAAGATAGCTTAGCTGAGCCAAACAACTTTGAAGAAGAAATGTAGAACCCGAAATGGCAAGAGGCAATAAGCAAAGAACTGAATGCTTTGGCTGAAAATAACACTTGGAGTCTCATGCAATTGCCAAGAGGGAAGAAAGCAATAGGATCAAGGTGGGTTTTCAAGATAAAACACAATCCTGATGGGTCCATTGAACGATACAAAGCCAAACTCGTGGCAAAGGGCTATAGTCAAGTGGAGGGGCTGGATTACAATGAAAATTTTGCACCCGTAGCCAAACTTGCAACCGTAAAATGTATCATTGTAGTATCAACCATTAAAGGATGGGAATTGCATCAGCTTGACGTAAATAATGCCTTCCTCAACAGTGACTTGGATGAGGATGTCTATATGAAGATACCCCAAGGATTAATTAGTGAAGAGAAAAGGATGGTGTGCAAACTTCACAAGTCATTGTATGGACTTAAGCAGGCATCAAGACAATGGTTTGGAAAGCTTGTTGAAACATTATTGCAGTATGGGTTCAAATAGAGTGTTTCAGACAGCTCACTCTTCACTATGTCAAAGGGGGATAGCAAAATGATGGTACTAGCATATGTTGATGACTTGATTGTTGCAGGAAATGATAGAGAGAGGTGTCAACAGTTCAAGAAATACGTCCAAAGTTGTTTCCACATCAAAGACTTGGGACCACTTCATTATTTCCTTGGTTTGCAGGTCGGGAGAAGTAAAAAGGGGATTCACTAGAGTCAACACAAATATGCAAAAGATATAATTGCATAAACAGGTTTGGAAGAAGGAAAACATGCTGAGACACCTATTCCGCAACAGCATGGGCTCTCGGTAGACATTGGAGAACCCTTGGAGGATGTAGCTGGTTATAGGCGACTTATTGGAAGATTACTATATTTAACTCTAACCAGACCTGACTTATCCTATGGAGTTCACTTACTAAGCCAGTACTTAAAGGATCCACGGAAACCACACATGGAAATGGCAAAGCGGCTTGTCTGATACTTGAATAAAGAACCAAGTCAAGGAGATTTTTATCCTTCTGATAATAATCTGGTCCTAAAGGCTTATTGTGATGCTGATTGGGGAACGTGTCCCACTACTAGAAGGTCCATAACGGGGTTCGTGACTCTTCTTGGCAATGCTCCTCTAACTTGGAAGTCAAAGAACAACCCACAATGACACTCTCATCTGCAGAAGCTGAGTATAGGGCAATGGCAAAGACAACAAAAGAGATCATTTGGCTTGAGAATGTACTCAAGGATATATTTTCTATCGTTCCTAGACCAATTGATATGTTTTCCGATAACAAGTCTGCTATGCACATTGCTACAAACCCTGTGTTTCACGAAAGAACTAAGCACATAAAATTGGATTGTCACTTTGTTCGTGAAAAGGTTCAAGCCAAGATATATTCTAAATTTGACTTTTGTGCCATCTTATCAACAATTAGGAGATGTTTTCACTAAAGGGACCAATCAAGGTCATTTTAGAACCATTCTATGCAAACTTGGAATTGGGAACTCAAACTTATCAAGTTCAGGGAGGCAGCCTTGACAAGGAACATCAGTTTATTCTGCAAGCTTTGTTTTCTATCGCACAGCAGCTTGAGGGAGGCTATTGAGATATGATATTCTCATATTTGCAAGAATCATGCAGTCAATCAACACCAACAGATCAACATTTTAACAACAAATCATCATTATAAATAGTAGATTATTTGTTCCTAGAAATAGATTATTTTGTTCCTAAAATAATCCAATGATATAGGAGGCACATTATTATTTTTTTGTATATATATGTACGATGTTTTCTCGTTCTATATACAATACAATTATAACTCTTCTATAAAACAGAGTTATTTTATAGAATAAGTTCTTACAAGATGAGAAAATAGACTTGCTTTGCATAATATATACTACATCCTCTCCATTCACTAACCATGTCTAATGTTATGTTCGATTTCAAAGGTTACCATTTTAATCTTTTTTTTACTAACTCAAGAAATATATCTATGATTAAATTTTATTTTTACTTTCTTTAAAAATATATATTTTCTAGATCTCAGTGAAATTTATAATTATAGTATATAATATTTTTTACAAAGTAAAACTAAAATAATTTTTATTATCAACTTGCACAAATTAAATTGCGTCTAGCTATCTCTAATCTTGTTTAAAACTTACATATGATATGAGTACAAAATTAAGCACTGATTAATAACATGTTAATAATTTATTGATATGACTGTTATATTAGGCAAACTTACATATGATATGAGTACAGAATTAAGCACTGATTAATAACATGTTAATAATTTATTGATATGACTGTTATATTAGGCAAAAAAGAAAGTGAAGGTATAAAAAAATGTCACGTCATTTTGTTGCTATCTTCCTTTTGTATTTCTAAACTCCGACAAATTCTAGTTAGGTACTTCTATTTTGTCAGCTTATTACTCAATAGGTATCTCAAGCAACAGGAAACCATGATTTTGGACAAGTAAAACATGTTCAGCCAATTTATATCATTCTTCTATTTTGTCATCTTATTTCTCATAAGCTATATATATCATCCTTCTATTTTGTCCTCTTATTTAGACATATTAAAATGTTGAACTCAACAAAGCCAACTTTTGGAATGAATTAGAAGAATGACACACAAACAAAAGAGACATATTTCAACAACATTGGTTTCATATAAACCATTTCTTTATTTGATTTTGTGGATCATTATTCCATCAATCATTCAAGGATTATTCTTCCTCTCCTCGAGATTAGACAAAAAGAAAAGCCAACCACTATTCACTGTCCATTCAAACAGACAGACCGTCCTCTTCTCTTTTTTCATCAGGACCTCGTTATTGGCAGAACACCCTCCTTTTCTCTTTTTTTACCCTCTTTTTCCTTTGTCTTTCCATCATCAAGTTTTGAGCTTATTCATCACTAAAGCAATTATTCCATTCATTGTGTTCAAAGCTTGTTGCTTTGCAACATTTTTTATAGTTCCCACAAGATTGAAGAGAAGAAGCTTTTGATAATCCACATAACTTTACATATATATCAGAGAGAGAGAGAGAGTGAAAGTTGCATCACATGCAATCCACTTTCACATGTAAAGCCAAAATTTCCCTCACTAACAAGAAAGGCACAAAACCAACACCATATCTATAGCGCAGACACTGATCTTAGTGTCCTCAAACATAGTATAAACTAGCTCATATTTGCATTTTCCTCAAGCTAGCTATAGCAGCAAATTTTATTGCTTTCAACCCAAATGAGCCTCATTGAACCAAAACTCCATTAAGTTTGGTCTAACCTTTGTGCTTTCTCTTGAGGTATTACATTGTGTTAGTGTCAAATTGCAAAGATGAGAACAGGAATTTGCAGCATACACTTGCAGGCTCTGACACCAGAGGCTGCAACACTTGTTAAACAAGCTGTTAATCTTGCCACAAGAAGAGGTCATGCTCAAGTGACTCCTCTTCATGTTGCTAGTGTCATGCTTGCAACCTCCACAGGTCTTCTCCACAAAGCTTGCCTTCAATGCCATTCTCACCCTTTACAATACAAGGCATTAGAGCTTTGCTTCAATGTTTCCCTCAACCGTTTGCCAACTTCAACACCAAGCCCTCTTTTGGGTCCTCAATATTCCACTCCTTCACTTTCCAATGCCTTAGTTGCTGCTTTCAAACGTGCTCAGGCTCACCAACGCCGTGGATCTATTGAGAACCAGCAGCAACCTATTTTGGCATTGAAAATTGAGGTGGAACAGCTCATAATCTCTATCCTGGATGACCCTAGTATTAGCAGGGTCATGAGAGAAGCTGGTTTTTCTAGCACCCTTGTTAAAAGCAGGGTTGAACAAGCTCTTTCAATGGAAGTTTGTTCACAACAAACTCCTGCTAGGAGCCAGTCCAAGGAAAGTACTAAGCTTCAAGTTATTGGTGGTAGTAACAATGTGTCCCCATCTAGATCTTTTGGTCAATTTGGGGGCTCATTCACCAAGTCTATAGACCATGTTAATAATGATGTGGATGATGTAACTAGTGCTTTGAGTGAACTTGTGAGCAAGAGAAGAAACACAGTTATTGTTGGGGAGAGTCTTGCAAATGCTGAGGGAGTAGCTAGGGGAGTGATGGAGAGGTTAGAGAGAGGCAATGTTTCAGGAGAGTTCAGGTATGTGCAATTTGTGAGTCTTCCTCTGATCTCCTTCAGGAACATTAGCAAGGAGGAAGTTGAAAGGAAGCTTGTGGAGCTTAGAAGTCTAGTAAAAAGCTATGTGGGAAGAGGGTTTATTCTATACTTGGGTGATCTGAAATGGTTGTTTGAGTTTTGGTCAAATTATTGTGAGCAAAGAACAAATTACTACTGTTCTGTAGAGCACATGGTCATGGAACTTAAAAAATTGATTAGTGGAAATGGGGAGAATGGTAGACTGTGGCTTATGGGAATTGCAACTTCTAAAACATACATGAAGTGTAAAATGTGTCATCCCTCCCTTGAAACTATTTGGGAGCTTCATCCTTTTACAATTCCTGCAGTTGGTAGCCTGAGCCTTGGTTTAAGTTTTGATAGGTATATATTTCATTCTTCTATATTTCTCTATTTTCTGTTTTTGATGCTTTTCTTAATATTATTATTATTGAATGCATTGTAGTAATATTCTCTCTATCTTTTATGTTGTTTCAGTGGTTTTCAAGCTCAAGAGAGAAGCAAGGTAATATTCAAGGATGAATCTTTTGAAGATCGAGCCAAAGTGCACAAGCATCTAACTTGCTGCAGAGACTGCTCATTGAACTTTGAAAAAGAAGCTCAGAGCATCGCTTTCAGTGCAAGTATGAGCAAGACTACTAGCTTGCCAACATGGCTCCAAAATTGCAAGGAAGAGAGAAGTGACATAATGGACAATCAGGTTGTTATCATAACCATGCTTAGTTCAAAATAATAAGGTATTTATTGACAAAAATCTTGAAACTAATGTTTCTGTATTTTTTGTCTTATGAATCAGGAAAATTCCAAGCTTAGGGATATCTGTAAGAAATGGAACTCATATTGCAGTTCTGTGCATGGAAATCCTCCTAATCATGAGAAACAATTTTTACTTGTTTCATCCTCTCCTTCATCCCCTACTTCTTCTGTCTTTTCACATCAGAGAAAGTCTAGCTTGCATCTGAGCCACCTAAATTGGCCAATCATTTCTGAACCAAAAGAAGTACCTAAAGAATGTGAGTTATACACTGAAACTGTTAGTGATGATTGCTATGAAGGAAACTTAATAATGTTCATGCCAGAAAGAAATGTCCCTAAGCCAGATCTTTTGTCAAATCCTAATTCTAGCCCCAACTCAGCTTCTTCAAGTGAAGCAGTGTATGGTTTGGATAGCACTCAAATGTTCAAGGAACTTAATGCTGAGAATCTGAAGATTCTCTGTGATGCATTGGAGAAAAAGGTTCCAAAACAGAAAGAAATCATCAAGGAGATTGCAAGCACTGTTCTTCTTTGCAGGTCAGGGATGAGGAAAGGAGATAATTACTTGGTGAAGAGAGAT
Source organism: Sesbania bispinosa (assembly GCA_026901365.1). Taxonomy (NCBI): domain Eukaryota; kingdom Viridiplantae; phylum Streptophyta; class Magnoliopsida; order Fabales; family Fabaceae; genus Sesbania; species Sesbania bispinosa. Next base: position 2,622,940 of record QLOH01000044.1, read on the forward strand.
GGGAAGCAAGAAACTTGGATGTTCTTTCTAGGTGTGGATTCTCAAGCAAAAGAATTGATCTCAAAAGAGTTAGCTAAAGTTGTTTTTGGATCTTATAGCAACTTTGTCTCCATTGGTATGAGCAGTTTCTCTTCCCCAAAAGCTGATTCTTCTCATGAGGAATCCAAGAACAAAAGGCCAAGAGATGAGTTTGGTAGCAGTTATCTGCAGAGATTTGGGGAAGTAGTGAATGAGAATCCTCATAGGGTGTTCTTCATGGAGGATTTGGAGCAAGTTGATCACTTTTCTCAAAAGGGTGTTAAGAAAGCAATTCAAAATGGAAGTATAACCCTTCCAGGTGGTGAATCTGTACCTCTCAAGGATGCCATTATCATTTTCAGTTCTGAATGCTTTAGTTCAGTGTCAAGAACTTTTCCATCTGCTGAAGACACAGGGAAAGAGAATAGTGATAAATTGGAGGAGAAAACACCATGCCTCTCTTTGGATCTGAACATAGCCATTGAAGTTGATGCCCAAAGTGTGCATTTAACTGGAGACTTTGGGGTCCTAGAGTTAGTTGATAAGAAAATTAATTTTGAAATACAAGAACTGTGATATTAGAGGAGAAGTAATCATCTTTGTTAAGTTTGGTTGATACCTTTTTTTAATGCATATTCTCCACTCATTTTATTGTTGCTTAGTTAGACACTTGGCGGGGGAAAGAAAGTAATGAAGGCAAAATTATTAGACAGAGATACAGTTTTTGTGTATTTTTCAAGCTTGGATGAGGATGGTAAATTTCGGGATGCCTATGTGTATATGCTAATTAATTAATGTAATTTGCTCCTTTTTTCCTCTAATGTGATAATGAGCCTATAGTTTTATGTTAAATGATTATTTATATTTGATGCATATTTTCACAAAATTAATCATTTAAATGCAGACATGTATATTAATATAAAACTCTTGCCTACTCCATCAACCCATTTTTAATCATATTAAAGTGAATATTTACCATTTGATCATATGATTATTGATGTTTGAATTTTCTAGAACATAGTATGATCATACATACACACACATACATACACATATATATATATATATGTATGTATATGTATATCAACACTACATGTGAGATATCCAATTCGTCATGCACATATTTAAAATGTGTCTGGTATAAATTCTACAATGTCTGGCTAATTGTACAATAAATTCTAGGTGTTTTCATGCAACTTTATTTCATGGACAATTCAAACAAGTCTTTTAATGATATAAGACTTGTCAAAAAGTTAAAGATTTTCGAAGGGTAGCTGAAGGAATATGATTCATAGCGTAAGCATTCTGCAAAGGAAAAAGCTTGCTAACATGTCAATTTATATAAGAAAAACACTTTTTCATTAATCAATATGTCTAAAGCTGTTTGTTTTAAAATCGTTTTCGCACGAGGATCTAATGCCAAATACAAACCAAATCGTAGAATTAAGTAGCCGCATCATTAAGAAGCATATATAAATATAAATATATATACATACATATATATATATATATATTTATTTGTGCTTGTGTTGTAATTGATATAATTAATTTATTAATTAATGTTATCCAAGTGGGAGAATGTTATATTTATATAATTTTATTATATAATTATTATTCTCTATTTTGTTATTATTATGGATTAACATTAACCAATAAATTATATTATTTGTTAATATCAATTATATTGCACATTGTTATTAATTTTATGGATAATACATATTGGGTTTCTGATGAACAGTCCGTGATGGGTTGGACTGTTCAATGAACGGTCTGTGATGAGCTTGACTGTTCAATAACCTGTTGAGAGATCCCTGGTCTCTGCTGGTAAGGATATAAAACTGATACCCCATTAATCAGTTTTAATATATATAAGAAAAAACTGTCAGATACATTCTGTCATTCAGTATTCTATCTTTTGGCATACCCTACCAGGAAGAGAGCAGTATCCTCTCACACGTAGTTCAACAACAGCGATATAGATGGATCCTTCGTTGATTCCGGGTACGTAATTCACTCTAAACAAATACTTGAATATACTATAATATTGTATCTTAGGTTATTCATTTTATTGTTATTGATCTGAATATATCAACAATTGGTATCAGAGCCTTTTAAGATACATATTATAGTTGTTCAAATTTCAGAATTTGTATTCAGTTAATCTCATAATTATTTACTGTTTGTGCATAGAATAATTAGGGATTTTCATTGTAGAATACCTGTTGAGCAGTATACATATCGTCCATGAATGGAACCGTTTTTTCGTCCTCTGTTTGAATTCAGAATATATATATAAAAAAATGATTTTGCATTTTGATGCACAAATTGACAGAGGGGTTTTCTTCATGTACATATAAGGATTATACTATTAAATTTTTCGTGCGATTTGGTTGTATATTTTGAGAAAATCGAACACTTTTCCTTCGCGGGTTTAGCCCACAAAACTCAGTTTTTTCGATATGTTTTTCCTCACATTTGGATCGATTATTGCTAAAATTGTTTTGGGGGTTTCGACCGTCGCATCACGACGGTCATGTGGCCGGAAAATCTCGGCATTCTGCTGCGTATATCACTGGAATAGAACCGGGTCAAAAACCGGGTTTTTTCTGGACTGTCCGACCCGTCTTCATGAGGAAGACGATGAACAGTGCTCGTCGCGCTTGCCCACTCGCGGGGCCAGGCGCGTGAAGCTCTCTTTTGGCCAGAAAAAATTTTAGTTTTTTATTTAAAATTCAAATAATTAAATTTCTGGTTATTTGGTATATTTTTTGTAATTTTTGGATACCTGTAGGTATTTTATTTTAATTATTCCGAGAATAAAACTTAATTTTATATATTGTACTCTCGGCTTCTGGGTCTGAAATTTTTTATACAAGTTCTCTGTTATTTTGGTGACATGTTAGTATGCTCTACTCTCCCTGGTAGCATGTTTATACTTGAATTAAAATTTTTCACCCTTGTTTGTATCAATGCTTATATGTTTTGTATTTATTTAATATGTATTCAGAAACATGCATAATATAATTTTATTATATTTTGTTAAGCATGGGTAATATAATTTTATATGATTGTGAGCTCACATATCGTGGGTACAATTGTATGAAATTTTGTGTGAATGAAATAATTTAATTATTTCTTTAATTAATTTTATATTACATTAATGATAATCATACCCTATCGGTATTTTGTTGTTAATGAATTTTGGTTGTTGATACAATGCACTTTTAATTTTGTCTTGTGTCATTTATTTGTCAAGTACCTTATCGGTATTAGATTTATTCTTACATGAGTTGTGCGTTGTATTTATATTTCTTATTTATTATGATTCGGGACCCTTAGGCGGGATCATAGTGAATGGGAAATTTGGTATTATTGGCATGTTTGGCTGTGTATTCAGAAATATTTAATTTTATATTGCATAATAATTGTGCATATTAAATGTTTCTTTGTTGTTTTTTGATACCAGCTTCTTTGCCTATGCAATTGACTTCGGTCAAAACTTTGAATGGGACAAATTTTGAGGATTGGAAAGAATCTCTGGATTTATATCTAGCAATTACCAATATGGACCTTTCTTTGAGAGAGGAAGAGCCTCCAGCTCTTATTCCTGAGTCCACTGCTGTCTAGAGAGCTTCTCATGAGAAATGGGAACACTCAAACAGGGTGTGTCTGATGGTGATGAAATACACCATAGAGAAGTCTATTCGACAGAGCATTTCAGAAAATAATAAGGCTAAGGATTTTCTGAGCTCGGTTGGTGAGAAATTTAAGACTTTTGACAAAGCTCAAAAGGGTCAGTGTCTGTCACTTGTTGAGAAGACCAAATATGATGGTGTTAGTGGTGTTCGTGAGCATATGATGAAGCTTGTGCACTATTATAACAAGCTCAAGTCTCTAAAGGTGGAGCTTGGTGATAGTTATTTGATTTGGCAGGTTATGGAATCTCTTCCTTCTCAATTTGATGTGTTAAAGACTTCTTACAACACTCAAAAGGAGGAGTGGACAATTGATGAGATGATAGCCATTATTACCCAAGAGGAAGCATCAATTAAAAAGACCAAGTCTCATAGTGTGCAGTTCGTTGCTTCTACTTCTGGCAATGAACATGTAAAAAAGGGTTTCAAAGGCAAATCCCGTTTTGAAAAGTGGAACACAGGGAAAGCACCAATGCATTTGGAGCCCAAGAAGAAGCACTTCAAGGGGAATTGTGCCTATTGTAAGAAATTTGGGCACAAGCTAGTTGACTGTTATCTTCTTAAGAAGAGGAATGCTGACAAGGAAGGTATACTCCTATATGCTCTAGCTTGTTTTGAATCTAATGTTGTTAATGTTCCTCCCAATTCTTGGTGGTTAGACTCGGGTGCCACTATTCATGTTGTGAATTTTTTACAGGGGTTCACAAGCCTGAGAAAACCAAGTGATGTTGAGTCCAAGGTTATCATGGGAGATGGAGCTAGAGCATCAGTTGAAGATATAGGAGTAGTGTCTTTATGTTTACCTTCTGGACATGTTTTGTTGTTGAAAGACGTTGTTTATGTGCCTTCTATGAGAAGGAATTTGATTTCTGTTTCAGCTTTGGATAAATGTGGCTACACTTTTGAATTTGGTAATGGTAAACTTGTTGTTTGTTTCAATTCCATTACTGTTGGTTCAGGAGTTTTATGCGATGGGCTTTACATGCTGAATCTGAATGACATGTCTGTTAATTCTGTTGCTGGGCATAAGCGTAGTAGAGTTGATGAAAATTCCTCTATGTTGTGGCATAGACGTCTGGGGCATATTTCAAGACCTCGGATTGAAAGGTTGATTAAAGAGGGTATTCTTCATGATCTGGACTTTTCTGATTTTGACTCTTGTGTTGATTGCATTAAGGGCAAGCTTACTGCAAAATTCAGAAATACAGGTGCAAATAGGTGTGATAATGTGTTGCAGCTTATCCATACTGATGTGTGTGGACCTATTACACCCACTGCCATGGGTGGATATAGGTATTTTATCACTTTTGTAGATGATTATTCCAGATTTGGATGGATAGATCTCCTTCAGGAAAAATCAAGTTCCTTGGATGCCTTTAAGTCTTTCAAAGCTGCTATTGAGTTGAAAATGTGAAGTCTATAAATCAGTTTAAGTATTTAAACATGATTATAAGACTTAGCATCCTTAAGTTTTAATAATTAACAAATAAGATTATATTATATTAACAGGTTCTACTGAGAAAGGTATTGGTTTGTTGATTGTGTTTCAGGATGAAATATTTATCAGAATCAGAAGATTAGGATCAGAAGAACAAATGCAGGATCAAAAGAATGCAACTCGTCTGAAGTGCGCAAACTGTCTGAAGACGTGAAGACCATATGAAGACAACATAAAGCAGTCATAAGAAAAGAAATTGTCTGAAGCAAGGAAGCCTTTCGAAGCAAAGAAGCTGTCTGAAGCAACGAAGATGTCTGAAGCAGAACTCGTCTGAAGAGTTGAAGTTGTCTGAAGCAACGAAGATGTCTGAAGAGTTGAAGCTGTCTGAAGAAGTTCAACCTGTCTGAAGTATCAGTGGTGTCTGAAGTCTCACTTATGACGTGGCACCCTCTGCTGAAGTCTGTGAAGACTTTTCTGAACCTCTGCTGCACGTACCTTTTTCAAACACGTTTATGGCAAGGAACACAGAGACCTTTCCTGGTGATTTTGAATTTCATACACCACTGAGGAAATCTCTGCAACGCAGAAATTGCAGCAACAACGGTGGCAGCTTTATAGCAGCACCAACGTTGTACTTTGTCAGAATTGTCAGAACACCAAGAAGCGTGTCTCACAACGGATTGAATAGCATTCAATGCTTTCTCTAAATGGTGGTATCACAACGGAAATATCATCATCACCAATTCGAAAGAAAGAACAAGAAAAGTTCAGGAGACTAAGCAGAAGCAACAAAGAGAAATGTTTGAATGAAATATTTTAATTCAAACATAATTTATCATCTGCAAGAAACAGCCATTGAACAAGACACCTCACTCAAAGAAGAAAGAAGAAATGGTGTCAGAAAGCAAACAGAAAAGGAGCATATACAAAATAAGCAAGAGGACAAATCCAACGGATACCTCCTCATATACACTCCTAAGAGAAGCAGAGAAAATCAAAAGTCAGCTGAAGAAAAGCAAAAGGATATCAAGAAAGAGAACATGCAAATTAATATCAAGAAGATCTCTCTAAAAGATCTCATCTACAGAAGTGTCAGAACAGGACTGTCTGAACACTTATTTGCTTAAGAAGAAGCAACCGTTTGAGACACTATTACATAACGGCTATATGAGCCACATCATCAACATCTCAACGGTATCATGAATCATCTTCAAACGGCTATATTCCAACAGAACATATAAATAGCCTCAAGGAAGAATTTGAAGATGTTGAACTCATTCACTTGGTTCAATCAGTTGATCAAGATGCATCAGAAAATTCTATCTGTGTTAACCACACTTACTTGAATCAACCATGCTGCTGATCTATTGATCAGTTAGTCAAAATTGCAGTTGTTCAGTTGAACAACCAACCAAGCTGTGCTTAATCTCATATGAACCAAGAATGGTTTGAAGCTGCAAGTATGCCTTGGTTTTTCCAGTGATACGGGTGAGAATGTAACCCATGGAAACCAATGGCTGGAGAACAAGGCTGGAGCTCAAAGTCAGTATCTACCTAGCCAATTCTCAGAGGATGTTAATCCTCAGATCAAAGACAGGGATTGTACTTAAACCTATATACTTGTATCACTATCTTACCCTTGTACTTAGATTTATTCATTGTATCCTGAGTAGTACTCAGTTATCTCTATGTACAAGTAGAATCTAAGTTTAGAGGTTCTGGAGAACATCTAACTTGGATTGAGTAGTGAAACTACTCAACACTTGGATAAGTGTCTGAGAGCCTGGAGAGGCTTGGTGGAAGAAAGAATACTCTGCACTTGGATAAGTGTCTGAGAGCCTGGAGAGGCTTGGTGGAAGAAAGAATACTCTACACTTGGATAAGTGTCTGAGAGCCTGGAGAGGCTTGGTGGAAGAAAGAATACTCATGGTAGAGCCTGTAGAGGCTTGATAGAAAAGAATACTTGTGGTAGAGCCTGGAGAGGCTTGATAGAAAAGAATACTTGTGGTAGAGCCTGGAGAGGCTTGATAGAAAAGAATACTTGTGGTAGAGCCTGAAGAGGCTTGATAGAAAAGAATACTTGTTGTGTCTGGAGAGACTGTACTCGTGATGTCTGGAGAGACTGTACTCATTGTGTCTGGAGAGACTATACTCAAACTCAAGCTTGTAATCTGAATATTCATATAGTGGAAATCCAGTGGTTGTTTGCCTCTGGGACTTGATGTAGCTCACGGGTTTGTGGGTGAACCAGGATAAATTACTTGTCTAAGTTTTCTTACCCTTATCTCTTATCAATTATGTGTATACTAATCAAGGGGTCAGAATGAATAAATCTGATATCTGACAAAGGGCACAAAACATCTTTTAAAATGAGTTTTTACCAGCCGTCTGAAAACTTCAGACAACATCTTTAAAATCCTGTCTAAAATCTCTATGCCTAAGTTTCTCTTCAATCTCTTTACTTCCAGTTTTTAATATTTAAGTTGGAATTTGAGAAGTATTTTCTATAATAAACTTAACATAACTATTTCAATAAAATGATCTTTCATATGAACAAAACATGAGATATCTCTTATATCATTTGAAGCTTTACAAAGAATGTTCCTTGAAGAACTTCTGAAATAAATTCTCAGAAGCGAGTCTGAAAGAGATCAGTTCAAAAAATCAGGAACAGACTTCAGACAACCTCTAGTCGTCTGAAGTATTTCAGAAATGTGCTGAAAATACTCTTTGTATTAATCTTCAGAAGATACCTTGAGAAGCCTCTGTTTAAAACAATCTTAAGCTTTAGAAGAAACATTGTTTTTCTTATCTTCCACATGTCTCAACTATCTCTGATCTTAAGACTTATTTTTAACGATGCTCATATTCATGTTTTAACCAAAGATTTCCAAAAACTGTCAAAAAGATTGAAACACTATTCAACCCCCCCTTCTAGTGTTTCCTGTGGTTCTAACAGAAAACAGGAAAGAAGATCAAATGTGTGAGCTCTGACAGAGGTGGAGAATATTATGGCAGGTATGATGAGACTGGTAGAAATCCTGGACCCTTTGCTAGATTCCTTGATGAATGTGGAATTGAAGCTCAGTATACTATGCCTGGTACTCCTCAACAAAATGGAGTTGCAGAAAGAAGGAATCGTACACTTTTAGAAATGGTGAGATGTATGTTGAGTCATTCCTCTTTACCAGATTTCCTTTGGGGAGATGCTTTGAGGACTGTTGTGTACATTCTTAATCAAGTACCTAGAAAGTCTGTTCCAAAGACTCCCTATGAGCTTATGTCTGGGAAGAAGCCAAGTTTGAGACATTTCCATGTGTGGGGCTGTAAGGCAGAGGTGAAACCTTATAATCCTCAGTTGAAAAAACTTGATCCTAAGACTGTCAGTGGCTTCTTCATTGGTTATTGTGTGGGTTCTCGTGGTAGCAGGTTTTATTGCCCTTCTCACTCCATGCGGGTTATTGAGTCTTACCGTGAGATATTTTTTTAGGATGACTTGGGCAGTGTGAGCATTACACCACGACCAGTCACTCTTAGAGAAGACCGTGTTCTTGTTCCTGTGCCATCTTTTTCTTTTCCAGCAGATAATGTGATTCCTGTTGTCCATGATGACAATGAAATTGTTCCAGATATAGTTGATGTCACAGCACCTGTGGTAGATGAACAAGTTCATGATGATGTTGTTGAAGAGGTTCCTTTGAGGAGATCTCAAAGAGTACGCAGGTCTTCTATACCTGATGATTATCTAGTGTATCTTCAAGAGCATGAATTTGATCTTAGTGATGTTGATGATCCTACTTCTTTTAGAGAGGCTATCTCTAGTTCTCATGCTTCTGATTGGTTAAATGCTATGCATGATGAGTTAGCTTCTATGGCCCATAATGATGTTTGGGATCTTGTGAATTTACCAGTTTGGTGTAAATGGGTCTTCAAGACTAAGCGTAGTCCAGATGGTAAAGTTGAGAGGTATAAAGCTAGACTTGTAGCAAAAGGTTATAGTCAGAGGGAAGGCATTGATTATAAGGAGACTTTCTCACCAGTCTCTACTAAGGATGCCTTTCGTGTTGTTATGGCTTTAGTAGCTCATTTTGATTTGGAGCTTCACCAGATGGATGTCAAAACGGCTTTTCTGAATGGAGATTTATTTGAGGAAGTCTATATGGTTCAACCTGATGGCTTTGCTGAAAAAGGCAAGGAGCATTTAGTTTGCAGGTTGAAGAAGTCTATTTATGGGCTGAGACAAGCTTCTAGACAATGGTATTTGAAATTTGATCATGTGGTCACTTCTTTTGGCTTCAAAGAAAATGCTTCAGATCAGTGCATTTACTTGAAGACTAGTGGGAGTCATTTCATCATTCTTGTCTTATATGTTGATGATATTCTTCTTGCTAGTAGCAGTGTTGAACTTTTGACAGAGACAAAATTTATGTTATATAGCCACTTTGATATGAAGGACCTTGGTGATGCCTCTATTGTTCTAGGAATTCAGATTTTCCGTGATAGGTCATGTGGCATTCTTGGATTGTCTCAGAGAGGATATATTGATAAAGTCCTCAAACGGTTCAACATGCATTCTTGCTCCCCATGTGTTGTACCTGCTCAAAAAGGTGACAAACTCTCTAAATCTCAATGTCCTCAAAATGATAATGATAGAGTTGAAATGGAAAAAGTCCCATATGCTTCCGCTGTTGGTAGTTTGATGTATGCTCAAGTTAGTACCCGTCCCGATATTGCTTTTGCTGTTAAAGCTTTAGGGAGATACTTGAGCGACCCAGGTTTGGGTCATTAGAAAGCCGTTAAAAAGGTCTTTAGATATTTGCAGGGAACCAAGGATCACATGTTGACCTATAAGAAGTCTGATCAACTTCAGGTCATTGGTTATTCTGGTTCTGATTTTGCCGGTTTCCCTGACGACCGAAAGTCTACTTCCGGCTTTGTTTTTATGATGGCAGGAGGAGCTATTTCTTGGAAGAGTGTTAAACAAACTCTTACAGCTACTTCTACCATGGAGGCAGAGTATGTCGCTTGTTATGAGGCTACTCGTCAAGCTGTGTGGCTTAAAAATTTGATTTATGGCTTTCAAATTGTTGAAAGTATTTCTAGGCCACTTGTGATATATTGCGACAATACTATTGCTGTGCATTTCTATCAAAACAACAGAAGTTCTACTCGCTCAAAGCATTTTGATATAAAATTTCTGTTTATTAGAGAGAAAGTTTTGGATTTTCAGACTCGGATTGAGCATACTGCTACAGAAAATATGTTAGCAGATCCACTGACTAAAGGCTTAGCTATTGGAGTTTTTCAAAATCATGTAACTCATATGGGTGTGGTTAAGTCTTTTGATGTATTGGGTTAGTGGGAATCTGAAATTTACACTTTATATTATCATGGTTTTAATGAGATGTAAATTTATCAATGACGTCATTTTCATTACATCTTTTTTAGCATATAAAAATGCTTGAACCATTTTTTGGGGATCACATATTTATTATTATTTTTTGTTATCCATTATTTATGGAATATAAGCATATATATATATATATATCACACTAGTTGGAGCAAACACATACTATATCTAGGGTGTTTGGAGCAAATGAACGTAATTTTGGAGCAAATTAAATGAACACATAATATAGGTAGGACTTTGAAACGGAACCAAACGGGATATATAGGTTTAATTCTATACTAGGTGTATCTTAAAAATAGAACATAACAAGACATATCATTAAAAAAGTGGAACATTTTGGTTTTATTTAAAATATAAAACGAAAGAGAACACAACAGAACATCACATTATTAATTTTTTATTGACAAAATTAAATTATTACCGACCCTCCTAACATTTTCCCTAAAATTGTAATCCCCTTACTGTCACCTATCACATTAATTTTACCACCACCATTGTTGCCTGACACCCTACATCGCAACCGCTATCGCCACTGTAACATCCCAAAATTAGGACCTAGAAACTCAAATGGAGGCTTTAGGTTGTGGTTTCGGTCAACTATCAAGGAGTTGGGAACTGTGTGAGAAGTTGGAGCTTAGAATGTAAATTTAAATAGGAAGTTGGTAATTGAACTAGATTGGAAAATGTATGATCAGTAAAGGTTGGGGAGGAGTGCATCATTCCAGGTTATAGTCATCAAGTGGCGTAAGCTAGCAATGGAATTAGTCTGGGGAATAAAGGAATTGTTGTGGCAAGATTAGAGTGAGGGAGAGTTTTGGATGGTAAGATCTAAAGATTAGAGGGAGGTTTTGGGGTAGGTGATCGAGGTCGTACCCAATCAAATAATATGAATTAAGTGTAGTGGGGGTTAGATCACCCAAAGTCGTCTCTCAAGGAATTCAATAGCAATTTCAGATAACAAATTTCAGATAGAGTTTGATGTTGCAGAACTTCAGAAAGTACTTCAGAATGTACACTTCAGAAGGTACATTTTAGAAGGTTCATTTCAAAAGGTTCACTTCAGAATGTTCAGATTTTCAGGAACTCTCTTAACAGTGCAGAAACGTAATAGAAACAAGGGGTTTTGGTTGTTGTTTAAGAACACAATTTTGCAATTAAAGAAATAAGAGTAAAACGATGTAAGAAAACAGATTGATTCTCTTTTTCATTCATAATTGGATCCTTCATTAGTTAAAATACATCGATCTCAATTTCCAGAACATATTTGAATTAACTAAACAAGCGTCAATTAATTCATCAATTTTCTCACTCAAGAACTAAGCGAACTTGCCAAAACTAAGCGAACTAGTGTGAGATTTTTAATCCTTTACCTCCTGAATTAAGCAAACAATAGGATGTTTAGAATTAAGAAAACTAAACCAGAATTCTAAGTGAAGAACATAATTGAATCATCAACAAGCATTCAAATACAATTCAATATTCAAAACCAGAATTCTAAAGGAGAAGATGAGATTGAATCAGTTGCAGAAATTGAAATACGAATTTGAATTGAAATAAACCTCAGAATCTAATATGAAATCACTCAAGAATCAATCCTCAGTAGTTTAGCCTTCCATGAGAGGAAGAACAACAAATGAAAATGCAGAAGGAAGAAGAAGAATGAAAACTAGAAAACAGAGAGAAGAAGAGAGAACCAAGCGTCCCAAAATCTCCAATCTGTGAAAAGTGAGAAAAAAGCTCTCAGTTCCTAACAGAATTGTAACTTACTCTATTTATACTACTCTCCTAAACCAGAAGATTAATATGATCAAAGAGGCAATTGGGCCTTGACTAACAAATATCAGGCCCAAACTACTAAAACTACATCAGAAACTTGTTGTTTCCCGCTCAGCTTCAGACAACATCTAAACGTCAACTTTAAATCGCAAATGGAACCTTGTCCCTCAATGGAATATAGTCATATAGCATATCAAATTAAAGCCCCAGATGTTAGCTTTCCAACTCCACTGGAATCACCCAAATCAGACACCTTTAGCTCCAGATATCATCAAAACAAAACAGGTAGGTCAGTGGGCTTAAAAATCCGAATTTAAACAACATTTATAGTTAAAGCCCAATTAAGCCCAATTTGGTAAATTCCACTTAAAACAGTGGATATAATCACAATTAGAGTCCAAGAAAGCTAAGATTAAAATATGCAAAGTGTGAATAAAAATATATTCATCAAATTCCCCCACACTTGCCCTTTTGCACTCCGGGCAAAACACCACATGAAGTTAAAGATCAACTAGGGAGCAAGATGCAAATACAAATGACATAATTATCAAGAGATCCAAGGAATGCATAGGAGTAGGCAAAATACAACATCCAAGGAATCATGGAATCAAGAGAAATATGAATGGAATTCCTAATAATTTAGCAAACAAGAGGGTAGATCAAATCAAAGGGGTGAATCAAGAATGATAGAATCTTCACAAGACAAACTCTCAAACTCTCAAGTGTTTAAACTTGTATATATACACTCAAAGCACTCATGTAAGCAAATACTACCATAGGCTTGGCAAGACTCTAATATCCACAACAATTGAAACACAAGCAAGCAAGCAAAGATCAAGAGGACTTCATAAAGGATGTAATGGGGCCAAGGTAATGGCAGCGAAAATGAAGGATAAGAAGCTATAAAACCAAAGAGAGTAAATGAGCAATGGGGAATAAATCCAAGAATAAATGCAAGTAGCAAACATCTAAAGATTACAATTTAAACTCCTTTTTTCTACAATTTGACCCGTTTTTTTATTTCAAGAACACTTTATTCTTTGCTTCTTTTCTTTTTATTAACACTTTTCTTTTGAGATTTTCTTTATTCTTTCTTCTCTATTTTTTTTTTACTTTTCTATCTTTCCTTTTCCATTTTTTTCTTTTTGTAACTAGCCAAATGTCAATAATATGATATCCACATGAGGAGATAAGATAAGAAATTGAAGTACACCCCCACACTTATTGAAGAACCTATTCCCAAAACAATTCCAAAGCTCCTTTATCCTCTAAGGCAAGGACAATCATGTTTTTTTTCCACTTTCAGGGCTTGTAATGAGCTTTTAAAAACAAGAAATGGGATCCATAGGCTCAAAGCGGCTCACAAGTGGAAAATCATCAAGGTAGGCTAATATGGCTAGTAGCTCAAAAATGCCTCAATCATCTCAATACATGCATGTGAACAAAGTTGCAAATTAAAGAGTCAAGCCAAGTTCTAGAGCACAAGCAAACATGAGTGAAATCATACAAGAAAAATAGAGAATGGCATAGAATGATCCATCCACAATTAGGCTCAAAATCTCACCAATGACAACTCTATCACAAAAGAATCAACCCAATAATTATCAAAACCAACTTATTCACCAAATTATAAGGAATTCAATCAATATAAGTCATGAAACCAATTATCTAAGCATGATGAAAATGCAAACTATCAATACAAATCCTAAAAATCCAATGAAAAACATACCAAATGTATTTTTTTCCTACTGTTTTTGTTGTAAAATATAGATAACTGTCAAAATTCTGCTGTAAAATGAAATTCTGCTGTAAAAATACTGCTGTAAACAACAATAGTAACAGTAAAACGCAAAATGGATAGTTTACAGTAATTTCAGACAGCAAAATAGTAACAGCAATAGCTATAGATTAGTTACGCAACAGCTTACAGCAACTCAAAAACAACAAATATCCTACAGAAAATAGCAAAAATACAGTAAAACAGTAGATTCTCTCTTTTTTAATCCTAACAATTACTAAAAATCCTAATCAATATAATCCTAAAGTCCTAAAACTAACAATTACTAAAAATCCTAATCAATATAATCCTAAAGCTCCCCCACACTTAAATCACACATTGTCCTCAATGTAAAAATAATCAAATTATGGATTGACAGACATAGTGCAATGAAAGTGTGAGAAAATAGAAACTCCCCTTCAACCAACTCTCGTCCTGGGAATTCTTGAATCATTTGGTACCACCTGTACCAGGCTCATCCAAGTGTTATTTGAAATTGAATAAAGAATGCTAGTATGCAGTAACTTGGTGAGCTCCCTTATTACTTGCAGCAGAATGTTCTCCTTCTGTTCATTCTCCATGCTTGCATGCTCGAACTGGCTAGGCAGTGGCTTCTCCAATAATGGTGGCAGCACATCAGGGAGCAATGTGGTAGTAGGAGGTGATTCTGCAACCTGCACATCAACAAAGTCAAATTTATATGTAATTGCTGTAATCAAGCCTGTACATTCTGACTGTGTTGAATCAGTAGCTACTGTATCAACTCCTAAACCTGCAGAATCACAATCAATATTCACAAACTTGTCAATTTCAGCACATGCACTACACATAAAAGAATAAGTACATGAATCACATATGTAACCATCACTAAAATCAGACAAGAATGGAAAATCAAACTCTCCTACAAACTTAGACAAATTTTTATCAACAACAGGTTCAACATGCAAATCATTATGAAATACAGAATGGTCCTCAATAGGATCTAAACTCATAGCATCTGAACACAAAACATCTGCAATCATAAAATCTGAACTCATAGCATCTGAATTCTGTGATTGCATTTTATGCAAGGTAGTAGCCATCTGCCCAATTTGAATTTCCAGATTTTGAAATGTTGCTTCTATTCGCTGCTGGAAATTCAGGTTGTCAGCTGCCATTTGCCTTATCAACTCTTCCAGAGAAGGTTCACTCTTAGAAGGTGCAACCTGCTGCAATGGTAAGGGCTGGTATGGCCAGTTTGGCTCAGCAACCTGAAAATGAAACTGACTAGGCATATAAAGCTGTTGCTGAGGTGATATATAATTATCATAAATATCTACAACATAAGATTGAGGTGAGAAATATTCTTTAGACTCATGCAAAGTAGGGCAAGAATCATTGGGGTGCTCAGGTGATGTACAAATCCCACACAACTTCACATAAGTCTAAGGTACTGCTAACTGATTGATCAAAGAAGCTAAATCATCAATATTGTTCTCTACTTTTCTATGATCAACATCATATGATGTCTCCTTAAGAACAATCACTGAGCTGCTTCTAGAAATTCTTGATTATTTGAAGCCATACACTCAATGAGTTCTCTTAAAGTCAATTCAGCCATAATGTTAGAATTAGAATCAATAAAATAAGAATGAAAAGAAAAGGAAGAAACAAAAATAGAAACGAAAACAGAAGTTCACAAACATAATTGAATACTGAAAACTGAATTTGAATTGAATTGAATTCCCCAGCAACGACGCCAAATTTGATCGAGGTCATACCCAATCAAATAATATGAATTAAGTGTAGTGAGGGTTAGATAACCCAAAGTCGTCTCTCAAGGAATTCAATAGCAATATCAGATAACAGATTTCAGATAGATTTTGATGCTGCAGAACTTCAGAAAGTAAGACTTCAGAACGTACTTCAGAAAGTACTTTAGAAGGTTCACTTCAGAAGGTACATTTCATAAGGTTTACTTTAGAAGGTTCACTTCAGAAGGTTCAGATTTTTAGGAAGTCTCTTAATAGTGCAGAAACGTAACAGAAACAGGGGGTTTTGGTTGTTGTTTAAGAACAGAATTTTGCAATTAAAGAAGTAAGAGTAAAACGATGTGAGAAAACATATTGATTTCTTGTTCATTCACACTTGGATCCTTCATTAGTTAAAATACATCAACCTAAATTTCCAAAATAGATTTGAATTAACTAAACAAGCGCCAATTAATTCATCAATTTTCTCACTCAAGAACTAAGTGAACTTGCTAGAACTAAGCGAACCAGTGTGAGATTTCTAATCCTTTACCTCCTAAATTAAGCAAACAGTAGGTTGTTTAGAATTAAGTAAACTAAACCAAAATTCTAAGTGAAGAACATAATTGAATCATCAACAAGCGTTCAAATACAATTCAAGATTCAAAACCAGAATTCTAAAGGAGAAGATGAGATTGAATCAGTTGCAGAAATTGAAATACGAATTTGAATTGAAATAAACCTCAGAATCTAATATGAAATCACTCAAGAATCAATCCTCAGTAGTTTAGCCTTCCATGAGAGGAAGAACAACAAATGAAAATGCAGAAGGAAGAAGAAGAATGAAAACTAGAAAACAGAGAGAAGAAGAGAGAACCAAGCGTCCCAAAATCTCCAATCTGTGAAAAGTGAGAAAAAAGCTCTCAGTTCCTAACAGAATTGTAACTTACTCTATTTATACTACTCTCCTAAACCAGAAGATTAATATGATCAAAGAGGCAATTGGGCCTTGACTAACAAATATCAGGCCCAAACTACTAAAACTACATCAGAAACTTGTTGTTTCCCGCTCAGCTTCAGACAACATCTAAACGTCAACTTTAAATCGCAAATGGAACCTTGTCCCTCAATGGAATATAGTCATATAGCATATCAAATTAAAGCCCCAGATGTTAGCTTTCCAACTCCACTGGAATCACCCAAATCAGACACCTACAACTCCAGATATCATCAAAACAAGATAGGTAGGTCAGTGGGCTTAAAAATCCTAATTTAAACAACATTTTTAGTTAAAGCCCAATTAAGCCCAATTTGGTAAATTCCACTTAAAATAATGAATATAATCACAATTAGAGTCCAA
This sequence comes from Sesbania bispinosa, assembly GCA_026901365.1. Lineage (NCBI taxonomy): Eukaryota > Viridiplantae > Streptophyta > Magnoliopsida > Fabales > Fabaceae > Sesbania > Sesbania bispinosa. The sequence goes on from QLOH01000044.1 coordinate 2,640,144, forward strand.
GAAAGCTAAGATTAAATATGCAAAGTGTGAATAAAAATGTATTCATCAATAGGAAGTAAGTTGGAATAGGAGAGGATTGAATTATGATTAAAGAGGGGTTAAAAGTAAGGAATTAAGTCTTAGGACTCTCGCTCAAGCCAGAAGGGCTCGCTTGAGCGAGTTATGCAACAAAAATGTAAGATTTGGTTTCTGCATATCTCTCTTGGGCGAGAATGTTCTCGCTTGAGCGAGAAGCAGGGGAGGAAAAGTGTGCTCTCTGGACGATTTTCGCTTGAGCGAGAAGGGGCTCGCTCAAGCGAGAATCATCCAAAGAGGGGTTGCTCTCTGGAGCATTCTCGCTCAAGCAGGAAGGCTCTTGCTTGAGTGAGAACGTGTTGCCAGCGAGGATTAGTTTTGTTCGCTCAAGCGAGAAACTCTCGCTTGAGCGAGGACACTCAGATCTGGTTTTTAAAAATATATCCGTGAGGGCTTTTCCCTCATTCCTTTCCCTCGTTCTCTATTTCTAAAGGGGGGAACTAGAGAGAGAAAGGGATATCGTAGAAGAGGAGCACAGATTGAAGCCTCAAATCTCTAGAGGAGCCTTGAATCAACGTTCTTCACCACTCAATCATCTTATTTCTCCATCTCTTGAGGTGAGTGTGGTACACCCACTTACTCTCCATCATGTGTAAAGTCCTTTTCATGATCCCTACTCTTCCTCCCCCTTCCTACTGTACTTGCTTGTGATTGATTGAGGGTAATTTAGGGTTTATATGTGTATTGGCTTTGATTACTTGATTTGTGATTTAACCCAAGGTTGTAGAGGTTAGGGTTTTCATGATAGATGTTGATTAGGAGATTTGAATGACATGGAGTTCTCATTTAGCATATATAACATGTTCAAATGTCATGAATCATGCTCTCATATTTTGAAACCCTAATCATGTATCGTGTTTTCATGGGCCTTTGGCCAAGAGGTTAATCATGGGTCTTCAGACCAAAGAGGGGTCTTCGGACCAATGAGGTACAAGAGAGGTAATCAGGTTTGCTCCTAGGCCAAGGGGTAAATGGGGTTCCTCAATTTAAAATGAATCATGCATGTTTAATAATAAAACTTAAGAGAGTATCCCTGGACGACGGTCCTTGGTCACACGGCCGAGTGCTCAAAGAGGATAAATGAAAAGAACCCTTGGGTGTTTGGGTTAAAACACTTGAGGATTAACTCTGCATTGGTCGTTTTCATGACTGACTTATGATCCTTACTTTTACGATAATGTGCATTCACTCTACTCCCTGTAACTTATGCTGCATGGACCAATATGTATCTATGTTTATCTATGTTGCATATAAATTTGTCTGTCTTGCCCCACACTACACACACAGTTACTGCACTCGCTGGGACGTAGTCTCATCCCACGATATAGGAAATTACATTCAGTTGTGCATGAAGACTCGATGAGCAGTGCATCAAGATTTAAGTTCCTATGGAGGATCCTTCCGCCCTTCACCTGTCAGATTGACCTCTAGGACGTTAGCCATAATTAATCTATGTATTGTGGTATGAAATTAGAATTTGGTATCTAGGATTGATTACTATTGAGGGTCACTGAGCAACAAGGGTATTGTATGAACTATGTTGAGTATTTGATGTATTTAGCTTAAGCAAACGTTGGACTGCCTAAGGACTTATGTGATTGTATGACGATATTCAAATTGTCGCGAAATAATTTTAGAAATTCAGGAATAGTGTTTCAACGGACATTATTCTTGAATTGAGAAATTAGAACATTACATTTTGGTATCAGAGCAGTTCAATCCAATTGGACTGTGGTAAGGTTAGTTTCCCGTGACTTACCATGATCCTACAGTATTCCGTACTCAGTATAGGGACTGATCACCCCTCTATTGGGTGCGTTGTACACAGGATTATGGTTGGTGACGTGAATAGGATGCCTTGTTTAGGGAGTTAGGACACTTCTCTAACAAGGTTAGAGCCACCCACTTGTTAGATAGAGAGAGAATGACATAGGTTCATTTCCTAGAGCAAGACCTTCACCATAGAACTCTCATAGAACGTACCCTTAGCTCCTAGGGGACTTGAGGCACACTCAGAAGGAAAGGTAAAGTATAAGTGTTGGGAGGTAATGCATAATTGGTTTTAGTATGTGATAACGAGAGAGTGGCTTAGAGGGAATGATGAGTAGGCTCCTTAGTAGGTTAGGGGAGTGTTGATTGCTTGTTATTGAACTTTGGTGATGTAGATTGATTGACTAATAATGATGCTTATTTCTGCTTGAATGATTGCATGACACGTCTGTTTGGTTGTGTTGCCTGAATCATTATGTGTCTTGTGTACTTGGTGGTGGTTTGATTGATGAGTTATGATATTGTTTGCGTTACTTGTATGTTAGGTTGCTTTGCTTGGAAGGTTTTTTAAGTAGGGGGTTGATGGTAAACCTCTAGGGTATGGGTTGAACGATCTTAAAGTTCATAATTTTGCGGAGTTAGGATTTTATGTGGGGTCGGATTGTAGAGGGCAGGTAGAACTCATGAGGTGATAGAGGAACTAACGTCCTAGATGTGGAGAAACTGTTATTGGTTAGAACTTTGAGTCTGGGATGGAGGAACAACTACACTCGGGGGTTTAAGTTTAGTGATGAATAACTTAGGAGACATAAAGGACTGGCTTAGGGAATGGAGGGTGAAGACTTCGTCAGAGGAACTTAGGTTATGGTTTTGAAATTATTAGGAACATGATAAGAGTTAGGATGCATGAACCAATAGAGGAAATTTAACATTAAGAATCATGACTCAATACCCGCCTCGTTCTGCCTTAGAGTGCCCTTGTTGCTTTTGGCCTGCGATATACAACCTTGGTATTACTATTTGCTTTATGGTGGGGGCACTATCACTTAGGGAGGACCTCACAATTGGTTTCGGGTAAGCTAGGGAGTAAACCCAAGAATATACAAGGAGTGAGTGACATTGGAAAGTTGGATGGTTAGAGGTAATTAGTAGGTTGCAACCATGGTCGGTTCCCTTCGGTTCTAGGTCTACTTGGTTGTTGACATTTAAGGAATGAGATTCCTTGTTGTTTAGTCAAGGTGTTTTGTGTGACAGCCTTCTACCCCAACACTTATATAATAACGTAGCGGAAGACTTTCGAAAATATAACAAGTTCAATTGGGTAAAAAGGTTCACATAACTCTTTATTCGAAAACCTCATTATTTCGAAAGAATAAAAGAATAAAAATAGAATTCAAATGTACTCAAATACTCAAGCAGCGGAATCTCTAAAATAAAATAATTAAACTTCCTACTTGTCGTGCAAGGCATCCAAAAGGGTTTATAAAAATATTCCTAACTAAAAAAAACATAAAGAACACCCCAACAGTATGCCCTGATGTCACATGTACCAGAGTAACACTCCCTTTAATTAAACTCGACACCAAAGGTGTCATCACCATTACCTGAAACAACAACAGTAACAGTGAGGAAAGAGCTCTAACTCATACATACACATAAGAGGCTACCCTATCCTCACCCACATATAATCAATATCATCATTAACCACACCACGTACCCAAACAACAAGTAATCCATCAAATAACAATCATCTATGAACTCATTTAACAGCTCATCAATATCATCATATAAATCTCACAACGTCATTCACCAAAGAAAACACATACTCTATTCTCAACACAATATACTCATTTCATCATTATACTCATAACATCATCATATAACTCATTTACATCATCATATATAACACAGGTTCATCCATCATCCTATAACTCATTTCATCATCATTTATAACACATATTTATCCATCATCACATACACCAAAACTCATCAACATCGCCAATCTCATCACCCTCATCAATACTCTCCCAAGTTGCACTCGCCTCTCTCTAGGCTTATGCTCCTCGGTACCAACTCTCCCAAGTCGCACTCGCCCCTCTCTAGGCTTATGCTCCTCGGTACAAACTCTCCCAAGTCGCACTCGCCCCTCTCTAGGCTTATGCTCCTCGGTACAAACTCTCCCAAGTCGCACTCGCCCCTTTCTAGGCTTATGCTCCTCGGTACAAACTCTCCCAAGTCACACTCGCCCCTCTCTAGGCTTATGCTCCTTGGTACAAACTCTCCCCGAGTTACACTCGCCTCTCTCTAGGCTCATGCATCCCGAGTAAAAACTCTCCCCGAGTTACACTCGCCTCTCTCTAGGCTCATGCATCCCGAGTAAAAACTCTCCCCGAGTTACACTCGCCTCTCTCTAGGTTCATGTAACCGAGTACAACAACAAATTCACCATAATTATATGCAACATGTAATTATTCATCATTAGCAACTCCCCGAATTACACTCGCCTCTCTCTAGGCTCATACAATCCAAGTACCACCACTCACATGCTCAACGCATGATCAATCAACATAAGATTAAATGCATCATCCTCAACAACATAACATTATCATCAACAACATTAATCATCACACATCTCATACATCATCATCAATTCATTTAGGATCTCAAAATCCACTCTGGTAATCGATTACCAATCTCTAGTAATCGATTACCTGCAAACAAGGTCTCTGGTAATCGATTACAACCACCATGTAATTGATTACCTGCAACCAGACACTCTGGTAATCGATTACAGCACCCCTGTAATCGATTACCCGCAAGCACACAGTGCTTCTGGGTTACCCAGAACACTCTGGTAATCGATTACCCGCGACGCAGATCGCAGAATTCACGATCTCCAACCCCTCAAACCCATCCAATCAATCCCTAATCAATCTCTTTCGTCTAAACATCATGCATAATCATTATTAACATCAAATACTCCATAAATCAACAATCACCCCTTTTTCAATTATTCTTAATATCATCTTTATTCTCATTCAATAAGTCATCAATAGGCATACAATCACCATAAATCAACCGATTATATCATTCATTCTTAATTATGCATTCATCCATACGAATTTAGAGCCTTTAGAGGGTCTTATGGTTTCCCCCATTACCCAAACACCCCCTACATGCACATACAAGGAACACCCTTTTCCCCCGTTACCTTGTAGTGGAGATCGAACAGCAAGGAAGATTCTTTCTTGGTTCTTGATGATCACTCTCCAGCAATCTCCTCTTGATATGTAGTTTCTCCCCTCCTTGGCTCTTCGCTCTCCGATGATTTGAAAAATAAGGATTTGGGTGAATTGGTACCCTTTCCTTATTTGAATACTTATACGCTTAATGGGCTTGGGCCCATCCTCTACCCACTTATCCTATTTATTACTTTTATTAATTCTTATTAGATAACCCTTACTCGTTAAATATATTAATTTTATTAATATTATTTACTTATTTATTTATTTCTTCTACTCTGTTAATTATCCTTAATTTTATTTTACTTAATAAAATTCAGGATGTTACATTTTGGAGTAGAAGTCTTATAATTATTGGGTTGTCCTTAGTACATCGTTGTCTATTTTTCCAAGGTGCAAGCATTTCTATTATCTCTGTTAGGACTATGTTATTAGTACACGCGTAGTCACCTATTTTCAAATTGATGGGGGTACACCACACCACTTAAATGTGTATTAGTACAAGACTTATATTCTTGTCACTATTTGTTTGTAACCTCATCGATCATGATATTGCTTATAATGTGTGTATATTTAGTTTGTAACACGAGAGATGTGAAATAACTATTAAAACACTACCTCATTTCAATCGTCTATCTCTGTCCCACAAGCAATAAACTGGAGTCACATCATGTACTACAAATTAAACACATGTGACATAAGTAATATTATTACCAAGGTTACAAATCAATTGATAAGGTTATGAACAATGTATCAATGTACACATATTTTAGTGGTGATCGCACTACAACAATTTCTACTTTAGTCTTTAGACAACATTTTTTTGTCCACATTCAAAAAATCGTTGCTAAAAGTTGACATAGGCAACAATTTTACATATGTAGAGTTCATTTATATTAGGCAATGGTTTTAAAACTATTTATTAGATATAGCCACGAATTTCAGGTTATAGTCGTATTTTATGCAACACTTTTCTTGGCAACGGTCGAAAAACTGTGCCCAACACATGAAATAAGCAATGATTATTTAATTTTGTAGATCTTTCTTAGTCAACGGTTTTAAAATCATTGTCAAAACATAAAATAGACAACGTTTTTTAAATTGTGGTGATTTTTCCTAGTCAACGATTATTAAATTCTTGTCAGAACATAGAATAAACAACAATGTTTTAATTTTGTAGATTTTTTAGTCAACGATTGTAAAACCGTTGCCAAAACATATAATAAGCTACGTTTTTTCAATTGTGGAGATTTGTTTAGTCAACGATTATAGATTTGTTGCCAAAACCTGAAATAAGCAATGGTTTTTTAACATACAACAAGAAAAAAATTGTTGTTTAAATTATTAAACAATATTGAGTTAATGTTTAAGTTTTCAAGTTTTTGTTTTATTAAAATTTTAATTTTCAAAATGAATGACATTCACATAAAAAGTTATATCTTTGATTTTAAATTAAAAGATTTTATAAGTTTATTATAAAATTTGTGGTTCATAGGATATAAAATATTATAATTGACAATGCATGTAATGATTATATGTGTGTTGGCTTAGCGTATAGAACTTAGTGTTTGAAAATGATCATGAATTGTGTTTGAATCCTACCTTGACCATTCTAAGAATTTTTATTTGTCATTCTGAAATCATGGCCTATTCCCTTATTTTAGACAACAAATTTTAATTTTTTTTTTGCCAAAAGTGAAAAATCATTGCATATTAGAATAATAGGCAATGACCAAAAAAATCACGTTAGTAAAACCGTTGCCAAACCGTGGCCTAAGATTTTAGATTGCCATCTTTTGTCACAATTTTCTGTTGTCTAAAATAAAAAATGTTGTAATTTCGTATAGCTCCCTTCATTTTGGCTTGTTTGGCCGCAAGTTTCAATCAAATCATTTTAGGGTGCAATGCATCCAACTTTAACACTTTGTTGACCGAAATTACTAAATGGCTAGAAACATTAAACACAAAAAATGAATTAAAGTCAACATGGAACTATTATAGCCATTGGATGTTTTATTATTAGATTCTCATTTTTTTTCTTACCAATCCATGATTGGTTATTAAACATTTTGTTATGTTTTCGTTATTACATTTTCGATTCATATATATCATGGCTGACACAAACCATGCCAAATTGCAGCCAAAGTGGCCCCATTATTGACGACCTTTATGGGCACCGACCATTCAACCATGAGTCGACGTACATTTCAAGGACACGTCATCCTCTGGTTTATGATGTAACTAACTGATGTTTTTTTTGTACTTTTTTTTGTGTTTGGTTAATTTATGGGAAATGCAAAAGTACGAGAACTCCATCCGGCTCATATATAAGTAAAAATAACTACGTTGACATTTATTAAGAAAATTAGTTAAATTTATTTAATTTTTTTATATCATCTAAAAAATAATTGCATTGCCTAAATTACCATACATTCCATTTTATTGAAATTTGTTTCAAGTGGACATACTCAGTTTCTATTGACACATGATTCATTAAATAAAGTAGTTGGAAAATAAAATATGAATTAAATAAAAGGTAATTTAGTATGATATCATTAAATAGGGTGAAATTAGTTAAGTTTTACTTATATTTTAGTCCACCATAAGTGGGTGATTTTTTGCATATAATTGAGTCTGGAGGGAGTATTAGTTAAGAAAATAAAATGAAAATATTAAATAAAACTTAAATTTTTATTAGAGTTAATATACAATTTAGTCCTGAATGTGTCACGTTGTTTACTTTTAGTCCCTGAAAGTTCATTCGTGTACAAGTTAGTCCCTGAAAGTCTAAAACTACTTACTTATTAGTCCCTTTGTTAACTTCTGTTATATGAGTGAAACGAAATTGCTAACTTGGACTGTTAAATATGCACAATTGGACTGTTAAGTGATGTCTACATGGAAGCTCAATCAGTTGTTCAGTCTTTAATGTTGGACAGATTTTTAACTCATTCCCCCAAATTTATAAACTTCATTGATCTTCATTCTTCTCCCCCTACGAGAAAATATTTGCCAACCCTAATTTCCACTCTTTGGGACCATAACAGAACTATTTTACAACCCAAATCTATATTAATTCTTCTTTCCATTCTTCTATCCCCAATTTTATAAGCCTAATCTCCAGTATTGTCTCTCCTTATCTCTCAAACCCTAAATCAAACAAACCCAAAAAGATAATGAGGATTGTAGTGAATCGGACAACAAGTGGAAGTGTCTCTAGTGATGAAAGTGGCGTGTGCATGTCGCAGAAGGCTACGGTTGATGGAGTGCAAGAAGGGAAAGAATAAATTAAGATGGTTCTTGAGGTGACCTTTCTTTAGGGCAGGAGCACTATTTTCTGTTTAAGTTGGGTTTTAAAAGTGTGGTTTCTTACCATTTTCTGTGTATTTTGTGCAGAGGGATGATCTTGATTGTGGATACTTTGAATGAAAGTTTATAGTGAGGAAGGGAATTTGTTAGGGTTCATGCATGAGACTTAGATGAGAGGTTGATTAGGAATAAATTTGTAATATATTAAGTGAAAGGATTAACTAAAAAAATTAGGGTTTTATTTTGGGGAAATTTTACAGCCCTAATTTTATTCTAGGTAGGCATCTTATGTGTCACATAACAATAAAACTATGCAGTTAACTTGCCAACTAAGCACCTCTATTTCATTAAACTAACAGAGGTTAACCGGGGGAGTAATAAGTAAGAAATTTTAGACTTTCGAGGACTAATTTGTACATGGATGAATTTTCAGGGACTAAAAATAAACTACGCGACACTTTCAAGGACTAAATTGTATATTTACTATTTTTATTATATTAGAAATAAAAATATTATTTAATGTATTATTTCTTATAATTTTTTCATAGATAAAAAATATTACAAAGTACCCTAACCTGTGTACGTACAACACCTCAAGACCAAAAATAACATTGGAAAGAACATTAGACCCTTCACTCGAGGGTTTAAGGAAAGAAAAAACATAAGGGGGTCCTGGTTTGAACTCAACCACATTGAATTCGTTCTCTTCCTCATCTACATCCTTATCATTGTCTTCCTTGAAAAGTTCTACAAAGGCCACTTATCCCTATTTATGACTCAATCAAATTTCTTAAACTTAGATTTTTCAGCCTTCAAGTATACTTGATCTGTCTAACTCTATCAACTAACTGGGCCATGTCTGGAACTTGTTGGCTCACCAAATTATTTCGAATGTAAAACTCTAGTCCTCCAACAACCATTTGAACCAATTCATGTTCTGGACTTGGGTAAAACACCTAGCTTTAGATTGTCCGAACGTATCAAGGTAATCATCTTTTTTTCACCATGCAACCTCCTAATATTTACTAACTTCATTAGGTTGAGTTTACTCTCACCTCTGAAGAATTTTTTATGGATGGATCTCTCAAGTTTGATCCAGTTGTGGATCGAGTTTGGGGGTAAGGTACGTACTGAACCAAGTAAAAGCGTTTTTTGTTAAAGAACTTGGGAAGTATTTCATCTTTAAAAGTTTACTATTAGCTAAGTCCCCACATTCGATCTCATATCTAGCCACATGTTCAACTGTTGATTCCCCCAATTTCCCCAGCAAACTTAGTAGTTTTTGGTATCTTTCGGTCTTTAGGTAATTCGGCCTGTAACACCATTTGAGGGAAAGCATATACAAATTAAGGTTGGTTTGCATACCCTATGTTGAACCCATGCCTATTTAACACTTGTTCAATTACGTTTGTTATGTTCTATTCCCCCCAAGGTTAATTTGTCTCACCCTTTCAATTACTTGAGTTGGGTCTTGGTTTTGAGCCATTATGATAGGCGCTTGGTTACACCTAGGTTATAGTTTCCCTTAACCTGAACTCCTTTGGGGCATCTCTTGTTGTACCCCTTAATTAGGGCTCCAAGATTTTCCCCAAACACATCAACAAGCCTACACATTTGTCTTGCTAGAATTTGGTAATTCTGATTAGTTGTTTTTACCAGAGGGGTAAGGACCGTGGCCATTTGGTGGGTAAGCATGTTCACTATATCATGGTTACTCTCGTCCATCTATTGCCTAATTGAGTTTAGGGCTAAGTTGGTAAAAGTATTAGAATTATTCTCATTGGTCCAAGTGTGGATCATTGGTGAAGAAATTGCCATTCTCCTATTAAAACTCTCTGAGTTTCCATACAAATCGGGGGTTGTAGTCATATTTCGAATTAGAATTGACGTTGCCAGGGGTTGGTGTAAATTACTTGGTATTTCTTAGAGGCATGGAAATACTCTGGTTGACAAAACTAGGAGATGGAATGTTAGCCCTTAGCGGTGGAAAGCATTACCTGAATGATGACAGGTTCTTCAAGTTTTGGTAGAGACCCTGAAATAATTTCCACATTGTTTCCCTCTACTCCAGTAGGAGAGGTTTGGTTCCTAGGTTAGCCATTTTGAGATTTCTCATTGGCTATATTGGCTGAAGAATTCTTAGGGGAATTCCAAGAAATGTTCTTTTGCTTACTATTAGCCATTCCTATATACCACTCCTCAACTTGCATTGCAATAGACAAGAACATGAAAATATAAATTGCAGAAAACATAAATGTACAAGAATTGAAATGGTGGTATGCAGTCCATACTTGCTTTTGCAATTGGTTGCCTTAGTCTCAGGATGGACGTTGTGGCTTCTTTAAGCATGAGTATTCAGTTTTATGATCATGTAATATTCATCCTAATCCTTTTTATAGGATTCTTTCAAAACTGCTTCGTAGTAACTGCTTTCAACTGCTCATGGGCCCTTCTTCCTTTGTTGAGTCATATGGACGCTCATATGTCTCCATGTCTCTTTGAAGAGAACTGCTAGTAACTACTTTGGCTGACATCGACAATCAAGAATCTGAACCATACCTTCGAATACTAGCTTCAAATTGACTCCTTCGAACCTTGAATCTTCGACCTACGCTGCTAACTTGTGCCTTGAGGTTGCTCTTGATGTCTCGAGCCATCAGTTATTAATGCCATAGCTTGAAGTCTATATGTCTCAAACCCACTCCGCTTCAAGTTAGTAGAGGCATTATCGAACTCTTCCTGGTTGGGTATGGCCAAAATTAAGACTTAACAAAAATATACTTTAACCCTAACAAACTCAATTTTGCTTTTGTAAACATAAGTTGCAGTCAAATTGTAGTTTGGAAACTTTAATCCAAACACACTCTAAGTATGATTTTCACTTCAAAACTCAATTAAAGACAACAATGATGTTTATAAAATGATTGTTTAGCTTTATCTTTATGCACTAAAAGGTAAAGACAATTGAATCCACATATGTTTTTAGGATTTTTTTGAAGATCAAAGTTTTCATAAGTCCTTTTGTTCATGAAGAATACCCTTATATATAATAATTTTTGTTTTTACATGAAGAATATTACATCACTCCCAACTAGTGTCTATATATAATTTATTGAGCTCCATTCTGTTCCCATTGATATCCATTCATATAAGAATGTTTTTCATAAATAATTATTATTGCGGTGCTGGAAAGCGTACCAATATCACAGCAATATAATTGTTTTATAAGTAAGGGTTGTCGTACCCATAAGGAACTCGAACTACTATTAACTCAACACAATTTAGTTCACTAAGTATTTACACAAGAACATTGAAATTTGCATTTGCTTTTTGTGAAAAGTTTGGTAAAAAAAATTCATAAACTAAACAAAGGTAGTAAAATGGTTACGAAAACAAATTTATAAAATGGGGATTGAACTCATCGTTCTCCCTCCTCCGTATTCCGCTAGTTCCTGTATTTACGATCTTATTGACATTGATGCAATACACTAAAGTCGCCTAGGTCGATCCCTCACACCTAGAGACCCTAAGAATCATACCCTTGAATATCGATTCCTCGCATATACAAACATTTATTCCAGCATTAAAAACAAGTATTCAAAAGCAATCGATAGATCAATATCTATTCCTAGTATATTAAACCTATCGAGTAGAAATGTTTAGTTCGAAATCAAAGAAATACCTTCCGGTCAAGACTAAGATTTTATAACAAGAACTATCTCGTAAAATAGATTCAAGTTTTAATACAAAACGAAACTACCAATGTCAAATGAAAGTAAGATACAATAACCTAAATTGAATACATCGGAGTTCGAAGACTTCGTTCAATCCCGGATGAGGAGGTTAGCCACTCATAGTAGAGGGAAACCCACAAGGTGGAGGACCAAACCCTAGCAGAGCTCCTGGAGAGGAAACATACAGAAGAGGATTACTCAAAAGATGCTTCCAAAAAGTCTCTCATTTTCCTTTTATAATGTGCGTCGGAGTCTGGAAGAACATACGTGCGCGCTCAAGCGCACTACATGCGTGCTTGAGCACGCCTTCAGAGGCAATAGGGTGGCTTTCAGATTAACTCAGCATTATGCGCTCAAGCACACTATGGGTGCATTTGAGCGCACCTTGAGAGAAGGTAGGCACACTTTAGACAGCAAGGGAGATTCAACAAAGGTTTGTGCGCTCAAGCGTACAATATGCGCGCTTGAGCGCGCGTTCAGAAAATGAGAGCTCAACTAGCAAACTTCAGACAATGGGTGCGCTTGAGCGCATCGTCTGTGCGCTCGAGCGCGCCTTCAGACAATGGGGTTATGGGCAAGTTTTCCTCTTTGGTTGCTTCTTAAATTAGATTTCCCCTTCCAAAACCTGCAAAAAGTCAAATTTCCTCATCAAAATATCTTCAAAACTCCAAAGTAAATTAAAAGCTAACTAAAACTAAATCAAGCAATAAAAGGGAAATTAGGGGCCAAATTAAGAACAATTATCATCTCAAAGTGCTAAAATTATACCTAAAAACTCTAATTCTATGAACTTATCAATTCCCCCCAACTTAGCATCTTGCTTGCCCTCAAGAAAGATAACTCAAACAAAATGGAGCAAGCAAATTGTAACACAAGTGAGACCAAGTCTTTGTTTGAACAAAATCAGTTTCCAATCATCAAAACAGCCAGAACAATCAACAATAACATTTTCAGCTCACAGAAATCAAAATTTTCAGTCAAGTAGAATCATGATATGAATACACTTCAGTTACTTTAGCACACAGAAAAAGCAAGGAATTTGCTCTCACAAGGAACCACTCTAAGTGTATGCTCTCTTAGGTGAGTGTTTCACTCATTCCTCAAAGTGATTGATCAGCATAGCCTTGCCAGTCATTTTCCATCAAATCATAGACACAATATTAGCATGAATCTTAAGGTCTTTGAAGGTTGTAATGAGGCTGGGTTTCCAAGAATTATTGTTTTTCTGGATATTCAAATTCACACTTTTGGGAATAGAGAGTTTTTATACAAGTTATGCACCTTTTACATCACCCCCCAAATCTCAAACTTGGAATCCCTCTTTTCTGGATCAACAACCACCATTCTTTCTTCTTTTGATTTCATTTCTATGTACAAATCTTTTTCTTTCTTTTCTTTTCTTTTCTTTTTCTGTTCATTTTTCTCTTTTTCAATCAAGGGTTGTTTTTTACTTTTCAACTCTTCTTTTAAATGCCTATAATCATCAAAACAATTCAATACCCATTCAATTACTTAACTTGCACTTAAGCTCTCTTTCCCTAAGCATGGAGGGAAGATTGATTCAATTTCATGTACGATGCAGGTTTTCAGAACAAACATACATAGCTCAAATGGGCTATCAAAGAAAATTGCTTACTCATGATGCAAGGTTGGCTATTTGGCAATAGGCTTAAAGAAGAATTTCAACAAATTTGCCAAAAGTCATTTTCATGCTTCTAATGATAAGTAGCAATGGAAAATTAAGGCAAGGCCAACTTTACAAATCACAGTGAGGACTCTCAATTTTTTTCTGGTTTCACTCACTCACTTGGGTGAAAAGAATAAGGTTCCTTGATCAAGTCATTAAAGTGCTTCCAAAAATTTGCTTTCTTCATAATCATGTACAAAATCTTATACCTACTAAACTTGAAAATTCTGTTTCTTTTAAGTTCACATTTCTTCAAAATTTTGAAATTTTCTGTTCTAGGCTAAAAAGATGAAATTGAATCAATTGATTTACTTTTCAAACAAAACTTTCCAAAAAGAAAAATTTTCTGTGATTTCCCTTCAAAATGTATGTACAAGGGAAATATGTGCAATAAGTTCTGTAAAGTCAGTGATTTCTAAAAATTGCTATACTCCTAAGTTAAAAATAATGGTTTAAATGAGGAACAACAAAATAACATTCACACAAGCAATGCATCCACTATCCAGAACAGTAACAAAACTACCAGTTATATTTAATCTAAAAAAGGAAACTAACTACTCTAAAAACTGAAAATTAAAAATTGAAATGCACAATAGTAAAAACAAGTAAAACACTCCCTCAATGCATGGTGTCATCCCCATCATCACCATCGGCTGCTTGGTCCTGAGCTCCAACATCAGATGGTCCTGTTCCCCCCAAAAAGAAGGCCTATCCCCGGGCCATGAAACATAAGCAGAAAACTGCTCCGGTGAAGGGCAAGGCCAAGATCCAGGGACATTCAGGAGCATTTGTCCTCGATGAACGACAACTAGCTGGCTCTGGGTGTACTGTTGAGAGAGCTCTCTACACTCAAAAAAATCAGTCCAAGTCATACAACATTTATAAGAACAATTCAAGCATGCACAAGTAGTTTGGGAATTTTACCAAACACATAGTGGGTATACAATTTTGTAATGAAAAGAACATGCAAGCATAACCCACCGCTTCCAAAGTTCACAAAACCAATAAAAACCAACAATCATTCCAATGGCCAAAGTAATCAAGACAACGGAAGCAATTAACCTAAGAAATTTAAAAAGTCAAACCCTAACATAAACTAATGGGTATCTAAGAGGGAATAAAGTTAGAGCAAGAAAGTAGAGAGAAGGAACACACCTTAAGCTTGATGAAGAAAAGGAGAGAAAAGGGAGATAAATGCTTGGTTGAGGAATGAATTTGGGGTTGAGCAGTGTAAGAGAGGGGTGTGGTTTGTGTGTGGGAGAAGAGGAGGAAGAGAGAAAGATTTAAGTTGTTAGCCTCGCATGCGCGCTCAAGCGCACGGTTCTCAACCCTTGCGCGCTCAAGCGCACTGAACTCTGAGGCTCCAAGGAATTTTGGGAAAATTAGCTCGCTTGAGCGTACTCTTGTGCGCTCAAGCGCACTTCAAGTAGAGACCAACAATGATGTTTGAGGAGATTGTGCGCTTGAGCTCACATGTGGTGCGCTCAAGCGCACACAAGTCAGATAGTTCCAAAAAATTTAAGAACATGTGCGCTCAAGCACATAGATGTTGCGCTCAAGCGTACCCCACACAGAGAGCACCCTGACTCGGTTTTTGTCTGCATCAGTCATGCAACTTTCTCTTACTCACCTTTCCTTTTTCTAACACACTCAACTTTGGATTTTTATTTACATCCTAATCTATCAATACCTACATCTAGACATGACAATGATCACAGATTTATCAAAGCATTCTTCCAAATCATTCAATCAACTCATTCAACATTTTAAGTAATTGATCATGCATTATACCTCAAATATGCCTCAAAATGCATAGATATGCAGAATTCACAACTATGAGAGGATTAAATGTACAGAATGACAATTTAACACATCCATAACAATTTTCACTACCTAACACTTATGCATAGAAACAAAACACAGTTAACACCTAATAAACACATAAACATAAACTTAAATTGCAATAACACTGGGTTGCCTCCCAGGAAGCGCTTGTTTAACGTCACATAGCTTGACGCCTGTTTCATTATGGGGGCTGAAATTGGAACCTTGTGGTGAGCTTTTGTGCTACACCCTTGGTTTCTCTTAACAGCAGACTCCAAGATCCTATGACTTACTTCACCTCTTTGCTAAAAATTAAATCTGACCATCTTGTCGTCTTCTTGAACTTGGACCATACCACTGCCTTCTTTGTCCTAAATTTTCTTTTCTTTGGCTTCTTGATACAATCTGCATGAGTTCTATTCTTTTGAAGCCGAGGAGATTCATGACAATCATCGCTCAATTTCTCAACCTCCTGCAGCTGTGGCCTGTTGTCAGCATGAAAGATTGATTCAGTAGAGTCTACCTTAAAGCACTCTTGTTGGCCTTTTTGTTGTGGAGCGGCTTTGAATACATTGAATGTGACCTCATCATCTTGTGCTCTAACCTTGAGTTTACCATTATCAACATCAATAATCACCTTGGCAGTTTTCATAAATGGTCGACCCAAAATTAGAGGCACATCACAATCCTCCTCAATGTCCATGATCACAAAGTCCACAGGAAAGACAAATTTATCCACCCTCACTAAAACATCTTCAGCTATGCCATAAGGGTGTTTGATGGACCTGTCAGCCAATTAAAGATTCATTTTTGTAGGCTTCACATTCAAGTCACCAATTCTCTTGAGCATAGGTAAGGGCATCAGGTTAATGCTAGCTCCAAGATCAAGCATAGCCCTTCTCACTGGTGAAGCACCAATAGTGACTGGAATGGTGAAGCTACCAGGATCTTTTGATTTTTTGTGGTAGAGGCTTCTGAATGATAGCACTACAACCGACCTCTAACTCCACTGTTTCTTCTTCTGGAAATTTCCTCTTCTTAGTCAAGAGGTCTTTCATGAATTTGGAATAAGTAGGCATTTCTCTAATGCTTCAAGAAATGGCATATTGATTTGAAGTCCTTTGAAGATATTCATGAAGTGAGCAAATTGTCTTTCCTTATCCTTTTTTGAAGGAGTAGGAGGATATGGCAATTTCTTCATTGGGTGCACACTAGCCTCATAACTCGCATTTTTCTTATCCCTCTCGTTTCTCTGTATTTCTTTTTCCTCTCTTTTATATACAATTTCTTCTTTATTTTTCTATTCATCTTCTTCACAATCACTTCTTTTATTTCCATTCTCATTTTTTACTCTCACTCTCTATTCTCTCTTTTTCACTCCCTTCTATTTCTTTTTCACTCTCTCCTTATTGCAGCATTTCTTCCTTAGCTGCCAGATTGTCCCCAATACCTTTCCCTATTGTTATACCACTCCTTATGGTGATAGAATTGCACTACTCCTTGGGATTGGTTTGAGTGTTGGCTGGGAATTTTCCCTTTTTCTGCTCAACTAATTCCCCTTGCCAACTGACCCAACCTATGTCTCCAAGTTTCTGATTGCAGCCTTAGTGTTTTTCTGATTAGCAATGGAGACTTGCATAAATTTCTCCAAGGTATCCTCCAATTTTGATACTCTCTCAGTAAGATAAGGATACAAATCTTGGGGTTGGTAAGGAGGTTGTTGTCTCCCTGAAGGTCCAGCTTCTTGTTTCTAGCCAAAATTAGGTCCTTGGTTACTTCTCCAACCTTGAGAGTAATTATTCTGATAGGAATTGTTGGAGAAATTTCTTTACCTTCCTTGATTGCTCATGTAATGGATTTCTTCTTGTTGAAAATTCCCACTAGAATAGTGACCATTAGGATGATCACCTCCATAGTAATCACATCTCAGATTTTGGTGAGAGCTTCGAACCAGGACTTACAACATTTAATTGTTGAGGGAGTTTGGCCATTTGTTTGGTGAGAGCCTTAATCTGTTGAGTCAGGATCTTATTCTGAGCAAGAATGGCATCTAAAGTATTAAGATCAAGAACTCCCCTTTTCTGAACCACTTATCTCCCGTGTTGGGCTTGATGATCAGTGGAAGCCAAGGAATCAATTATTCTTGTGGCTTGTTCAGTATCCACTGACAACATTGTACCTCCAGCTGCAGCATCAAGAATCGTCTTGGTATCAGGCCTCAGACCATTGCAAAATATGTTCAGTTGGGCAATGTCTTCAAATCCGTGGTTAGGACATCCTCCTGAGTAGAGATTTGAAGCGCTCCCAAGCTTCACAGAAAGGCTCATCTGGTCTTTGTCTGAATGTAGAAATGTCTGACTTTTCACTGATGTATCTTAATGGTGGGAAGAATCTATTCAGAATTTTCTTCCACCACTTCCATCTTGTGAGACTTTGGTTGGATGGGACTTCAACCATTCTCTAGCTTACCTGTCAAAGAAAAAAGGAATCAATCTCAGATACACAGCTTCTTCCTGGCCTTCTTCAAAGCCCATAGTACCACACAATTCATAAAATGTAGATAAATGTGTGTATCGATCCTCAGGATCCATTCCAGTGAATTGGTGTGCACTGATTAAACTAGAAAGCTGGCTTCATTTTCCATTGTCCTGCTCCAGGTGGAGTAACTATGCTAGAGAAGTGTCTCGGTCTTGTTGTGTTGCATAGTCTCCCAAAAGTTCTTCTTGGCGGTATTGGCCTCTCTTAGCCATGATTGGTTCAGGAGTTGGTTTGTGTAGGTGTTGGTTGTGGTTGTAGGGTAGAGGAACTTCCTGGTTCTTCTCCTTGAGTGGTTGCTTACCTACTTCTTCTCTTCTACTGTTGTTTCTCCTGGCCGTTCTTTCAACTTCTTGACCGAACAACAGTTGATCTGCAGTAGCTTTGCCTCGAAGAAGCATATAACATTCAAACAAGGATTAGTACCAAGTAGCAATTAAAAATGAAAATAAACTATGGACAAAGAACTAATACAAAAATTCCTAATGAATTAACTTGTGGAATCTATAGAAGTTACAAAGTCCCCGGCAACAGCGCCAAACAATACTTATTGCGGTACTGGCAAGTGTACCAATATCGCAACAGTATAATAGTTTTATAAGTAAGGGTTGTCGTACCCATGAGGAGCTCGATACTACTATTAACTCAACACAATTTAGTTCACTACGTATTTACACAAGACCATTGAAAATTGCATTTTGCTTTTATGAAAAGTTGGTAAAACAAGTTCATAAACTAAACAAAGGCAGTAGAATGGTTTCGAAAACAAATTTATAAAATGGGGATTGAACTCGTCGTTCTCCCTCCTCCTTATTCTGCTAGTTCCTGTATTTACGATTTTATTGACATTGATGCAATACACTAAAGTCACCTAGGTCGATCCTCGCACCTAGAGACCCTAAGAATAATACCCTGAATATCGATTCATCGCATATCCAAACATATATTCCAGCATTAAAAACAAGTATTCAAAAGCAATCGATAAATCAATATCTATTCCTAGTATATTAAACTTATCGAGTAGAAACGTTTAGCTCGAAATCAAAGAAATACCTTTCGGTCAAGACTAAGATTTTATAACAAGAACCATCTCGTCAATTAGATTCAAGTGTTAATACAAAACGAAACTACCAATGTCAAATGAAAGTAAAATACAAGAACCTAAATTGAATACATCGGAGTTCGAAGACTTCGTTCAATCCCGGATGAGGTTAGCCACTCATAGTAGAGGGCAACCTACAAGGTGGAGTATAAGAGGTGGAGGACCAAACCCTAGCAGAGCTCCTAGAGAGGAATTTGGAGAAGAATATTACTCCAAAAGATGCCTCCAAAAAGTCTCTCCTTTTCCTTTTATAATGTGTGCCGGAGTCTGGGA
The DNA here is from genome assembly GCA_026901365.1 of Sesbania bispinosa. Classification (NCBI taxonomy): domain Eukaryota; kingdom Viridiplantae; phylum Streptophyta; class Magnoliopsida; order Fabales; family Fabaceae; genus Sesbania; species Sesbania bispinosa. The sequence continues at coordinate 2,659,695 of QLOH01000044.1, forward strand.
GAAGATACGTGCGCGCTCAAGCGCACTACATGCACGCTTGAGCGCGCCTTCAGAGGCAACAGGGTGGCTTTCAGATAACTCAGCATTGTGCGCTCAAGCACACTATGGGTTGCATTTGAGCGCACCTTCAGAGAAGGTAGGCAAACTTTAGACAACAAGGGAGATTCAACAAAGGTTTGTGCGCTCAAGCGCACAATACGTGCAATTAAGCGAGCGTTCAGAAAATGAAGGAGCTCAGCTTGCAAACTTCAACAATGGGTGCGCTTGAGCGCGCCTTGAAACAATGGGTTTCTGGGCAATTTTTTTCTCTCTGGTTGCTTCTTAAATTAGATTTCCCCTTCCAAAACCTGCAAAAAGTCAAATTTCCTCTTCAAAATATCTTCAAAACTCCAAGTAAATTTAAAAGCTAACTAAACTAAAATCAAGCAATAAAAGGGCAATTAGGGGCCAAATTAAGAACAATTATCATCTCAAAAGTGCTAAAATTATACCTAAAAACTCTAATTCTATGCACTTATCAATTATGTCACTCCAATTGGTGTTTACTCATCATGTTTCTTTATTCAAATCATGTATACAATTCATTTTACAAGAAGGATTATAACCATTGGAGCGTTTACAATTCTTCAAATGGAAAGGCAACTCTTTAATTTGAATGTTTCTGCTAAAAATATATTATATGAAACCATTCATGTGTCCTCCACCCAACAATTTAAGTTTTTGGGATAGTTGGTTCATGACATGGTATCAGAGCCTCTATGACCATGGTGGTCAAAAGTTCAATACTTTCTGCCCCACCATTATTCCAATAAAAAAGTTTAATTCTAGCACACGGTAGGTGGGTCTGTTGCATTGTCCACGCTTGCGTAAGGGGACGTCTTAGAAATATAATTATATAAAAAATTCAGTGTCCTCCACTAAACAACTCAAACTTTTTGGCACTGCAAGAAAATCTCAATTTAGCGACGACCAAAAAGTCGTTTGCTACAAGTGGAAAACCGTTTGCTATCATCCAATTTAGCGACGACCTCTAATGAACGTTCTAAAATTGCTCATCGTTAATACAAGTAACAACGAGCAAATAAGTCGTCGCCTACGTAACGTCTACCAGACCTTCGCTTCAAGCCATCGCTAAGAAAAGGTCGTTGCTAAGTGAAGGGATTAATGACCGTCGCTAAGCCGTCACAACCTAGCGACGGTCATGTCGTCGCAACTTATTATATATTTTTTATATTTTTTTACTAGTGATGGTCATGGCCGACGCTAGTGATAATAATATTTTTTTAAACCTAAGTTATTATTATTTTATTTTATTTTAATATTTGTTAATTTTAAAATTATAAAGAAAAATACTAACTACTATATAAACACACCGATAGAGGAATAATATAGATATATATAAAGTATATACAAAGAATGTTCAAATATAATACATTAAATGAATAAAAAACATAATAAAAAATCATGGGTGGCGGCGACAACGTTGATGTGGTGGGCGATGATCCTCATGCTCATCCTCATCCAACGACTGGTCATCCAGGTGGCCATCGTAGTGCAGGTGCGGCTGAACCTAACCGAAGCTGGTAGAACCACCACCTACACTTTGGGCCTCCAGCAACATCTGCATCTGTTGTCGGAGTATTGTGAAGTCCTCCTCTAAACCGTGCAGCCTTCTCTTCAGCTCGGGTGGCCTTCAAGTTGGCTTCAAGTATCGCCTGCCCTAGCGCCTCCACAGACGAATGTCGTGACCCATCGCTCCTGCTGATATGGGCCCAAGACTCCTTAGTGAGGCTAGTCACAACAGGACGAATGTTGGTTGACAATCTTCGGTGCCATAACAGTGGCCTCGGGTTGCCACCCTCAACATCATTCCAAATTTGTAGCTCTGTGGACCCATCAAAGCTGGAGTTGTCCCCCCCATCTGTGACTCCACCTCCCTCAGGCGGTCCTGGTAATTTGTTTGTTGAGTATATGTAAACGTATAATTAGTTAGTTATTATTCAATTGCAAATATATGAAAATATTAAAAAAACATTGATAAGAACAATGTTGGACTTACATATGTGGATCGCGCTCCGTCATCTACCAGCCACCACCACCCCTTTTTATGTTGGTGGCGACAAAAAACTCATCAGGCTCTACCTCCCGCCCAAGTTGTCGAGCCTACACAGAATAATTACACTAATTAATTATTTTAATAACAAATACAAAATAATACAGACGGGTGCTTCTTTATACATACCATATCCAACGCCACCTCAAGGTAGGCCTTGCGGCCCGTGGTGTGGACTGCTCCCCCGCGAAGAGAAACCTGATTGCTCTTGTTACGAGCGGACTTCCCCTTGAACTCATCAGAGGCCCAGTAGGCCAAAAAGACCCTCCCAAGCCTCCTCACCACACCAAGTGGGCCTCCTCCCAGCCCTTCGGCGTTGTTCATCATATCTCGAAGGCGACGGGCAATCCTCTGCTCGTACACCTTCTTACTTTGGGGCCTCATCAGAAGGGTCCTCAAGTAACGCCGTAGGATCGGAGGAAGAGGGAAGGAAGTGCAAAAGGACCTAGGGGCAACTATTTAAGATTCTGATCGGTTCAAAATGAACCTGTAAAGGAGGGATATGTTTAATCGATGACATTTTGAAAATGAAAGAGAGAGAAGAGAGGGAGAGAAACAGGGATGGCCAGATAGGGGAAAGGAGAGGAATGAGTTTGACTTATTCGTTCTTCTTTCTCTTTTTCTCTATTCTGTTTTGTTTTCCCTTTTTCTCTTTTTTAAACGTACGTAGAGACGGTCTGGCGCGTTAAAAATTTTAAACGTACCTCCTACGTTAAAAATTTTGACGCGTCAACCCTAATTAAAAACTTAATGACGGCTAAACAATGATAACAACCACAAATATGTACCCAAGAAATTAAGGATGCCTCTCATTTTTCAACTCTTTTCGAATTATTATAGCCATTAGCAAATATGCTTGAAAAAATTTAAGACAAAAGAAAATGCTCAAACTAATTGCTTAACTCAAATTTTAGATTTATTTCTATTTTTAATCAATAAATATCTTTCCATATATTGAAATAGTTGTAAATGACTAAACAAAAGAACTAAAGGTATGTACACAATTCAAAATGAAAATATCAGTGTGGTGCCAAAACCAAGTGCATAACAAGTTAAAGATTACATTAGTTAATTGTAAATGTCTTTAGCAAACAAATATGTAATTAATTATGACTAAATCCCGAATCGAATTGTCCTGGCTATAGGGAATACTTGTAATTAACACAAAAAAAATAACAAATATATATGTAAGTGTTGAGAAAATGAATAACAAAATATATAGTTTTGGAGCCAAAGCATGAGACCATATTATGAAAAGGAAATGACTTGAACAAATATGCAAAGCACGTGATCCAAGTAATAGAACAAACAAATTTATATTTATAAGCTTGATCTCATGTTAGGATGAAAAGTTATAAATTACATAGTGATTTTAATCATTCGTTTAATAAAAGTTTGATAATTTCTTAGGAAAATAATTTATTTACCATTGAAAATGATGATAATGACTACTATGAAAAACAACTTAATCATTCGTTTAATAAAAGTTTGATCACTTCTTAGAAAAAAAAATTATTTACTATTGAAATAATGATAATAATGACTAATATGAAGAACAACTAATTATGTAGCAAAGTTTGTATGTTCTTATCATTATGAATAAAACATATATTTTCTATGACTATCACATGGTATGTGTGTTTTATTGTTATATACATGCTATCTATTTTAAAAGTAATAAATGAAATGAACAAAATTCTCTAAATGCTATTATTTTTTATTTTAATAGTAGAAATTTTATTGTAGTTGCAGCTTACAATGATGAAATTAGTATTGATTATATTTAGTCTTTGGTTAAATATATAGAATTAGATAATTAGATATCATTATAGTTTTTAAACTATGTAAGATATACATTTCTTATTTTATTTTTTAAAAAATATTATTAAGAAATTTAAACTTACTTAATATAGGTTTTGATATCACAAATGAAACAAGCATTTGGTCCCGGCAGGGCTCGACCTTCGGCTCATAAGACTAACGCTCTAACCAACTGAGCTACGGGACTATACCATTAATATTTGTTGTATTGTTTTATTTGATAATATGTATTGCATTATGATGTAGTTGATTTGATTCATGAACTCAATCCTTGATTTATTGAAAACTGAGACTACCTTCACTATGTTGATTTTACACTTAAGTTTATACAGAATGAAATTTCATTTACATTTTTTAAACATAAATTTAAGTTAGACAAGTGCTTAAATAAAGGAGTACACAATCACTCTATCATTGAATATGAAAAAAAAAAACATTAGCTAAAACACAATATGAATAAAATAAAAAATAGGAAGTCCAAACAAATTAACAATTATAAGAGAAAAAGTGAGATAGGTAGATAAAATTATTTTTTTAATCTAAAATTATAAACGTCTAATTAAAATGTATAAAACACTACAAATCAATTGTGTGTGAAAAATAAGAGGGAAAAAACATCATATCTTATACCTGAGTAATGGATTATTATACTTGAAAAAATGTTTATAGTAATCCTCAATTTCGTCCCCGGATTACATGTCATCTCTTTCCCCATTAGTCCACAATAAACAATTACATAAGCAATCCTCAAACTTTCAAACATATGTCATGTTAGTCTTCATACTTTCACAATATCCTTTGATCCCTGACAAAATGGATGTTATGAAAGTGAAAAAACAACTTATGCAATTAGTTTAGTTTGGAGACTAATGAGGAGAGATGATATATTCATAGATGAAAATGAAAGTTTACTCATTGTGTTTATATTTAATTTTCGTCTTCACTTTTTCCTTTTTATTTGTCATTGATTTGAAGTAACAAAGGCTCCTTTTATTGTCGGTAAGTGTTCACAAAATGATTCTTACTTGTGCAAAAAAAAATAACTATTTAACAATAGTACTTCTAGATGTATATCTGAATAATTTGACTTCAATTTGTTAAATATTTGATTAAGTTCATTTATTTTATCAAACAAACTAGCTTAAACTTGATTTTAAGCTTTATTATATGAAAGAGTTAAGTTGAAACTTGTTTAGATGACACTAAAAACTCATGAGTAACTCACATAAGTGTGTATATGTATGTAGTGATATAAAGATTGTTAATTTGAATTAAGAAAACAAGTATATTTTAGTAACTATGTTTCATTCTAGGAAAATATCATTATTCCATGTTCAACTATTCTTTTACTCTTTTTCTCTTCATAGTTTCAATTCATCTTTTAATATGAAATATCAATTTAATTATTAAATAATAAACTTAAAAATATTACAAAAATAATTTGATGAAAAAAAATAATCAATATATAAATAATGCAAAAATTTATTTTATTATTTTGAGCATAGTCAGGGATTTTATAGTCTAATTAACTTTATCAAGAGACTCACATATATCACTCCTATCATATAGGAGGGAAACATTTCATCTTGGTCACTCACATTCCATAGCATGATCTATCTTACGTTCAATAACTAACTTTATAATCATCCTACTATGGGTGACATTTGATGGTGAATTTATGAATTCTATATCTTCATTGAGGGCTTTGTCCTCCGTAATGGTGAAATCAAATTATCGATGACTAAGTTGTTAACATGGACGAAAGAACCAATGGTAAAAGGACTGAAAAATAATGCATCTTCCTTGTTATGATGGGTCAAATTTCAACAACTAAATTGTCGACACATGGATGAATAATCCATCTGTAAAATTTTAAAAATAATAATAACGCCTCCTCATTATTAATAGAGAGTTTATGAAATCTTCAAATTTATTGATGGTTAAGCCATCAATAATGTTGAAATAAAATCATGGATAACAAGTTCTTACAATGGACAAAAGACCATCAGTAAAAAGTATATATAAAAAAAAAATTAATGCACCTTTGCTAATGTGAACAATGAAATTGTGGATGACTAAGCTATCATCATGGAAGGAATCATTGATATAAAACACCAAAAGCCAACATATATAAGTTATTGTAGTTAATAATTTAGTCGTTACATTTTTTAAACTACTCAATTGCCAATTGGTGTGTAAACCAACTGATGATAAAATCAGGGACCACATAATTAATAATTAAGTTGTCGATATTGGTACCTATTGATCAATGAATTAATTATTGACCACTTTATCCATGATTTATTTGTGCATATTGATGAACGAACTATGGATATTTTTATTTATTGACATTGTTAGAGTCATTGGTAAAAATCTACATGGGATGGGTACCTCCCAAATTTGAAGTTGCCCATCATTCTTGGCACCTAGCTTGGCCAATTGTTAGCTTCCGCAGACAAGTGAGATATATCTATTTGTTGCAATTAATGCATGTAGTAACATGTACACAATTATGTTGAAATTATGTTGAAATTGAAGATCATCAATTACATTTATGGGGATAAAACTAGTAACATATTGTTGGTTCAAAATTGAACAAAAATTTTATGTTATAGATGAGATGAAATTTCGATTTAGTTTCAGGGAGAAGTTTTCAATTCAAAATGAAAAGTGAAATGTTGGGTTATGATGAAGATTTGTTGTTGGGATCTTAGTTGGTATTTTGAATAAGGATTCGAAATAATGATAGATTTCGAATGATTTTGCTTAAATTCGAAATTTGTTATCCTAAAGTGAATTTAACTTAGAAATTTCGCTAAGTTTAGGAGATTTTTTTAAAGGTTTCAAGATTTAAGAGAGTCGTTAGAGCAATTATGAGAAGTTTTTTTTTAAGGCTTGACTCAAGACACGTGTTATTTTTTATTGTTGTAAAGTTAGTTTATTCTTATACGTGTCAAATCAATGTTATAAAATTCGGACCGGTCATCGACTCGGTGAGGTATTGGATCATTGGGTCAATGGTCGAATCAGTGAGTAACTAGTTGAACGGTGTGTGTGTGTATATATATATATATATATATATATATATATATATATATATATATATATCAAAGCTATACATTTTATATTTAAAAATCTAAACTTTATGAAAAATATTAACCACAAATTAAATTAGTAAGATTAAATAAAATTAAATTTTTATTATGTTTAATAATATTCATTATCCATTTAAGTACAAATATTATTATATATATTATTATATTAAAAAACGATTGAAAAAAGTAAAAAAAAAACAATTGGAAATATTAACTTGTCAAAAACGAATCAGTCACTGTAGTATATAAAACATTACGCGCAAATAATAATAAAGCATGTCTTGGCGTAGTGGTTGCACGCATGCACCCTTTCCTGTAGGTCCCGCGTTCAACACTCAAGATGGTCATTTTTGCATTTCTGAGTTTCCACGACCGGTCGAGCCCGTGTTTGACCTGAGCTGTTGGTATTGGTTTGACAGCAGTTCGCTGACGTCATATCTGAGTTAAATACAGGTATGATCCAATAGGCTAACCAGATCGTACATGAGCTCGATTTCCGGTTCAATCGGTTGAACCGGCCGGTCCGATCCGGTTTTAACATCGCTGTGTCAAATTGTAATAGTTAGCTGTTAGGATTTCCAACTCTATAAATAGGTTCTTTGTTGTTAGAATAGTTATTAGATTTCATTTATGAAACTCTCAAAAAACCAAACACATCCATTTTTCTGTGACTACTGGTAACTCTGAAAGAAAAGTGTGTAATCCACCAATTTTCAAATTAATGTCTTTTGTTTGAAGTTTTTTTACTCTTTCTTTCATTGATGTTCTTTTCTCTTTTGCTTTTGATCCTCTTTCTTTCTTTAAGTTTAAGTTCTTTTGTTTCCTTTTGTTCTTTTGATTACTTACAATTCCGCCTTTAACATTCTTCTTTTGAAAATGTTTCTTTTCTAAAAATTATAACTTGAATGATTGTATAAGAATTATGTTGGGTATTGGGCTCCCTTCTTATGTGGAGAAATTCCCAAAGGTCCCAAGTTAGTAAGAACACCAGCACTTTGAGAGAGAGGAAGAGAGAAAGTTATTTTTCGCTCAAACACAGAGCTATCACCATAGAATCACAACTGTAGATTGGTTCACCGATGGATTAGGCTGAAATTTGGGTAGAGGGTTTGAGATAATCGGTACTTCATTCTGAACGGTTGGATTACTGATAGAAGGTCTGTGTTGTGCATTCTTTAGTTCACACAGTAGCTCTATTTTTGGAGTTTTTCATCTTGTTTGTTCTCTATTTGTAAGCTTTATAGCTTTGTTTTTAGTTGGTTGTTAGCATTTTTTGTGCACTTCATTGAAACTATTTTGTACTCTTGTTTGATCATAGTAGATCTATTTCTTTGTTCTAGACGACCCATGATTTTTACCCTTTCTTTGAGGGGTTTTCCACGTTAAAAATCTTTGTTTCTTTTATAATTTTGGTGATTTGTTATTGTTGTTGCTCCTCACAGATTCTTGCAAGTTGGGGGGATTTATTTCCACTGCATTTACAGTGTGACTGTGCTCTGTATTGTTTTGTCTTGTTCCCCATCAAATTCAACACCTTTTTGGATTAAATTCGTAAACAAGAAGACAAAGTGAAGTTTTCTGAGTCATTTATGAAAAGTTAATATTTTCGTAATTACTTATGGAAAGTTAAAGTTTTTTGATCACTTCTAAAAAATTTTACAACAAACAATTGGCACTCCCAATGGGACTTATTTGAAATAGTGTCAAAGTTGTGTTATGATCTTACGAAGTGGAAGAACGATTTCTGTATCAATAATTAATAATAACAGATAGAATGAAAATGCTTTTGGAAATGCTTCCGCCAATCAGAATAATAATTTTGGTCCAGGAAGTCCTCAAGATTTTAGGAATCTTAAGTAGTAAACAATAACGAGAACAATGGAAACAATGAGAATAATGTGAATGGAGAGCAAATTGTGGACATGACTCTGCTTGAAGATCCTGTTGTTGAGTCTCAAAATGTTATTAAAGAAATTAATAATGTTTTAAGGACTCAAAAATTCTAAGTTTTAATAGACAACAAATTTGATTTAAAAAGGGATTATCTGATTTAAAAGGATTATTATAAGAACATTATCACTTGAAGGTATTTTGCTTAATTGTTTTAGCAATCGTTGTAAAGAGGAAACCTCAAATGTATCATCTCTCCGAAGTTGAACCTGCTGATGTGAGGAACCTTCTGAAAAGCTAAGACCTGCTGAAGTCATCTCTACCTTCCGAAGTATTACAAAATCATTTTTAAAGAAGAACTGTTGAAGACCTACAACATAGCATTTGCCTAAAGTCTGGAAGCTACCTGCTCAAGACTTCAATGCATCAGTAACGTTTGAAGCAAGTTTGATTCATTTAAGGAATATTTTCAGAGATCCTTTAAGCTGTCAAAGTCATCTTACCTTAAAAAGGAACCTGCTGTACGTGTCAGAGCAGTGTCACAGACTGCAACACCTGCAAGTCTCAAAGTCAGAAGCTTTAAGGAGATTGTTTCACAATGTTTTAAATAGCATTTAATTCTATCTCTCAACGGTGAATGAGCTCTCCTCAGCGGTTTTTACTGTTTTTTATAAATAAATGATTTATTTACATAATTTCCAATACCAAAATAGAAAAGCAAAAAATAGTTTTTCAAAACACCTAAAAGTAGTGTTATGGATCAATTTTCAATTAAAGTACGCCTTGTCGAAATACGCCCAGCCATGATCATGCCTTACTTTGACACGTCCAACACTTTACCGTTCTTACACTCCAGTCTGGATGCCTGACACATTTATTGGCACACGCTGTCCAAAGCCTTGCTTGGCCTCCAAGACGGTTTTTTCCAAACTGACAACGATAGCCTGCCACCTATTGTTCCTGACTGATACAGCGACTGTCTGTCACCAGCCTTTGTCCCCATGCGTCCCTGATGTCGTTGTCGCCCAAACAACATCTTTGATTCATTTTAAAACCTATATATAAGTCCATTTCATGACCATGAAAGGAGGGATTCAAGCATCCAAAGATGGAGAGCATATAAAAACCACCAGACACCATAAAAAAGAATATGCTTGATTCAGAACAGGGGCATACTATGCAAAATCACTTCACCCTTTAAAGTTTCAAGACAAAAGTCTCTTATCCACTTCTATTACCTTACATCTCCCAAGCATACGAATGCTACTCTCTTTTTCTTTGTATTTATCTTCTATTATTTCTCACTATGTGATTATCAACCCCCTCACAATATTGGTGTACATTATTTGAAATCCATATCGAAACAAGTAGTTTCAGAATTTTAGTTTTTAAAAACTAAAAAACAGTCACACTTTTCAAAACTATTTTTAAAAATTGTCTGTCAAACAGGTTTTTTTGTTTTCTATTTTTAAAAATAGAAAACCATTTTTAAAAATTGTAAACAAACAGTCTCTAAAAGCCACTTTTTGTGGTTTTCAAAACGTCCATTTTGAAAACCACAAAAAATGGTTTTTATTTTAAGTTTTGAGTTAAAAAAAACTTGATTGAATTTTTTTAAAATAAAAAATTGGAAACTCGCAACCACCCCAAACGTCTCTTAATGTAATCATATGGTGTGTTGAATCCTAGCCTTTCTATTTTTTGGAATGGTTCAAAGATAAATCTTTCTTTACTTACTTGCAAGTTAAGATAAGGTGATCTTATGACTCCTTATCTCGTTGTATTATGTATAGGATGGGGTACCTCCCAATTTTGAAAATGCTCATCTTTCCTAGCACCTAGCTAGCTTGGCCAACCATTAGCAGGCTTATTAGCTTATGTGGACAAATGAGACATATCTATTTGTTACAATTACTACATGTAGTAGCATGTGCACAATTTTCACTACACCTCCCTTTAACTTTATCAAATCATGCTAATGAAAACAAAAAAATGTGTTGAATTTGATGATCATCAATTATGTTTGTTGCCATAAAACTAGTAACTATATAACAAGCTAGCTTTATAAGAGATTCTGGTTAGGTATATAATAAGAAACTTCCCATGAGCATAGCAAACTTAACATCACTCTAGTAAACAAATATATAGAGGCCATATTTTATGGATAGCGTTTTACTATATGATAGTTTTCTTATCCCACTTAGCAAGATAACAAGCATCATATGAAAGAAAAAGAATTGAAATCTCTATTTTCTTCTTTATAAAGGACAATTCTAGGATGGACTAACATTTTTATAGTCCATCATGCACCAAGACTTTTTTAACCATTCACTACTGCAAAACAGGGAAACAACGACGATTAAAAATGGCTTTTAACGACGGTTCTGGACTCGTCGTTGATCCAGCCGTCGTTAAAAACCATACTTTTAACGACGTTCTGTAACCGTAGTTAAAAGTTAGAAACGACAACGGTTAAGTATGGAACCGTCTTCGTATGTCCAATAAACAACGACGGTTGTTCCTGCAACCGTCGTTGTTTGTTGGACATACGACGACGGTTCCTTACTTAACCGTCATCGTTTCTCTGATATAATGCAATTTTATGGAGCAACAAAGACGATAGTTATGGCCATAACCGTCGTTGTTTCTGGTTGCTATGGATTAGCTATTGAATTTTTGTAGCTAATCCAAAACTAATCTCTAACTTATAAATTTAAACTTTCTATTTAATAGTATCTTTGAGATGAAAAAATCTCAAGTCATTTTGAATTGTAGCATGTTCTATTCAAAGCAGAATACTATTTAGAACCAAGTACAGAGAAAGAAAAAGATAAGTTAATATGAAGTTTCAAAATGATCTTGGAACTCACAGTAAAGATGTACATTAAGTTGCTGAAAACCATGAAGTATCATAACATACATGATTTGTAAATAGCTAAACAAATATAAAAGTAATGGGAATAAACAGATCCTCATCTATACCCTTAATTAGCAAGAAAAATAAGAGGAGTTATAAAATGGACCATGTCATATAAAATTCAGAGTCTAATAGGCCACAAAATGAAATAAAATCTTCACTTCAGAGGAACAACCCTTAAATAACAACACATAGAATCCAATAACATAATTAGAGGCAACGAAATCCCATGAGAATGTTTGTATTCTCTCAAAACCAGATACACCAAAGAATAGCATAAACAAAAACAAGTAAATAGAAAGTTTAAAATCAAAGTTGCTACCTGAAGTAGCCCATGTATAGCAGTATGAAGCATGCTCTAAAAAGATAGATAAATATAACTGCTTCCTACTTTTTTGGGAAGTAAAGCGCTAAATCCCATCAAGGGTACTGAAGAGTATCAAATTAGCTAAATCACATAACTGAAGGAAGCTAAAAGATAAACCATGAATATATCTCAAATCCTAGATATAATATTTGTAGTCAATGGAATCATAAATTACGCTAGTAAACTTGAGCAGAAGTTGAGAAAGAAATACATAGGAAGTAGATGTGACTTGTACCTCAATTATTAATTCTTCAAGTGATTCCCCTGATATATCTTGATCTAGAACCTCTTTACAACAACCTCGTAGAACCAAAGAGTGGAAATATGGTGTAAATATAATAATTACAATATAGCTGAAAAATACCCATAATATAGTATGGACAAGAATAATTGGGAGGAACTCAAGTGAGCTACCAGTAATATAATAATGACTTTGATAATTATTTTGTACAAATTAAATGAAATTAAAGATCAAGAATATTAAATAGTCTTATTATCTACATCCATCAACCAATTACACACGACTTTGCAATTAATCTTCTATTGTAATATATTAATCTGATTCATTTGACTCTATCACCTACCATATTGTCACATCTATTTATTTAGTATAGTATGCAACAATTATTTTGCCACATGTAGCTGGAGTTGGAATAGTTTTTATTAAATGGAAAAGAGGAAAAGCTTATTTTAAAGTCAATGGTAAAACTTCTGAATAAAGTCAATGGCAAATAGGAATATTGTCCTCGTATTAATTATGGTCTTGAAGATGAGGAGAAATGTAAACCAACGAGCTAACTACGTAATGTCGTAATGAACGAGTACAATGCTTATTATACATAACAAATAATGCATTAAAATAATAAAACAAAATTTAAAATTGTTTTAATATTATTTTAAAATTTTGATTAATTATATGAGTTTAATAGACATGTGCACATGTAAAGATATATTTATATAAACAAGTAGCAAGACAGGTCTTTTTTTCTTGAGAAATGATACAATCATTTCCTACAAAATTTTATATAAATATGTTTTTAGAAATGAAACACTCAAATTTGAGTGCAGGTGTGAAAAGGAACAGAAATTAAGGCATCAAGTTGAATATAAAATGAGAAAGCGCACTCAAAAGATGCATGAATGCAGCCACAACCCACAAGTCATATAAATTCACAAACATACTCCCTCTGTGACTATGAATATATACAAGCCAGAGCTCCAAGAAAGCATGAACTTTGGGAAAATCCCACACCATTCTTTAATCTATAAAACATCAAAGATTCATCAATCTCATATCAGAGGAGTTACAAGTCACTTTCACTTTCAGCTAATTATGTTTAATCCAAGACTGAATAATGCATTTTAAATAGCTCCTAGCTAACAAGCAATCACACTCTCTGCCCCTAGCAATCATAAAGGGTTATAATGCATTCTAAATAGCTCCTAGCTAACAAGCAATCACAAAGTGAGTGATGCATGCATTATTGATGCCTCACACTCTTTGCCCCTAGCAATTATAAAGCTCAGCTTGTAAATTAAACCACTTGACCGCTAGAGTTTTATTCTAGTACTTAAAAAAATATTTATGCACAACTATGCCTTTTGGGATGTGTAACTTATACCCCTGCATTTATTCACAACTAACAATGGAAGTTTACTAAATGTTATTGTAAGGTCTACCATGTCACTAAATAAAGATATTTTGAAGTGCAAATAAAATACAAAGACAACAAATGCAATGAATTTTCTTAGGCAAAAAGCATAAATAATTTTCTATGCTCAATGTACATTATTCTGACATAAAATTAGTGTGAATAAATATTGTTAAATTAACAGCCAGAGGTAAAATCCGTGTGAATAAACATTGTTAAATTATTGATTCTGACATAAAATATATTAACAGCCAGAACATGAATAATAATAAAATGTTGTGCTTTTTAGTTTACTGTTTAATGTAATCAACATTTACTTGTTAGAAAATGTCATTGACAGCCAAAACATAAATGTTAGTATTGCATTTTCCAGTGCTTCTAGACAATTACAAGCTACCTTACAGTTTATATAACAAATTAAAAGCAAGATAAATATAAATAGAAAGAAAGAGCCGACATGAAATAAACAAAGGGTCAGATTAGTAAAAAGGAATTGGATTTATGTCAGGCACTACCAGATTCTGAAGAAGAGACAAGAAATCACAAAAAACAGACGCATCTTACTAGTCACCATATTTTAATTGAGTGAAGAGAAGATAGATCTTAAGGTGAAGTGCTTCCAAAATGGCAAGTATATTTATCAGATCTCATTTCTGTAGTAAAGAAGAGTATACCTCTGAAATTGGATGGTTGACTTCTTGGCCCGCAATGCTTCAGCAAGCTCAATCTCCAAAGCAAGCACCCTTTCTATTGCATTACCACTGACAGAAATTTAATTGAACACAGGGAACATGTTTCCTAACTCTTGATTGGCCTAAGCAAAAGTACATAATCAATAAGAATATAGACAAAGGTATGTTTCATATAATCAATGCAACATGAATCATTTACCTCATGTAGCTGCATCAATTCTCTTTGCAGATCTAGAAAACTTGGCTCATTGCTATGACCATCTACTCGAGGAAGCATATTCTAATTTTTCATCCTTTCCAATTGCAAAAAGACAGAGCTTAGATATAACATTGGCATCATCAGATACAACACAATCATAAAAGTAGCAAATCTAAGGACCAGGAAAATGCAATTTCTCAAGCATGCTTTGATTCGCAGAGAGGGAGAGACAAAAGTAAAACATTTATTGGATGAGTTTCACAGAGAAGAAGAACCCTAGATTTGGGGATCCAGAGAGGAAAAAAAAGGAGAGAATGTACCATTTTAGATCTGAATGAAATTAAAATGCATTATTGAGAAATTTTCAGATTTGTATTAATCCCTTTCAGATCGAAGCTACTGCGATGGGGGTGCAAAACCTAAATCAAAGAAGCATTTACCTGGCAGCAGGAACCACACGGTGGGGGAGATTGGCAACGAACGGTGGAGGCGCGCACAGTGGTGATTTTGTGCAGTGGCGGCAGAGGGCTCTTGGAGGCGTTGGGGCGCAACGGAGGAGGCGTTCGGACCAAAACGTACGGTGGGGATGGTGGTTGTAACCGGAGTGAAGAGGAAGGGACGAGAGAAATGAAGGAGAGGTGCGGGGACGGAGGGTCTGCAAGAGAGAAAGTGAGAGTTGCGGCGTGAGAGAAATGAAGGTAGAAGGGTCTGTTGTGTAGGTTTAAGAGGGATACGACGACGGTTCCCCACGAACCGTCGTAGTATGTGGGGTATAAAACGACGCGCGTCTGGGGGACCGTCGTAGTTTCAAGAGCAAAAAACATTTTAACATCGGTTTTAAAGAAACCGTCGTTGTAAGTCTTGCGCAGGACTAAACAACGACGGTCCCTAGTACACCCGTCGTGGTATGTCTTACGCACGGACTAAACAACAACGGTCCCCAGTACACCCGTCGTTGTTTCTCCTTTCAACTACGGTTAAAAAATAACCGTCGTTGAAAATTACACAATAATTTCAAAATGCCACCATCCAATTTTCAACAACGGTCCCTTTTAAACCGTCATTGTATCCTCGTCGTTAAAAGTTATTTTACACCAGTGATTAGTAGGTTTTTTTTTCATTTATAATTATTATTTAATAGCCCTTGTTGTTGTATATTCCTTGTTTGAAATTACAAACAAGGCTTATTTCCGAACCTTTGAGGTTTCCTAATGATCTCTCTTCTTTCTCTCTTTTCACTTGTCTATGCCTTCCTTTCTAGTCTAGTAATACACATTAAATCAAAACCCTTAACTAATTAATTACCTTCCATCTATCCCAACACATTTAAATTTGTTTGGTTTAAACACCTTCGATCAACTCGGTCCGACCTGACCGATTATACTTCTCTATATATAAGTCACACATAAAAATGAAACCATTAAAAGTTTGAAACACTTTATTTGAGTAATTAAAATATTATGATTGAATCAACAAACAATAATGTTATGAGTCCCGCAAATAGTACTACCACAAAATCCCGCAAAAGTTTTTTCTTTTTGCACACCCTTTTTCTTTTTGCACCCCTTTTTAAATTCTTTTTATTTTTTAAAAAACTGTTTTTTACCTTTTTCTTTTATTAAAAAAAATAATTTTTATATTTTATTTTATTATTCTATTTATTTTTATTATTTATCTCATCAAATAAAAACATAGATCAAGAAATACAATTAAATAATCATATAAAAATTATGTTAATTAACATGAAGTTAATTATGTGTCCCGAAACGGTGAATATATTAAAAAAGGAGGTTAACAGTGTTCCCGTTTGTGGTTAACAAGGTAGGATTTTTAGTTAATTGCAACTCCTGTTAACACAGAGTTAATTATGTGGTCAGAAACGGTGAATATATTTGTAAATGAGGTTAATGGTGTATACATTAGTGGTGAACAAAGTGAGATATTTGGTTAATTGAATTTGTGAGGTTAATTGTGTGCAGTGAATGCAGTAGTATATTTGGTTAACAAATTAAAAAATAAATAAAAACTATTTAAAAAAGTGAGGTTAATGGTGTTTCCGTTTGTGGTTAACAGAATATGATTTTTGGTTAATTGCAACTCACGTATAACATGGGGTTAATTTTGTGTAGGTTAATGATGTATACGTTGACGGTTAACAGAGTGAAATATTTGATTAATTAAATTTGTGAGGTTAATTGTATGCACAGAAATGGTGAATGAAGTAGCATATTTGGTTAATAAATTAAAAAAATAAAAAATATTTTAAAAAGGGGTGCAATAAAGAAAAAGGGGGTGCAAAAAAAAAATCGCGTGCGGGAATGCAGTATTAGTATTTGTGGTGCGTGTATCGCTATTGATCAACAAAACAAACATTCACATTAAAATTAAGAAGATAAAATGACACTACAAGATGATATATAGATGTCAATTATATTAGCATCATTACGCAGTTAATTAATATGCAACTTATCATTGCAATATTCATCCCGATAACCAAAAGGTTCTTTAAATACTAAGATATATATTTAAAGAACATGATCTAAAAATCATTACTGACGAAAAGTTAAAGAAAAAATGACAGAATTTGAAAAGCATATGCCCCACTAATTTTATTCTTTTTAGGGTTCATTCAAACCCTTACAAACATTCAAAATGTTCATACACTTCAAAGGCATCGCAACTTTTCTTCTTTTTTTTTTCATATTGCAGTTTCTTTGTTACCCAAGACAACTCACGAAACCCTATACTTTTGAGGGAAGAGAGATAGTGGCGAATGAGGATTGGCATGAAGACAAAGTTTCCACACCTATAGAGCTTTTGCAGTCTTTAGGAAAAGAGATTAAAAAAAACAATTAATGAAAGCCAGAACGGCTGTTTTATACATAGAAGGCCGCCAGTACTTTTTCTGCCATCTCTTCTTTCTAATAAAGTGATGAATTTCGTGTATGAAAGTAAGGGATTTCTCGGATCTCGAACTCTCAATAATAAGTGTAAATTTTGGCATCTCAATCTGACACACTCACATCCTCGTTAGTGCAGTGACCTTGGATCTTCAACTTACTTGAGACAATGAAGCGAATCCATAAGATTTTGGTGGGGGGTGTGTTAATTCTATGTGTTCAGGAATGGCCTCTAATCTAAAGGCAGGGTACGTCAACAATGGATATGACCAGTCAAAAAGAGTATTTTCCTTGTAATAAGTTAACGAGAATGTGTGGGAAAAGATAACTCAAAATGAATTTGATGGTATCTACATAGTTTCTTACATTTTATGTTTATAAATTTATTAAATAATATGATAATATAATTATTAAATGTTGTAAAACTCACTTACTAAGAGTTTTTAAAGGTAAATTAAAGTTATTTGATTTGAGAGTTTTTCTAAAATCAGGCGAGAGTATATTTTAAATAAGTTACTTTTAAAATCTCTCATTATAAAAAATAAGCTACTTCTTTTAATTAGCTAATTAAAGAGTTTTCCTTCAAAATTGTTTGAATGGTCTTTTCTTCAACTTATCCTCAAGGACAAGAGAAGAAAAAAGTTAGGTCAAACACTATCTTATGATCTATGAGGTTTACTTTTCTAATGCATTTGCACAAAGCACCTTAATTATATCGTTTATCTTAGGATTGTTTATTAGATTTAAACTCATGCGTTACACAAGTGTCTCTCAACCATGATAATAAGAAAGTGTAATATTAAAAATACATTGTTAGCATAAAAATATTTTAATAATATGATGCATGATGATATTAATTTAAAACTTTTTTACAATGATAATGATAATGTAGGTTTATTAGAATGTGTCGTCTAATATACACTTTTCAAAAATTGGTGTAACCAGGGATGGATATAAGGGGCAGGCGTGGGGTTGGCCCCCCTCTTTAAAAAAATATAGACTACATATATATATTTTATATAATTTATTATATATATATATATAATATTATAGTGTGTTACTAGAAAAAAATTAAACAATTTTTTGTACTTTGTCCGATATATGTAACTTTTTTATGTTTAATATATATATATCTATATATAATATATATATATATAACAAAGTCAAAACTTGCTTGAGAAGCCAAATATAATTCCTTTGTCAAGAAGTCATTGTGTCTGTCACACTTCCAAGGGACTTGCAACCTTCCATCTTCCTGTTCGGCTTCCGCATTCTCCTACAGCAACAGGCAACAACTTCCGCAAAGGCAAAGCCAAAGGAGCTCGCATACACAGCACACATACTTTGAACAGCTTTTCTTAGTTAATTCTACATCTTACAGGTAAAAAAATTGCATTGCTTACAATTCTTACTAGTTACTACTATATCAAATACATTCTATATAAATTAAATTAAATTCTTACTAGTTACTACTGAGTACTGAGCTTACAGTCTTGCATTGCTTACACTAATTGTCATATTTTCTTTCCTTAGTTAATAGTTATAGACTTAAAGTCTACGCATTAATTATTGGGTTTGATTTTTGAAAGGGTTGAAATAATAATGGGACAGACACCTAAATTTTGAGTCTGGGACCATTTTTTTATAATGAGAAAATTTGCTCAAATAATCCCACATTTGGATTTGATTAAGATTGAACTTTTAAACAGCCAAAGCCCTAAATACATGTGATAGATTTCATTATTAAGGATTTGGTTCAACTAATACCAAAAAGAAAACTTTAGTTTTTAATTGATGATTAATTAATTCCTTATCGTAATGCTACTAGGAATTTAGTACAATGATTAAGCATGGTGTATTCATAGCTGACTTGAGTGAAAGAAGGATAGCATGATGATTTGATGTCCAAATTCCATTCTTGTCTTATTAATATTCCCACCTTAACCTTCAATTCATGAATGCTTGGCTTATTCTTTCAATTTATTTTTATCAATGATATATGGGTGAGGACATATTCATCATTATGGGAAAATCATCTATAATTGATGCATATTTTAAAAGAAAGCTACTGAAACTCCTCAAGCTAGTAACTCCCCAACTTTTCCATCAACCACACCAATAGTAGACATTGAACAACCTCAATCTTAAGTTCCTAGAGTAGAACAAAATGAAATTGATATCTCTTCACTAGAGAAAGATCCAGGAAAACGTTTTTCTATTTGGCAATATCCTGTTGACCAACGTGACAAGATTCGTAGAGCTTATATAAAAGTTGGACCATATCAACCTACATATAATGTTTCCACCTTCTAATATTGGAAATCATCGTTGACACTTTCGACCTTCTTGGTTTAAAAAGTTTCCTATTTGCATGGTTAGAATATTCACCTCATAAGGATGCTGCATTTTGTTTACCGACTGCTACTTGTTCAATATAATCATGGTGATCGAAATGATGGAAGAAATTCTTTTGCTGAAGTGGGATTTAGGAATTGGAAAAAAAATCAATGATGGAAGGAATTGTGCATTTTTATGTCATGAAGGAGTTGGCCCTAATTCACTGCATAAAATATTTAAATTTTGTGATGATTTAATGGCTCAATCTCAACATATTGAGAAGGTATTCAATAGTCAAATGCTGAAATTATTGCAAACAATCGCTTACGCCTAAAGGCTTCCATTGATGCAATTCAATGGCTCACATTTCAAGCATGTGCTTTTAGAGGTAATGATGAAAGTCTTCACTCATTGAATAGAGGGAACTTTATTGAGCTTATAAAGCTTTTAGCTTCTTACAATCCTAATGTTGCTAATGTTGTTCTTGAAAATGCTCTTGGAAATGCTCAATTATCTCTCCCAATATTCAAAAAGAAATATTGTATATCTTTGGTAGAAGGGTATGTGTTGCAATACGTGAAGAGATTGGTGATTCTAAATTTTTTCTTATTGTTGATGAAGCTAGGGATGAATCAAAAAGAGAACAAATGTCTATTGTTTTGAGATTTATGGATAGAGGTGGTATGTTCAAGAGAGATTTTTTGATCTCATTCATGTTAATGACACCTGCTTCTTTAACATTGAAGAAGAAATTTCAGTTGTTCTTTCTCGTCATTGCCTTGATATTCAAATCTTCGTGGTCAAGGGTATCATAGGGCTAGTGTAACGCCCTAATTTCTAAATTCATACTTAGTCCGTTGGAAACTAAATCCTGAACATTCGAAACTAAAACATACAATCCTGGATATCAAAGCTCACATTTACACAAGTATCCAACAAAACTCATATAAATGTGAGTAACTTAAAGCCTTAAAATTTTAAACCAAAGTCCATAATATACATAGCCACATAATATTTGGTTCAGGGGTTAAAACTAACATCCAATAAAACTATATACATATACAAGCTCCATATATACATCAGGCCCGAAGGCTACAAGCTGAACGACTTAACAGTGTTCCAAAATACAACTTATATATATGTACACAATCCCAAAAGTAAACATCTAAAACCACATCTCTTGCTCTACTCACATTACTTCCTGGAGGTACCTGCACACCTAGATTATCCACAAAACGCGTGGTGAGACTAATGCCTCAGTGAATATAACTAATCATGCTAAGTGTACATGGAATAAGCACAAATGAAGACATATCAAGTTAACCAATATCAATCATCATGTTACATTCCAATACCATAGTACAACTAACATAATACTAATCAATAAATGCAACTCACTACTGAAATCCAGTAGGCATGAACTTATTACTGAAACTAGAGTTAGAACTGAGCTCAGACTACGGGAAACGTCTTTCCTGGGAACGTATCCCACCCAAACTGGACCGAAGTCAATATTTTTACTTATTCAAACCATTTCTTAACTCACAGCACAAGGCCGGCTTAATTAACTCATGGTCGAAACCGGTAAAGTGAATTGATAGCCCAAGCTGAAATATCGAGTGTTTCGAAACTTTCGTAAGTTTCGTAACTTTCGTAACTTCGAATCTAAGGGAATTATAATCAATTCCTAGCATGAATAACTCAATTCTAGCATAAACTACATCAATTCAATCAAATTAACTAAATAAAAGGGAAGATGAAGGGTAGGGATCATACATTAAGCATTTCGCAAGTTCGTAATTTCGCTACTTCGTATCTCGCTACCCTAAGGTTTTCAACAAAAATCACCGATCAAACTACTCAATCCAACACCAATATCACAATCTAACCACAATATGCAAATAGAAGAGAATCAAGAGAGTAAGGTTCATACAATGGGGGGGAATCGAAATCAAGGAAAGTGGGAGTGTGTGAGTTATACTCACCAATTTTCTTGAATTTCTCAAGGGAAATTGAAGGATTGGAAGTCCCCTTGATGAATCCTAGCTTTGATTCTCTTCAATCTCCTCAAAATCCGCTTTCTCTCTCTAAAATCACTCTCTCTCTAGGGTTTGAAGGGGAAGAAGAAGAGAAAAATGACACTTGAATTTTGCATGTCCAGGTATATATACTGGACATGGTAATCGATTACATCGTGCTGTAATCGATTACCAGAGGTAGAATTTACACTGGAAAACGTTTCTGGAATCTGGTAATCGATTACAACCCTTGGTAATCGATTACCAAAAACTCAGCTCTCAGGTAATCGATTACCACCCTGTGAGTAATTGATTACACAAAACCAGCTCTCGGGTAATCGATTACAAATCCCTGTAATCGATTACCAAAACTCAGCTCTCAGGTAATCGATTACAGCCTGTGAGTAATCGATTACCTAAAAACTAGCTCTCGGGTAATCGATGTATCAGAACTCAATTTTCTCAAATTCTCTTAAGTTAAAACATAACTTGGTTGTGATAGGTTTTAACCATAGTTCCTTAATTTTCCTCCCTTACTTACTAATACTTAATTCTCTTGTTTGATCTAATAAATTATTAAGTCTAATTTGCGGGATGTTACATTCTACCCCCCTTAAGCAATTTTGACCTCAAAATTGAACAGAACATTCAGAAACTACCTCAACTGAAAAGTTCCGGAATTGACCCCGAATGTCATCTTCCTTCTCCCATGTGGCCTCTTCTGGAGATTGACCCTCCCAAAAACCTTACCAAAGGAATTGTCTTACTCCTTAGAGTCTTGACACTCCTGTCAATAATCTGTGCAGGTCTAGAAGGAAGTGAGATCTTCTCTTAATTGTATGATTCAGAGCTGATGATATGAGATGGATCATGAACATACTTCTCAACTGGGATACATGGAAAACATTATGTATCCTGGACAACTGAGGAGGCAAAGCTATCCTGTAAGCCAGAGGGCCAACCCTCTGCAGGATGAAATGGACCGATGAATCTAGGGTTGAGTTTTCTGGTCTTAATGGATCGTCCTAAGCCCGTGACGGGAGTTACTTTAAAAACACATGTTCCCCTTCCTCAAACTCTAAGTCTTTTCTTCTTTTATCAGCATAACTCTTTTGACGACTTTGAGCAGTTACAAGTTTTTCCCTAATGACCCTTATCTTATCTGAAGTTTCCTGCACTAGTTCTGGGCCTAAAAGTGTTCTCTCACCTACCTCATACCAACACAAGGGAGACCTGCATTTCCTACCATACAGTGCCTCAAAGGGTGCCATGCCTATACTGCTATGGAAACTGTTATTGTAGGCAAACTCAATAAGAGGTAGAAATCTATCCCAACTATCTGACTCTCTAAAACACAAGCCCTGAGCATATCTTCTAAGGTCTGGATGGTTCTTTCAGACTGACCGTCAGTCTGAGGGTGGTAAGCAGTGCTAAACCGGAGTTTGGTCCCGAAAGCCTGGTGAAGGGCATTCCAGAACCTGGAAGTGAATCTAGGATCCCTATCTGATATGATGCTAGAGGGAATACCATGAAGCCTGACAATCTCTCTAACATACAGATTGGCTAACTTGCTAAGGGGATAAGTGTTCTTAATTGGTAGAAAGTGGGCTGACTTAGTCAGTCGGTCCACAATTACCCAGATAGCATCAAAGCCAGCTTGAACTCGAGGCAAACCTACCACAAAGTCCATAGCTACACTCTCCCACTTCCACTCAGGGATATCCAAAGGTAAAAGGGTTCCAGATGGTTTCTGATGTTCTATTTTAACCTGTTGGCATATTAAGCACTTAGAAACATAATCAGCTATGTCTCTCTTCATACCATCCCACCAAAACATCCTCTTCAAATCCTGATACATCTTGGTAGATCCAGGATGTACAGAAAACTTACTCCTATGGGCTTCCTCCAAAACCTGCTGCCTGAGGCTACCCCCCTTAGGGACACAGACTCTCCCTTGGAAGAGAATCATCCCATTTCTGACTCTGAAAATCCTAACTGTTGCTTTCTCTCTTGAAGGCTTGAGTCCAAACTCTGGCCTCCTTGATAAGAGCTTTCAGCTCACAGGTGATATCTAGCCTATGAAGAATAACTCTATGTTCACCGACTGAAACACCTAGCTTAGGTTTCTGAACTCCTCCAGCAAACTCAATTCATGAATCATCATTGAAGACACATGAAGGGATTTCCTACTGAGGGCATCAGCCACTACATTGGCCTTGCCAGGATGGTATTTCAATTCAAAATCATAATCTTTGAGAAATTCCATCCATCTCCTCTGCCTCATATTGAGTTCTTTCTGATCAAAAAGGTATTTCAAACTCTTATGATCACTAAATACCTCAAATCTCGCACCAAACAGGTAATGCCTCCAAATCTTGAGGGCAAATACCACAGCAGCTAACTCTAGGTCATGAGTAGGATAGTTCTCCTCATGTGGTTTCAACTGTCTAGATGCATAAGCTACTACCCTCCTATCCTGCATAAGAACACAACCTAAACCTTTCCCTGAAGCATCACAATATACCTCAAAGGCCTTGGTCAAATCCGGTAATGCCAATACCGGAGCGGTGGTTAACTTTTTCTTGAGCTCCAAGAAGCTCCGCTCACAAATCTCATCCCACACAAAGGCTTGCCCTTTCCGAGTTAACCTTGTGAGAGGTAAGGCTAGCTGGGAGAATCCTTTAATGAATCTCCGATAGTAGCCGGCCAATCCTAGGAAACTCCTAATTTCCGTAACGGTATTAGGCCTTTCCCACTCAAGGAAGCTTCTACCTTGCTAGGATCAACAGACACCCCCTCACTGGTAATCACATGTCCTAAAAATTGAACCTATCACTCCAAAACTCACACTTCTCCGGATTAGCAAACAATTTCTTCTCTCTCAGAACTCCTAACACAATTCTAAGATGTCTCTCATGCTCTGCTAAACTACGGGAGTAGATCAAAATGTCATCGATAAACACAACAACAAACTGATCCAAATAGGGCCTAAAGATTCGATTCATGTAGTCCATGACAGCAGGAGCATTGGTTACTCCAAATGGCATCACCAAATACTCATAATGCCCATACCTAGTCCTGAAGGCTGTTTTTGGTATATCC
This sequence comes from Sesbania bispinosa, assembly GCA_026901365.1. Lineage (NCBI taxonomy): Eukaryota > Viridiplantae > Streptophyta > Magnoliopsida > Fabales > Fabaceae > Sesbania > Sesbania bispinosa. The sequence continues at coordinate 2,684,798 of QLOH01000044.1, forward strand.
TCTCCCTTAATCCTGATCTGATGGTAACCGGACCTTAAATCTATCTTAGAGAAAACTGAGGCTCCCCTAAGTTGATCTAGAAGGTCGTCTATTCTGGGTAAAGGATACTTTTTTTAATGGTAACCTTGTTCAACTGCCTATAGTCCACACACAGTCTCATACTCCCATTCTTCTTTTTCACTAAAAGGACTGGAGCCCCCCATGGTGACACACTGGGCCTAATGAACCCCTTAGACATAAGATCTTCTAACTGAGCTTTAAGTTCACTAAGTTCTAATGGGGACATTCGGTATGGTGCTTTAGAGATAGGTCCTACACCTGGCACTAAGTCTATGGTAAACTCTATTTCTCGGTTTGGAGGTAATGTGGTTATCTCACTAGGGAAAACATCTTGAAACTCCTTAATTATAGTTATGCTGCTCAAATCTATTTTAGACTCTAGAGTTGAGGAAAGTAATAAAACAAAACACTCATTCCCATCACTAAGGCATTCAGACACTTCAGCGACACTGGACAACAGAATTGATGGTCTCTCCCTCGAAGGAGGAGGAAGAAGTGGAAAGACAACCTGTTTGTTAAAACAATCAAGCATGACTCTATTTGCAGACAACCAATTCATACCAAGAATAACATCTATACCCCGTAAAGGCAAACAAACTAGGTCAACCTCGAAGGCCTTCCCTTGTATCACAATAGGGCACTGAATACACACAAGGAAGTAGAAATGGCCTCCTTGGCGGGAGTAACAACACTAAGAACATAAGGCAAAGATACAGCATGCAAGTTCAACTGTTTTACACAATCAAGAGAAATGAAGGAATGAGTGGCTCCTGAATCAAATAATACAATTAAGGTTCGATCTCCTAGGGTGCACATACCTCGCAACAAATTATCAGCAGAAGCTGCCACTTCCCCGCTCAGAGTGAAGACTCTTCCAGTGGTTTGGGGTTTTGGGAGATCCTTCCTCTTGGGACACTCATGCCTCATGTGCCCAGGTTGCTTGCAAAAGTAACATACGTTCTTCCCCGTCAAGCACTCTCCAGAGTGTTCCTTCCGCACTTGGGACAAGTAGGTGCCCCGTGGCGTTGGGCCGGTCTAGTAGTCAAGGCGGAGGTGCCTTGCCACTTAGGCCTCGGGCCCCTAAACTGATTCGTCCCTCTATCTTCCTTTTTCCTTTATTATCAGCAGGTGGTGTTGAAGTAGTGGTTCCTCGGATGTTCTTCTCCGCAATGTAGCATTTATTGATCAGGGTGGGAAAATCTTTGATCTCTAAGGTTCCAACCCGATCCAGTATCTCAGGTCGGAGACCTCCCTCAAACTGAGTGCACCTCCACTCTTCATCAGCTACTGTCTGCAGGTACCTTGAGTACTTGGCCAACTCCTCAAACTTAGCTACATACTGACCCACCGTCAAACTTCCTTGCTTTAATTGTAAGAATTCCGCTTCCTTCTGTCTTCTAACCGTAGCAGGAAAGTACTTGTCTAGAAATAGAGTCTGAAAGATGCCCCATGTAATCGGAGCCCCCGTCACAGTAGGCCTAACACTTGCCGTCTTCCACCAATCCTCAGCTTCACCTCTCAGCATGTAGATTGCAAAACCAACCTTAGAATCATCCGCACACTTCATCACATCAAATATTCTGTTGAGATCCCTCAGCCAGTTGGATGCCACATCTGGATCGTACCCCATTGAATTGAGGAGGGTTATGCTTTCGAAATTCCGCCAGCCCTGGACAAATGGGTCCACAACAGGAGCATGAGGTGTCCCCGCTGTTCTACGGGCCAATTCTTGGAGTATTGTTGTATTAGTAGCCGCCTGCTCTCCCATCATGTGTGTGAATGCTTGCAGAGCTGCTGCCACTGGGTCAGGTGGTGGATTCTGAGAAGTGAAATTGGTTCTGGGACGACCCCTCCTGCCACTTGCCATAATTATCTACACATCATTAAGTAAACATCGAGGTGATCAGTCTCTCAATTCACAAAACAATGCATAAATCAGAATAACAAGTCACAAGGAAAATCCTACTACCACAGTCCAATTGGATTGAACTGCTCTGATACCAAAATGTAACGCCCTAATTTCTAAATTCAAGACTTAGTCCGTTGGAAACTAAATCCTGAACATTCGAAACTAAAACATACAATCCTGGATATCAAAGCTCACATTTACACAAGTATCCAACAAAACTCATACAAATGTGAGTAACTTAAAGCCTTAAAATTTTAACCAAAGTCCATAATATACATAGCCATATATATTTGGTCCAGGGATTAAAACTAACATCCAATAAAACTATATACATATACAAGCTCCATATATACATCAGGCCCGAAGGCTACAACTGAACGACTTAACAGAGTTCCAAAATAAATACAACTATATATATATATATACATAATCCCAAAAGGAAACATCTAAAACCACATCTCTTGCTCTACTCACTTATTACTTCCTGGAGGTACCTGCACACCTAGATTATCCACAAAACGCGTGGTGAGACTAATGCCTCAGTGAATATAACTAATCATGCTAAGTGTACATGGAATAAGCACAAATGAAGACATATCAAGTTAATCAATATCAATCATCATGTTACATTCCAATACCATAACAACTAACATAATCTTAATCAATAAAATGCAACTCACTACTGAAATCCAGTAGGCATGAACTTATTACTGAAACTAGAGTTAGAACTGAGCTCAGACTACGGGAAACGTCTTTCCCGGGGACGTATCCCACCCAAAACTGGACCGAAGTCAATATTTTTACTTATTCAAACCATTTCTTAACTCACAGCACAAGGGCTTAATTAACTCACGGTCGAAACCGGTAAAAGTGAATTGATAACCCAAAGCTGAAATATCGAGTGTTTCGAGTGTTTCGAAACTTTCGTAACTTTCGTAACTTCGAAATCTAAGGGAATTATAATCAATTCCTAGCATGAATCACTCAATTCTAGCATAAACTACATCAATTCAATCAAATTAACTAAATAGAAAGGGAAATGGAAGGGTAGGGATCATACATTAAGCATTTCGCAAGTTACGTAATTTCGCTACTTTCGTAAATCTCGCTACCCTAAGGTTTTCAACAAAAATCACCGATCAAACTACTCAATCCAACACATATCAACAATCTAACACAATATGCAAATAGAAAGAGAATCAAGAGAGTAGGGTTCATACAATGGGGAGAAATCAAAATCAAGGAAAAGTGGGAGTGTGTGAGTTATACTCACCAATTTTCTTGAATTTCTCAAGGGAAATTGAAGGATTGGAAGTCCCCTTGATGAATCCTAGCTTTGATTCTCTTCAATCTCCTCAAAATCCGCTTTCTCTCTCAAAATCACTCTCTCTCTAGGGTTTGAAGGGGAAGAAGAGAAAGAAAATGAAATCTGAATTTTGCATGTCCAGGTATATATACTGGACAGCTGGTAATCGATTACAAGTGCTGTAATCGATTACCAGAGGTAGAATTTACACTGGAAAACGTTTCTGGGAATCTGGTAATCGATTACAACCCTTGGTAATCGATTACCAAAAACTCAGCTCTCAGGTAATCGATTACCACCCTGTGAGTAATTGATTACACAAAACCAGCTCTCGGGTAATCGATTAAAATCCCTGTAATCGATTACCAAAAACTCAGCTCTCAGGTAATCGATTACAGCCTGTGAGTAATCGATTACCTAAAAACTAGCTCTCGGGTAATCGATTACAGACTCCTTGTAATCGATTACCAGAACTCAATTTTCTCAATTCTCTTAAGTTAAAACATAACTTGGTTCGTGATAGGATTTTAACCTATAGTTCCTTAATTTTCTCCCTTTACTTACTAATACTTAATTCTCTTATTTGCAATCTCATAAATTAATTAAGTTCCTAATTTGCGGGATGTACAGCTAGTAACTTGCGTGGTGAATGAAATGGTTTACAAGCTTTGTTCTTAAAAGATTGTCACTATGCATATTATATTCATTGTCTTGCTCATTGTTTACAACTAGCACTTGTTGCAGCTGCTAGAGAAGTGAGTCATGTTCATCAATTTTTCTAAAATTTAGCATTGATTGTAAATGTTGTGACAGTTTCTCCTAAGCGACATGGTCAATTATAAACTGTTCAAGCAACAATCATTACAAATTTGATTGCTAGTGATGATATTGAAACTGGTAGTGGACTCAATCAAATAGGCACTTTACAAAGAGCTACAGATACTCGATGGGGATCTCATTTGAATTCAGTTCGTAGCTTATTATGCATGTATGGGGCTACTTGTGAAGTTCTTCAAAAAGCTACAGAAGAAGGTAATTATTCCCTTCGTGGTGATGCTAATAGTGCTTATGATATTCTCACATCTTTGAATTCATTTTTTGTTTCATCTTATGAGAGATATCTCGGCAATTACCCATGAGCTTTGTCATGCTTTGCAATGTAAGAATCAAGATATATTGAATGCAATGTCTTTGGTTTCCACAACAAAAACTTTGATTCAAAGAATGAGGGAATCAGGCTGGGAAAGTTTTTCAAGGAAGTCATATCATTTTGTGAGTGTTGTGGTAGAAGACGTCAAAATAGGAGGGATTGGTTAAGATTTGGGGACAAGAATACAAGGTACTTCCATCTGAGTGTTGTGGGTAGAAGACATCAAAATAGAATTGAGGCTCTCATGGAGGAGGATCAAAGTATTACCACTGATCAAGGGAGAATAAAGGAGTTGGTGTTGCAGTATTACAAAGCTATTTACCAAAATCCCACTGTTTGTCCGAGGTGGCAGGGCGTGAATTACTTTCCAAGACTTCCATATGAGAGACTTCAAGCTGTCCATGTGAGGCCGAGCAAGGAGGAAATTTATTTGGCTATTAGGAGTATGGGGCCCTGGAAGGCATCAGGACTTGATGGCCTTCACCCAATGTTCTTCCAAACCCAATGGGATTTAGTAGGAGACTCTGTCTGTGAGCTGATTAATTCGGTGTTCATGAGCCCTGAGCGTGTGGAGGTGATCAATCAAACAATTATTACTTTGGTCCCGAAAGTTGCCCACCCTTTTTAGTAAGTCAGTTTCGGCCTATTAGCTTGTGTAATGTCGTCTATAAGACCATTACAAAAATTCTAGCGAACAAAATGAGGAGCTTGGGGGGATCTGGTCTGTCCAAACCAATGTAGTTTCATCCCAGGGCGCACTGGAAAAGATAATATTATTGTTCCCCAGGAGGTTTTCCATAGTATGCGTCGTACTAGGAACAGAGATGGTTTTGTGGCTATTAAGGTGGACCTTGAGAAAGCCTATGACAGGCTTAACCGGGATTTCCTTATTGATACCCTGCGTGCAATTGGGTTTGAGGATCATTTCTGTAAGCTTGTTTACTACTGTTTCTCTTGTTCAATGCAGGTTGTGGTCAATGGTGAGCGATCTGTTTCTTTTTCTACTTCTAGGGGTATCCGTCAGGGTGATCCCATATCCCCCTATCTGTTTGTGTTTGCATGGAGAGGTTGGGGCATATTATTGAGGATTCTCGTCTTAATGGGAGTTGGAAGCCTATTTTCTTAGCCCAGAGGGTCCCTTGATCACTCATCTTTTTTTGTTGATGATCTTCTCTTATTCGGGAAAGCGTCCATGGCTCAACTAGAGTTATGTATGATGGACTGTTTGGATGTTTTCTGTACTGCCTCAGGTGAAAAGGTGAGCACTCAGAAGACTAGAATATTTGTTTCCAAGAATGTTCACTCTTCTCGGGCTCAAGCTTTCTGTGATCAATCTGGCTATACTCTATCAGCTGATCTTGGTAAATACCTGGGTATTCCTCTTCTTCATGAGAGACAACGCATGAGAATGTATGATCATCTTCTCCAACATGTCCAGAGAAGACTGAGTATGTGGAAAGGGGAGGCTCTCTCTTTTGCAGGGCGTATCACCCTCTCCCAAACTGTTCTTGTTGCCCTTCCATGTTATACGATACAATCTACCCTTTTACCTAAAGGAATTTGTGCTAGAATTGAAAGGCACTGTAGGGAATTTATCTGGGGAGACAAACCTAGTAAGAGAGTTTGGCATACGGTCCCGTGGGATGACTTTTCTCTTCCTAAGAATATGGGTGGTTGGGGTTTCAAGGATCTTTATAGCTTTAATAAGGCTATGCTTATGAAACTTAGCTGGGGCCTTATCCATAAACCTGAGGAGCTTTGGGTTCAGATTTTGAGAAGTAAGTATCAGTGTGGTTCGGGTCTTATTCCCTGTGTCAGCTCTAAAACAAACTGCTCAAATGTTTGGAAGGGAATTGTTGCTACCTGGTCGGAGTTTTTGAAGGAATTAGATGGAACATAGGCAATGGTTCAGACACCTCTTTCTGGCACAATAAATGGCTCCCTTCTACCATGGTCCTTGGTGAGGTGAGCTTGGGTGATATACCCACTGCATTCAGTGAGCTTTCTGTGGCTCACTTTTCCCATGATGGTCTCACTTGGCATCTACATGATATTGATCACTTGCTTCCTAATTCGGTCAAGCAAGAAATTTTGGGGGTCCCTCCTCCTGCAGCTAATTTGGGGAGCGATTCTGTTAGCTGGTCGCTTACAAGTGATGGTGCCTTCACTACTCGATCAGGCTATGACCTCTTGGTTGAGCAAGGCCTTGAGATGGTAAGTCTAGAGTGTGGAAAGCTATTTGGGCCATGAAAATTCCGCAACGTGTGAAAAGTTTTCTCTGGCTAGTGCTTAAGGGTGGTCTTAAAACAATGCCAAGAGGTTTGCTTGTAATATTGCTCCTAATGATGTTTGCCCTCTGTGCAGTGCAGCCTCAGAAACGGAACTCCATTTTTGGGACTGTTTGTTTGCTAAACAAGTCTGGGATAGAGCACTTAATCCTAACTGTGCCAATTGGAGTGACACGGACTTGTGGATGTGGCTGAGTGACATTGTGCTTGAGAAATCTCGAATTCCCAATCATGGACTATTCTTTATTCTCATGTGGAATATCTGGAAGGCCCGAAACGATTTTGTTTTTAACAATAATGTTCCCCAGGTGATGATGTTATATGGCGCTCTCGGAGTCTTGCTCAGGAGTCTTCCCACTCTATTGTTTGGTTGAAGCATGCGTCCGATCAGCATGACATTGTGCAGGTGCATTGGGTGCCACCCCCTGAAGGTTGGTTGAAGTTCAATACAGATGGGTCTGTGCTTAGGAATAATCACTTGGCTGCTTGTGGGGGAGTCCTGAGAGACCACCTCTGTAGATGGATTGTTGGTTTCCAGCAGAATTTGGGGACATCCTCTGTCCTTATGTCAGAGCTTAGAGGCATTCACAATGCTCTGGAGATTGCTTGTAATCTTCAGGTTAGGAAACTTTGGATTGAAAGTGACTCTCAAGTAGTTATTCAGCTCATTTCGAGTGGTACATCCCCCAACCATCCTTATCATTGTGCAGAAAATTAAGGTGCTACTTAGTCATTCTTGGGATGTCAAATTGTCTCATGTGTGGAGAGAAGGGAACTCCGTGGCTGATGCTCTGGCCTCCTCTGCTCATTTGGCTCATAGTGATCTTTGCATTCTTGATAGGCCTCCTGTTAGTATTTCTATTTGTCTTTTTAATGATGTCGTTGGGAGTAGTATTCCCATAGTAGTTTCTGTGTAGTTCTTTTCGGTATTTCTACCTCCTTTTATCCAAAAAAAAAAGTTGTCTATTAGTTTTGCTACTTAATCCTTCATTAAGAAAAAATTGGGGGAAGCCGAACGTAACAAAATACTATAATCTGAGGCATGTGTAACCAATGAAGAAGAGATGTAGTACAAACAAGTTAAAACCTAATTTTTTTATAACACACATACATATATATAAACAATGAAAAAAATCAGAAGAAGGTAATATACATAATATATAAATATTTGGGCCCAAATTAATTAATAATAAAATATTATTTGTGTAGGATCTATAATCAACTCTTTGGATTATAATTTCTAGAATTCAATTTAGAGGGTGAATGACTCACTCTTAGGGGTGGGAACATGTCAGGCTGCTCGTCAGGCCCTACAACATGACCTATAGCAGGCTCTGTCCAATTTATTAAATAGATCATACCAAGACTTTTTTAAAAGCCCATATAGCAAAACAGGACAGACTTCATGTCATTGAAAAAGCCTTTTGAGCCTATCAGACCGACCTATTTAACTAAATATAAATAAAATACTAATATTTTTTATATTGCTTATTATTTTATTATTATTATTGTAAAGATTTTTATTATATTGCCTTATAATTACATACTTATTAACTTATATAAATATATAGTATGTTGTCTGTCTTACATAAAAAAAAAAACTTGGTCGGGCCTATAAATAGGGCTGTAAATGAGCTGAGTTATTCGTGAATTATTTGAGCTCGGCTCGTTAAATGCTCGATCAAACTCGTTTGTTTAATTAAACAAACAAGCCCAAGCTTAAGATTGTGCTTGATTATTTAAATGAGCCAAGCCCAAGCCTTAGAAACTTGACATTAAGAGCTCGTGAATAGCTCGCTTATTATATATATAATTAAATATATAAATTTAAAGTAAAGTAAGATTAATAAAAAATAGAAAAAGAAAAATACAGTTAAAAATTTATTTTTAAAATAAACAATAAAACAATAAAGTAAAATAATTACTCTATATACTTAAAAGTAAGTATTGAAATATTTTTTTATTAGTCAAGAAGTTATGTATTAAATTTCGAAAAAATATAATATTTTAGATTTCTTAACTATATATAAATCATACATTAAGAATATATTTGATTTTTATATTATCATTAATATAAAATATTTATTAAATTAAATTAAAAACTATAAAAATGATTTAATAAAATTTTCATGAAAGTAAAAACAATGAAGTTATAAATGAGCTAAACAAGCCAGACCCAAACTTTGTTTTTCTTTAACAAGCCAAACTCAAGCTTTAAGTTTGGCTCGTTTAAATAAATGGGTCAAGCTTGAGCCATCCATTTTTATCACAAGCCAAGCCTGAGCTTCAAGTACTCGGCTTGGTTCGGCTCATTTACAGCCCTACCTATAAGTCTATTCAAATACATGCTCATGACATATTCTGTAACATCCTAAATTTTATTAAGTAAAATATTAATTAAATTAAATAAATAAGTAAGGATTATAATTAATTAAATAGTGAATAAATAATAATATTAATATTATTATTAGTTTTATCCATAAAGCTACTTCATTTTAAAAAGAAGATAAGGGGGTTGAGAGTGGGCCCAAGCCCAATTAGGCATTCTAGTAAGGAGGGGTTATCAGTTCACCCTAATCCTTATTCGTATAATCTTCAGAGAGCGAAACGCTAAGGGGGAGAAACCGATTCTCAAGAGGGGATTGCTGCAGAGTGAGCATCAAGAACCAAGAAAGGGACTTCCTTGCGGTTAATCGATATTCGCTTAAAGGTACGGTGGGGGAAAGGGTGCTGCTTATATGTGCATGTGGGAGTGCTTGGGTAGTGAGGGCAACCATAAGACCCTTTAAGAATTCTAAATTTGAGAACCTATCTGTGAATCATGTGTTGTGTGTTTGGAATGTGTTTGATTTGATGTATGCATGTGTTGACCTTGATGAATTGGGTGATAGTAGCGAGGATAGCGAAAAGGGGTTAAACAAGGGTTTAGAGATGAGGAACCATAATTGATTAGATGTTAAATTTATTGTAATTTGTATGAATGATTGAGGATTTCAGTGAATTTAATCGGTAAAAACGAGTTTAATTTAATCGGTAAGAAGATGGTAGAGGCAAGTCATTCCCGTTTTACACAGAGCACGACTGTAAAACAGTGACTGAGGATTCTCTTACCGTTGGATCGAGCTGAAATTTTGATAGCTGGTTCGAAACGTCTGGTTTTCATTCTGAACGGTTGGATCGTCGATATGAAGTCTGGGTTGGGAGACATTTAGTTCGCACTAGAGGAAAATCATTCCCGTTTTACATAGAGCAGCGACTGCTGATTCGTTCACCGTTGGATCGGGCTGAAATTTTGACAGCTGGTCCGCAACATCTGGTTCTTCATTCTGAACGGTTGGATCTTCGACACGAACTCTGGTTTGGGAGATATTTAGTTCGCACTGTAGCTGTATATTTGGGGTTTTTATTGATGAAATTAAATTGGATGCATACCCTTCTGGGGAGCCTGAAGTGCATTTGGCTTGCTGGTAATCGATTACAGAGGGTTTGTAATCGATTACCAGGGTGTTTAGCTTGCAGGTAATCGATTACAAGGGTGTGTAATCGATTACCAGAGAGTTTGTTTGCTGGTAATCGATTACAGAGGGTGTGTAATCGATTACCAGAGGTTTTGCTTGCAGGCAATCGATTACAGGAGGCTTGTAATCGATTACCAGAGTGGATTTATGACCCTTGTGTTTGTTGATGATAGTTATACATTGATTGTGATGTGAGTGTGATGATATGAATATCTCCTTTGATGATAGATGTTTATACTATTATGATGTATGTTGATAACGATGATGTATTGATGTATTGAGTGTATGATGATGAGGTATGAGATGTGTGATGATGATATATGATGTATTGAGTGTATGAGGTATGAGGTGTATAATGATTATATTGATGCATTGAGCATATAATGTGTGTTGTGATAATGGATATATTGATGCAATGAGCATACGATGAGTGTTATGATGATGATGATATATTGATGCGTGAGCATATATGATGTTGTACCTGAGATACACAAGCCCAGAGAGGGGTGGGGTGTAACTCAGGGTAGGTAATGTACTTGAGATACACAAGCCCAGTGAGGGGTGGGGTGTAACTCAGGGAGGTGAATGTACTTGAGATACAAGCCCAGTGAGGGTGGGGTGTTGAACTCAGGGAGGTGATTGTACTTGAGATACACAAGCCCAGTGAGGGGTGAAGTGTAGCTCAGGGAGGTGAATGTTGTACCTGAGTGTAACTCAGGAGGTGAGTATTGATTATATTGGTGATTATGGTACTTGAGTGTAACTCAGGGATGTGAGTATTGATTGTGTTGGTGATTATGGTACCTTAGTGTAACTCAGGGAGGTGAGTATTGATTATGTAATTGAATATCGTACCTAAGGTGTACAAGCCTAGAGTGGGTGAAATACAACTCAGGGAGGGCATGATGGTGGATGATATGATGATTATGATGAATATGATGATATTGATGATTGTGATGAGTATGATGATATTAATGATAATGATGAGTATGATGATAAGATGATTATGATGTATGATGATATGATGATGATGAAATGATGATATTGATGATAATGATGAGTATGATGAATTATGATAATGATGAGTATGATGATGTGATGATTATGATGAATATGATGAGTATGATGTATGATGATAATGATGACATGATGATAATGATGATTGTGATGATAATGGGGATTATGATGATTGTGGTTGATATGATGATGTTGTTGGTGTATATGATGATGATGATTATGTTTTACATTTGATAGTAGAATAAGTTATATGATGTGTTTACATGAGGGTGAGGATAGGGTAGTCTCCTATTTGTATGTATGAGTGGTATTCTTTTCCTCACCGTTTCTATCTGTGGTTATTATTTACAGGTGATGACGATGGCACCTCAGGTGCCGAGTATTGAGTTGAGGGGTGTTGTTCTGATACATGTGACACCAGGGCTTATAGTAGTGGGAGTTTTATTTTATATTTCTATCTTGGAGAGATTGTGTAAAACGGTTTTAAGTGTTATAACGCTAAGAATGATGTTTTACTGTTAACTTTTGATGTGGTAGTAATATTTTATTTACTTTGAAAACCTTTGACTCCAACTTCTATTTTGAATAAGTGATTTTGAAAGAATTGTGAGGTTTTAATTGAGTTGAAATGTGAACCTTTTACCCAATGTGATTCGTTATTTTCCTAAGTTTTCTGCCTCGTTGTTATATAAGAGTTGGGGTAGAAGGGTGTCACTTAGTTGGTATCAGAGCAGGTCGGTTCCGGCCTTGAGTTATGAGTTACTGTGCTCTGTGGTGTTATTGTGTGATGATTGATTGATGAATTGTGTTGTTTGACTTGATTGAATTAATTGTGTGACTGTTACTTTTCTATGAACCAGAAGAGTAATGGCTGGGGGGAGGAATGATAGAGCGATGGCCGATGCCTTAATGGCTATGGCGCAGGCTGTTGGCAACCTAAACAACATCATGAGACAGATTGGCTTGCACAGTTCTAGAGGAACCGTCCACCTACTTTTCGTGGGGGTTATGACCCGATGGAGCTGCCGATTGGATATACGAGATCGAGAAGATCTCAGAGCGATGGATTGCCCAATGCTACAAAAGGTGACGTTAGCGGCGTTCATGCTATCAGGGGATGCTGGATTCTGGTGGCAGAGCACTGTCAGAGGATGATCGAGGAGGGCACCGCGTGAGTTGGATAACTTCAAGAGATGTTCTCGAGAAGACTTCCCACGTGATGTTCGTAACAAGAAGCAAATAGAGTTCCTTGATTTAAAGCAAGGGGATGGCACTGTGGTAGACTACACTCCAAGTTTGAAGCGCTAGTAGTACGATTCTGTCCTACATATGAAGGAGCTGCTAATGAAGAGTCAAGTGTGTAAAGTTTCTCAGCGGTCTTCGTCCGGAGATCAAGCAAGTGTTAAAACTACCAAGGGATGACGCGCTTTCACGAGCTGGTGAACAAGTGCAGAATCTATGATGAAGACAACGGGTAGAGCGGCCTCATTACAAGAGTGGAGGACCTATTAGGAACCCAGAACAAGTCTGAAATTGCTTGCAAGGGTGAACCATTATTCTCGTGCAACGGGAGGCTCCAAGTTTGGAGGTGTCAGTGAGAAGGCACAGTGCAGAAGAAGAGTTACGTTCCGGCGGCTAGTCAAGCATCCAAAGGAGGAGGTGTTGGCTATACCACTCACATTACTGTTTCAAATGCGGGGAAGGGAGGCATAAAGCAATCAATGTGACGAGATTCAGAGGTCACCTGCTACATCTGCAAAGGAAAGGGGCATATTCCCGTGATTGTCCTCATAAAGAAGAAGCAAGGAGCTACAGAACGAAAGTGGACGGAGGTACTGTGGGAGTGCCAGTAAACCTTCAAACTACTAGGAGAGTGCCTTGCGTGGTGAGGGTGACGAGTTGCGCGCCCCGAAGACTTGATCCAAGGTATGAGTTTCTTTTGTGTGTAATCCTCGACTCGTGTTTTGTTGTGTGTAATTCTGGTGTGATTCACTCTTTATATCACCTGCTTGGATGTTTAATTAAATTGTTTGTCTCTTTCTTGCCTTTTTTGTGTTGAGTGGGGAAACGCCAAGCTAGTGGG